>OY987255.1:23859732-24459732 GCA_963920725.1 Rhamphomyia laevipes
AATGATGTAAGTATTTAACTTTTATTTTCACATATGCATTATCTAGGTATTAAATTTAAATTTTAAATTAACTTACTAAAATTTGGCCATGTATCTGAGATTGATAAGGATTATTTCAAACAGTATTATCAAAGAAAATTTACATATGAATTTTCTTTCTATTCCTAAAAGAATATTAATTCAACCTGTATAATTTAGGCATTTAGGTCAATAATTAAAAACCTCTTTTACTTATATCAGTGTAAATTTGTGCAACCAATTATTGAAAAAAAAAAGAAAAATTTAGTTTTTATTTTTTAATTTATTAATTTACATAGATTTTCACAAAAAATACATGCCGTTAACAAAATGAGCAATATTATTTTAGTTTAATATATTATGTAAAACACATCAACTAATTATTCTATAGTACAATCGTTAATATTTTTATTTTAATTTTATTTATTAAAAAAAGATTAAATTCATTTTTATAATTATACAAAATACCGAAATTGATATAGAAAAATACATTCCAAGATAAAAATTTCGAATTATTATTTTAATTTGTAAAAAAGAAACATATTTTATATTTTAATATTATTATTTGTATTTTATACTTTATATATTAGTTGAATATTAAACCATTAATTTTCCGTAAAGGCACATATATGTGTGTAAGGATAATATTTATTTAAATATTTCTTAAAATTAGTTTCGTATTATTGGCAGGTGTTTCGCTTAAAATTGTTGAACAACTAAAAACAACAACTAATAAACAAAAAAAAAAAAACAAATTAAATTAAATAATTATAAAAAAAATATCGTTATTAAAGTATTAATTAAATTCTTAATTAATTTGTGCATATTCTCATAATTGAAATTTTCAATTTTATTTTAAATTTTGGGTATTTTTCTGTATTGCAACAGGTCCAAAACAAAAGATACATTGTTCCGTTACAATACAAAATTTTATTATCGATTTAAATTGTAAAATTTGTGCGTTCTGTAAATTGTTGTTACAATTATTTTACAGGATGGAACATTACAAAATTTATTTTGAAATAAAAAAAAATAAAGAATTTCTCAAAAAATATGAGATTCTTTTTTGATTTTGTGAAAGAAAAAAATATATTCGTAAATTATCGTCGATAACGTCCTAAATAACTTTTGCAATTAGGACAAGTGTGATGAACATCCATGCAATCATCAATACAACATGGAATAAGACAGCAACCCCAAAAACAACTAAAATACAAAAAAAAAATTGTATTTAAATAAAATTCAACAATTTTGGACTATTTTACTTACCCTAAGAGTGCAATTACCATTCCTGATATATAAGCAATTAATCCAGGCTCAGTACGTGTTGTTGTTTCAATTTCTGCATTGCATGAAGGACAAACCAAATGTGTTGATTCACGACCAATTGGTACAACAGTTGTTAAAATATGCTGTGTTGTTTGTGTTGAATGAAATGTATTATTTGATACAAATGGTCCAACTGGTTTAACACCACCTAAGGCTTCTTGATAGCTTGGCGGTGCTTGTTGTGGCGGTACATAAATATATTGTGGTGGACCTGTTGGTGGTGCTCCTCCGGATTTACTCATAATTTATATTATATTATTATTTTTTGTGCGATACTAAAAAGCAAAATTATTTAAAACAAAATTATTATATTTAATTGTTATTTAAATTTATTTGATGATTTTATTTATTAGATATAATTCTTCTAAAAACCAATATATTTAATATATGCTAATTTAATTTAATTTTTATTTGTTTAACACATTCAACAAATTATCGGATTTTTTTTGTTTATACATAAAAAACAACTTATATAAAATATTATTATTATTGTTTATTTATTTAAATATACAGATTAGATCTAATAATTTATTTTTTCAAAATTTTACATGATAACACATTCTTTTAAACAAAAAAAAATTATTAAAAAATATTAATTAATAAAGTTACGATTTGAAGAGGTCATACCCTACTCAATTAATTATTATTTTGATGATTCATATCAAGTCTTCTACAATCAATATTTTTATAAACTTAAATAATCTGAAAAATTTATATATTAAATAAATTAATTTGTTAATACCAATAAATATCACCACTGACTATTCAGAGATAGCTTAATTGTAAAATTAATTGTATAAAAATTGAAATATATTAGAAATAAATACTGAATGGCAATATTTTAAATAATAAAGTATTTAATATTGTTATGTAAATGGATTATTACTTAACAAATACGATACATTACAGAAATATAAATTTACTAGAGCAAAGTAAATTAATTTAATCAAATTATAATTAATTTTTTAAAAGAACTTTGATCTTTCATAGTTTTTATACGTTACAAAAAAATAAATCGTAAATTACGTTACCGGCCGATTCAACTAGAACAATTCTACTTGGAAACAATTTAACTTAATGCGATTCCACTAAAAAATATTACTAAAAGGTTTTATGAAACAAAACAATATTTGTCTCTTATCAATTTTATGGCCAACGTGTTTAGAATGGAAAAACAAAGTTTACTACTACCTTAAATGCTTTTGGGCATAAAAAGTTAAAATAGGCAAGTTAAATTGTATTGTAACTAGTGCAGTTGTTATACTAGTGGAATATGCCTAGAATCGTAATAAAAAGACAAATAATTAAGTTAGATTTGACTGAATAAAATTTATTTTGCGAACATTTATCTCAAGATTATGGGTCCAAAAATTACATGCGAAATTGTTTTTCTTTATTGTTTCCAAAAAAATTTACTGGATTTTTTTGTTTTTATTATTATTATTTATTGTTATTATTATTAAATTTAATTTCAATTTATTAATATGTATACAAAAGAAAAATGTTCTAAATAAATAAAAAAGTTATTGCAAATTAATATACAATCCAGCAGACGTGGAAATAAATTCATCAGTGAATTTGTTTGTTATACAGTGTATTTCAGTGTTTGTCAAACCGCAATTAATTGGAAAGTTTGATTTTAAAATTATATTATCATACGGAATCTAAAAAATATTTATTATTAAGTAAAGATTAGTTAAAAACAATTATTAAAAGGGCAAGGAGGCTATAGTCTTTCTAAATTCTGAACTTAGTTAATTTTCTACCACACACGGAATCTTAATATCTAGCATTATAAAGAATTATAACGATTTTCACACAACATAATGATGTTAAGTCTCAAGTGCCGATAGTAGAAAAGTTTGACAAACACTCTTGTTTAAAAAATTATTTACATAAGATTTATAATTCATCATTATATTTAAAAAAATATTAAAAATTAAAAATTGGTTTTATTATTTACTAGTATAGACCTGTAAATTATTTAAATATTCATAATAATTAACAAAATTACATTATTGCACAACCTGAAAAACTCGGTATAAATAATTTACAACTACGTGTCTTTTTCTATGTAACTAGAGTATAATAATTAGATTTTACATTAAGTAACAATTTTAAAGTACATATATATATATATTATACATTTTATACAAATTATTAATTATGATTCATTCAAAATTAATAGAAATATATAGAGAATTCTATATAATTTAAAAAAAAAACATCTTATAATTTTTGGAAAATATTTAAATCTAAATTTAATTTTAGTAAGCAATTTATATATTTTTAAAGCTTTCAACAAAGATTTATTGCTAGAAAAAAAAAATCAGCTTATGAGAATTATTACGGCATTAATAAAAAAAAAAAAAAAACAAAACAAAACTTTCAATTTTTCTTTTGATCCATTATCTCCATATCTTACACATGATTTTTCTATAAATAATTTTATTACAAATTACACAACATTTTATGCAATTTTTTTTATTCTTTATAATTTCGCGGTTTTTGTTACACTTTATTTATTTTCTGATAATATGCAAAGTATTTATTATTTATGTCATTTTACCATTTTACGGAAATTAAAATATATAACAATTTATTTATATTTTATTCCGGAATTTAAAAATACAAAAAATTACTTTAACTCGTTTTTTTTTGTAGATAAAATAAACATCAAAAAATTCGTAGGTTTTTTGATATACAATAATTATCATAAATTTTTAATTAATAAAATTACAAGGTCTTTTCAAAATAAAATTGAGCATGACGTACGAAATGGAAATTATAAAAGCTAAATTTAGAACATTAGCATATAAGTTTTCTCTTTAATGTAATTTTAATTGTAATTGAATGTTTATAAATATTTTTACCTTTAAATTATACTTTTCTAAGTAAAGAAATAATAAATTATAAATAATATCGTAATTAAATATTAAACACGAACAAAATTGACGACTTTTTTTGGCAAGATGTATAAAAAAACTGGAAGGTGGAAGGAAAAAGTCAAACTGTCATTCGCTCTCTACATCAAACGATCAAACACCACACACAAGCCACAACCACAACCACAAAGCATAATTCTTGTCTTAACCCCTCAAACAAGCTCGACGCGACGGACGCACCGGAGACGGATTCAAATGTCGAAAACAAATGAAATGTATAGCAATATATTAAAGTAAGCAAGGTCACGACGGACGCAAGATGCAAAAGTTCAATCGATTTCAACTTTCGATGGACTCGACGGATATAAAATAGGTACTTTTCAAAATTTTGAATTAAAATAAATTTATATGACCTTCCAAAAAATTCTTGAGTGAATTTATAAGTGTGAAAAATTAATTTAAAGTATAAGTACATAGTTTTGTTTACAAAAAAAAAATGTTTATAAACTGTTATTAAAGAATATGTAGTCTTAGAGTAAATATACAGGAGACGCTATATCAATAAAATCGTGTCGGTGTTGTTTGTGGGGGGAAGAGAGATGTTTTTTTGTAGTGACGGCTTCAGAAACTGCAGCCATTGTATAAAAGCTCTTTTTATTTAAGAAAAGCTTTTATTTAATATACCAAATGATAGACTAGAATAAATTGTAAATATTTTTGAGATTAGTTATGAAAATAAAATAATAATTCTCGGCTAACATATTTACAGCAGAAAACCATTTAATTTTATTTTTTGTGTCCTTAGGAAATTTAAAATATATATTTTTTAATAATTCAGTCAGAAATACTAACCGCGCCTCATATCAAAATTATCCTGACTACGACTTTTTAAAAAGCTTTAATAATCTCAGATTTTCTGACAAGTAAAAAAAGCACTCATCAGCTCTTAATAGATTTTTTTTTGACAGCAAATCTCGGTATTTCTGACAACTAATCTCGGTATTTCTGACAAGTAAAAGCTCTAAAAAACCACGACAGAGTTCGTAGGGTAAAATAGCATTATAGCGTCTCCTGTATATTTACTCTAAGTATGTAGTCCGTTTTAACCGTCGAGTTTGCTCCATCGAAAATTCTTATTCGTTTATTGTCCATCTGCTGCGTCCGTCGTCAGTCGAGCAGCTTGTTTGAACCATAATGTGTATGATGGTTTTGCAATGACGGCCAAACAAAATGCTAGCTTCTTATTTTTGGTCTTTTTATAAAGCAAAATCAAAGCGTCAAAATAATTGGCCAAAGCGATTATGCTTCTTTTCTTATTGAGGGTCGAGTCCAATACGGCACATGAGCTGCATGTGTTTTCAGTATATTCTCGAAAATTGTTTATAAAATGTTTAATATAGGAGTTACTGTGATACTACTATAGTCATAAATGTCTGACAGAAATGAAATGGCGGGTGAAAAAACACGCTAGCTATTTGATGCCAGACATTTCTGGCTAACATTTCATTTGTAATCATGTCGTCAACAACAAAGCAATTAGCTATACAAATATTAAAATAAAAATATTTTTTAATAATAGTTGTTCACACGTCAATAATATATATCTTTTATTTAATTAGTATAGTAAACTAATTTTTTCGTTCAAATAATCACCGCAAAGTTATTAAATTTTAAATTTCAGGAGCAAATCTTACATTTTTATCAAATATCGCCATTTGAAAATTAATACGCCATAATTTTTATCATTCAATATTATGATATTCAGCGCTAAATACTACTGAACATTATTACAGTAGCTACAGTGCTGCTTTTTGCAGTGCTATAAAATTCTGAACGGGCGAATTGATAACGGTGACGTTTAATTTTAGGCGGGTTAAATTAAATTTGGATGACGACGGAAATATTAAAACAAATTTGCTTGTTGTGTTCGTTAATAAAATTTTCAAAATAAAATAAAATAATCTAATATTTTCACATAACATTAATGGTAAGTGTTAAAAGTATAATATTATATAAAATTATTGAATTACCTATACATACATATTCCTGGAAGTTTCTTTGCGTTTTATTACAAAATTATATTTGATTGTTGTTGCAAATATTTCAAAATTTCTTGTTTAATTTAAATATACATTGAGTTTTATGATTCTATTAGTAAAATATAGTAGTTATAAATATTATTTAAATAGATAGATTACATACATATTTGAAAACCACAATTGTGTAGGTAAGGACTGGGAGTGAAAATTGATTGCTTTGTGTATCATTTGTAAAAAAATATTATTTCATCGGTAGTTAAATTGAATAAAAAATACTTGAATATAAAACCTAAAGCATAAAATATTAAAATAAAAAATTGTAAAACTTATTTTAATAATAAACTAAATAAATCTTTATTTTAACAATACATAATTTATTTACACACGAACAAAAAAACCATTTTGTCTTCAGACTGCATCTTTTTATAGGATTTATATATATTTTATCCAAATAAATCAAATTTTCATTAATATTACAATTCTTGTTTATACCAAAAAAAATTAATCAAAAGCTTAAACTGAAAAAATCTATTTTTCTTTATAGCTTATTAAATAAACTTAAAATCTATATTATACAAAATACATAGTCTTTTTAAATAAGAAAAAAAAATATTTTCCCCCACATAATATCATTTAACTTTACATTTATTAAATTTAATATTTTTTTCCCAAAAATTTATTTATATAATTTATAATAATATAAATAAAATTCTTATTGTCCCAAAATCACAATTCTGTTGAATATTCCTCTGAATTAACAGAAAATTTCCTCCAACAAATATGATCTAAATTATTTGTAGTCGATTTAGAAGACAGCTGACCGTCTGATAATTCTTTTGATGGATTCATATTATATTTATATATATTACCAGTACTTGTATTTGAATTTGTACGTGCCATTGGATTTCTGATACCATAAGTAATTGATTCATTTGATGGTGTAATTTCAATACGTGTTGAATGGTTATTATTTCCACCATTATTCGCTAAACTACGTTCATTCGACAGTCGTCGAATATATAAAATTTCTTTATGACCTGTTGTTGCAATAGGTGGCGGCGGTGGTGGTCGGTTTTTCAATTTTTCATGTGATATTTTTCTTGAACGACTTGAATATCTGGTTGTCGGTTTATTAATTTCATTTTGTTGTAGTTGTTGTTGTTGATATTGATTATGTTGATGATTAAATGGTACAAAATTTTGATTAACACCAGAATATTTATCAATACTCATATCTTCTTCAATTGCTGAATCACCAAAAATAGAACCACTATAATTTGGTGAACTATTGCCAGTAACTGATACTGATTTCCAATTTGATGTTGGTGTGCCAACACCTCCACTACCACCCCCATATTTAGCTTGTCCACTAGCTGATGATGAATACTGTCCCTTTTTTATAGAATGTGTATAATCTCTGGTACCACGTCGTCGTAATGTAAAATCACGTCGTCCTGTATCCTGACAGACACTTCGCCATTGTTTCCAAGCGTGACGTGCTAACGGATCAGCTGGACCCCATTCTTTAGCTGGTTTAGCAGCTTCACAAATCATACCAAAAAAATTATAATCAACTTGTCGGAAAATTTCAATACCAGCTATTAATATAATTATAATTAATACAAAACCAATGGGTGACCATCGTGGTATATATTGATATAGTAAATCATATTGATCATCATCAACACACCACCATAATAATATACTAGTCAATATAACTGGTATTATACACCATAAATACAGCCAGCACTTAAATATTGGCCGGCCAATTGAAAATTCTAAATCTGTGTATATATTTTTGGTGCCATATATCCAAATTGTTGCAATTAATTCAAATACTAAAGCTGTAATTACTAGTGTACCAATAATACGTGAATCTAAAATACGAGCTAATGCAAATTCAGGCATAACAAATGCTGCTGTTGATGTTGCTAATGCTACTAAACTTAATATATAATTGGGATGACGTGGTACCAATCGTGATGATGTATAAATGGCAATTGTTATACTTATAATTGATGAAATTACAATTAATGTATATATTAAACAAGCAATTATTTTACCTAATATTTTTAGTTCAATTGTTATTTCAATATTATCATAATCAATTAAAATATTATCATAAATTGCTGTTAATGATTTCAATTCATTTAATGGATTCATTGATCCTGCAGTTATTCGATTATCATATTGTACCATAAATAATGTTACGGCTATGGCATTTATTAATAAATTAAAACAAATATATACAACTGATGTCCGTACAGCATCACCTTTATATAAAAATTTACCAGTTATTACTGGCATTATACCAAAACCAATATTTGTTGAATATATAACTTGTACAAGTGCATTAAACCATAAATTACTGTAAGCAAATTGATTTATATCAAATGGCCACAATTCTGGAAAATATTTATTTTTAAATGATTTATGAACTTCCCAACCAGTTAACGATATTAATAATGCAAATCCAATTAATCCAAAGAAAAATGTTGTACGACGAAAAACTTTTGCATTGTGAGTGCTATAACATAAATATTTTAATTAATTAGTATATATTTATTTCTTTAAAAATTAAAAATATTTACCATAACATTGAAATTATCCAAACACATATTAAAATAATTATTAATATGCCAAAATAAATTGGATTTTCCCAAACTGGGGTTAAAAATGTTTTTTGGATACAGTCTTGTCCATTTTCTGTGTAAACTTTATAACCCGCCTAAAAATAAAAAAACTTATTTAATTTACAATTTTTGTTTTAATTAAATTTTGGTTTTTTACCGGTTCGGCTTTAAAGTCACGTATACAACTGCTAAATGGTACTGATTTGAATGTTAACATTCCGATATACAAAATTGCCAAAATTCCTTGTAATGATATCCATATTGTGGAAAGCCATGCTGCAAATCGACTGATCATACATGCCCCTGAAATTTATAATTGTGTTTGTTAATAAAGTTAAATTTTATTAAATTGAATTTCCATTCACTAAATATTTTTAATCTAAAACATAAAATTTCAGAAAAAAGCTTAAAAAATATATCAGAAAAGTATCATCAAAAAAAATATAAACTCAGCCGATCTACAACGCGGTTCTTAAGGTATTTTTGAACTTTATCGAGTGCTGACACTTTTGTTCATTATAACTCTAACCTACATGTATTTGAGCTAAATATAGAACAAATGAGCCTTTTTAAACATAGCATCTAATATAGATACCATCTAGTTCTAGAGCGTGTATATGTAACATAAAAACACTGCTACTATGTGGTTACACACTTTATATTTCGCAGATGCAGCAGTCGTAGTTGCTATCAAACATATTAAAAACATAAAAAAACATCTCTCTTCCATCCAAAAAATTATCACAATAAATTATTTACTTTTTACTATGTTTAAGTAGTAAATAATCCACCATTTAATTTTAAATCTGCCATCTTTTCAATCCGGGATCCATTTATCTATCTTCTAATATTAAAAAACCATTTGCAAAAGTTTAAAACTAACGGACGGACACGGACAAAAGCTTAATGCCCGAAACAGACGTGCGTTTTGTCGTGCGGCAAAGTTAGAAACCATAGATTCTTATGTAACCGATTAGATGACAACGCACTGCGATAACGCATACGGTGCGTTGCCGCATGATATCTCTAATTCTAATTTTGCCGTGCGGCGGCAGTGCTGCCACAAGGCAGGAGTTAAATTTACCAACTTAAAAATAAAAAAAATCAATTTGACAATAGATTTTTGCTGATTTGTAAACATATTTTTTTTTAATTGTATTGTGTCATCAGATTTAGTGTTTATTATTGATATTAATATTTTGTGTTTATTATTAGCACAATTTTATAAACACAATAAACACTAATATTTTTTTTTTATTGCACAACAAATATTAAAATGTCGTAAATTGCTGCACCGCCGGACGCACAAGAATTATGCACATCTAATTGACTATCAGTCAACGCATGCGTTGCCGTGCGGCAAAAAAACGCACATCTAATTCAAGCATAACAACATTAATGGTAAAAATAAAATCTTAAAATCAGCAAATATGGAAATCCTAAAGTTATGCAATATTTTTAAAAATTTATTGTAAAATTCTTTGTATACTATTTTAAAATTTTAAAATATTATTTAAATTTTAAAATTTTACCTTTTAGTATTGGCGATGATCTCCATGAATTTGCTGCACCTTGTCCTAAAAATTGTCCAATTGATATTTCCAATAATATAATTGGTAAACCGACTAGAATTAATAATATAAAATATGGAACAAGAAATACTAATCCATAACTATCTAATTCACGTGGAAATCTAACAATATTTGCATATGATATATTTAAACAAATACACAATATTAGATTCCGAAGAACTGAACATTTTGACTGTAAAGAAAATTGAAAAAAATAATTAATTATAAATAAAAAATTAAATTTATATAATATAATTATTAGTATATTTTAACCAAACTAACTTTTCTATAAAATCTAAATGGCACATCATCTCTAATAACATATAAATAATCCATTAAATATTGTGTTGTTGGTAAATCCATTTTATGATTAGAAATTTTTGTATAATTTTTATACAAATATAATTTTTCATTTTTTAGCATTAAGAAAATTTTTATAATTTTCGTATATAATTTGTTTTCAAAAATGTATGGCAACAAAATATAAATATTAATTAAAAATTTATTATTATCACTAATCTTTTATTTAAATATTTATACATTTATTTTTTAATTTTCCTTTTAATTGATTATTAATTCACAATTGGTAAATATATATTTATTAATATTAAATTTTGCTTAAAAATTCATTTTTTTGTAAAAAAATATATACAAAATTTTCAATTATATTTAATTTTCACTAGAATTTTCCTCAAATTACATATTCATTTTCAAGAATAAAATCTAAAAATTTATAAAATTACACGAGCACGTTTTTCGACAACGTTTCAACGATTGACAGTAAAACAGAAAAATGACGAAAAAAATTAAAATTAAAAGAATTATTATATAGTAAAATTTATAACTTTTGGATAATAAAAGAAATTAAAAGCGTAGCGAAGCAGTTTTGATTATTAACTAAAAAAATAAAACAACATTAAAATAAGAAAAAAATATGAAATTCAAAATAAAAGTTAAGATAACTCGTAAAAAAAATCGTTTTTGGTTTGTTTATTTTACCCCCAATATTACGTATATACTTGAGAATATATTTCTGTTAGCAAATAATATTTATGGAAGCATAACTTTTTTATATGTTTACTAGTTGTTAACGTTTTTTTTATTTTTGTTTTGAACTCGTTACCTGGTATATGCTACGGTTTTGGATTACCGCCGCGCCGTGTGAATATGATTTAACTAATGGAAAAAATTGTGTTGTAGAAATTAATTATACTTTTATAATGTATAACAAACATCATTTTTTTTTTTTTCAGTTTTAGCAGAATAATAAAATTTAAGATTATGTTTACACCAATAAAATTCCTATAAAATTTTGAAGACTTAGTTATCTTTTACGATAAATAAGGTTTTGGAGTGGTAAATGCCATTGTAGATTTATTTAAATTTATATTGTCAAATAGTATATTGAAAATTTTGATCAATATGACTTCCAACAACGTCATCACTTTTATCCCATTACTGAATTACCAAAATTTACGAAACAATAGTCTTATTGTTATACGGGAGCCATGGTAAATGATAATAAGTAATTCATTTTTTCAGTGAATACATGGAGTAGGCAATGAATGAATGTCCTTTTATTCGGATCTGAACTTGCTATTGAATTAGCAGAAGCAATCTGGGTATTGGACGACAATTAAAAATCTGATACAGGATCAATTTTCTAATTATATACGTTAAGGTAAGAAAGAAAAATGAAATGTGTTAAAAAAAAGAACTCGCAAACCAAAGCTGCCATTAGATTTCCCCAGCTCCGTAATATTGATTGATTGATTTCATGATGGGAACCACTAGGGTTCATGTACTTAGGCCAGAAATAGGCCCATGTGACCAATCGAAATCTTAATGTTACACATACCGTGGTGGGTGGCTGAGCAAGCAATTCTTTCGATCGAACCAGAGAATTGGTTTCCATCCCAAAACCCCATTAAATATAATAGGAACCAAAAATGCATAAGACAGGAACAGTGACACAGGAACTGTTCAATCGTCTCTCGTTCGTCTGAAGGTGTCTACATATATATAATTCGGATCGCTTTATCTTACAGACGTGATCTTTTAACATGGAGTGTCCTTTTAGCTTTTGCTGCTTTGTATGTATATCCTGTTCACTGCTTTGCTCGGAACTCCCCAGAGACTCTTTGTGACCTTCCCCTTGTTGCACACTTCCCAACGTATATCCGTACTATTAGTTGTCACTTTAACAAAATCAGAAAAATTTCAATCTCGATTTCAATTAAAGCACATTTTACATGGTTAGAAATTCTAAACCCTTTAACCGATACTGCAGCGGTAAAGCCAGAATATTCACAACAAGTCCACCAAAATGTTGGTAATATTTAACTACAAATTATAGTGTAAAATCAGCTTTATTTCATATTATCTTTAAATAATTAGTCCTATTCTCTTTTCATTTAATTATGAATTAAATTTCTATTTAATATTTATTAAAATAATGGTCAATTATAATTGACTTTGTAACGCCTACAAATGCTAAAACAAATTTAATTAGAATAATGTGGGAACATTTTGGAAAATAATTGAGAAAGTTGACAGAAGAACATTTTTTGAATCCAATTAAATTAAGTATTTTTCTTATTTTGCATTAATATTATATTTTTAATTTAGTTATTAATATAGCAAAAAATTATTAGTAAGAACTTTCTGTATATGATTTGATCTGATATCCGAATCAAAAATTTAACTATTTTTGCTGAACTAATTTAGTGTAATATACTAAACAGTGTAGAAAAATAAAATATTTTGTTCAATTTACCATTAAATATTTAATTACTAATTAATGTTTAACTAATATAAATTAAAATATTTTGAAATTAATTTAAGTCACGGTATATAGAAACGTTAATATTTCATCAATATAATTACATATCTCAAATATATTTATTTATATTTGCAAAAGAATAATAATTTATGTATTATTTAAATTATTATTTTGGTTCATTAACATTAAAAATTGCAATAATTTCATTAAAAATATATATTACAAGATATTTCTTTTAAGAGAGAGTAAAAGTATATATTTTTATTATAATTATAATAATTATTATGGTTACATAAATTACGGAAGATTTAAATTTAAGAAACCATGAATAAAAAGGTTTTATTTTCAAATTATTACATTATAAATTTGTAATTCATTATAATGTGTTGATGATTCCTGGTTTCAAATTTAAGGAATTGAAAATAAAAACTAATTTTTTTGTCATCCATCTATGAATAAAAAATTACAAAAAATAATACAATAAAAAGTATAATAATTTTCTAACTTTATTTTTGTACAGTCAGTCTTCGTTACAGTTGGTAAAATATCGAATTGTATTTCAGTAACTATGATCTAATTTTAAAAAATCTCACTAATATCGAAAAGTGACAAGCATTTGAATGTTTCAAATTTCGTTATTTTATTTCCTTTTTTATCGTTTTGGACTTCTTTTCTTCTTTAATCATGGAACATGGACTAAATATTTCTCTAAAGACCGTGTGGAAGTTTTCTGATAGCGAAATAATAATTAAATATATAAAGCTACCACAGTGAAAACTACTATGATTTTGACCACTGGGCATAACGAGAAAATATCAAGATATTAAATGTGACATATGATACTATATTTCAAAGAATTTTTCATCATAAAATATATAACAGTTTTCAAAATAAAGTGTATACCGTATACGTATACTATACAATACAGAGTGTTTCGTATTAAGCTATCTTAGAGAGTATAAGACACTTTCCTGTCTATAAGTCGGAAAGTGTTTACTCTCCATTTCGAAATATAAACAGATGGTTCGGCTTCCAAAAAAAAGTAACACTATTTCGGTCCATAGGAGTCTATAACTTCAGAATTGATTTAGATTTTTTTTCTGAAATTTTTATCATACTAATCTTTTTGGTTTAAAGTTATTGCGCTAACACGGAAGTTTGTATAAAGACCGAACTAGAAAATCTACTGTAGCTAGAAGTCGTAGTATCCATCCGAAAAAAAACAATACATTTTTTATTAATAGTATATTTCTACCATAATAATATGACTTATTTCTACTTTATATTTTCTAAGATATCTAGATATGGAATACCCTGTACATTATACATATATGGTTTTCTTTTATGACGACATAAATTATTTCATATAATAATGAGATTTTTAGTTTCCCTTAAACAAAATTATTGATATATTCGGTTACTTAAAATATCTCTAAATTAAGATTTGAAAATTTATTGTTGGTTACATTTATTAAGATTCAATAAATAAAAAATGTTTTAACAAATGCAACTGCCAGATTATAAATTAGTATTGTCACATGACACAAGATTTAAGAAAACATGTTTCACTGGCGGGTCTACTGAGGGTATCGTTTTGCAGAGGATATGAAAAAGAGTATCGCATCCAAACTGATTACGTTCATTAAATATGTGGAATTAGTTGAGGTCATGAGGACTAAAGAAATAAATAATCGAATAGTTTAACGGGCCTATAATTGGCTTTAGTGGGTGAAGTTTTCAGATCATCCTTCTTACTAACAAACAAATGAATTAAAATAGTTAAGTTTTATTCAATATCTATACCACGGAGTCCACAATTCTTTGATTTCGTTTCTTGATTTGATTTGTTTCATTTTTTGTTATTGTTGATTTTTGACGATATTATTATGAGGAAGAGTTTTAACGGATGAAAGAGTAACTATATATTATTTTAAATGAGAACTGCACATATTTAAGGTGCTGAACTTGTTAATTAGTCAAGTGTAAAAGAAAATATGTTGTAATAATTAAAAAAAAATGAAACTTTATTGTGATATTCTTCATATTCCATAATAATAAAATTATATTAAATACTTATTTTTATTATTTAAGTTATTTTTAAGAATAAATATAAATTTCGGTATTAATTATAATATTATTTTAAAAAAAAACACGACTAATTCAAAAATTAATGGAATTGTGAATTGGAATTTGAACAATTATATAGTTAGTTCTCTGTTTATAAATGTATGGACCATACCTGACTAACTTGAAATGCCACACAAGATAACTTTACTTCTTCGATTATGATTAACATTACAAAACATTATTTTGTAGTTATGATAAACATTACTATACAGTACATAAGATCAAACGTGTTGTGAATCATGTATCTCTACCTCCAAAAATATAATAAGTTTAATTACCGTCCGGTCATCCTGGTTAACTTAAATAAATTACGAATCACTAATATCGAGTAATGTAGAAACGATTGTTAAATCAGGGTCAAGTACACGTCGTACTGTACAGAGCTACTAAGTAAAGATTGAGTTAAATAATAAATTTTTATCAAATTATCTAGTAAATATACAATAATTGAAATTGTAATAAATGTCAAATTTACATTATTATCTAGTATATTTTTAAAACAAAATATTTTAGTAAATTATTTATTTCTTTTTTATATATTATATTTTATTTTATATTATTATATGTCTAATAATGGTTAAAACATGTATAACACAAAATCGAAAAATCCCAATACCTAAAGGTTATACTAAACACTTGGAAAAAATAAAAAATGTAACTCATTATATTGATTGTGCTGAACCAGAAATTAAATTAGACACTTATATGAGAACATCATTACTTCGACGAGATCATGAAAGATTAATAGAAGTAACTAAAAGTAATTTATTATTATTAGCAAGAATTAATAAATTGAAACGTTTACTTGCTTATAATTATGGTAAAATTGGTAATCATCGAGTTATATCTGGTAGTTATCCATATAGATTAAAATGCCTAAAAGCAATTAGAATAGCAAATTTAAGAATAGCAGATCGTTTAGCAAATATTAAATCAGAAGTTGTTTCATGTAATAAATTAAATAAATTATGGAATATGATATTGAAAGATGTAAAATTAATGTGTCGATTGCCAATAGTATTGCCAGAACTTTTAGAAGGAAACTCATTAAATTTAAATAATACATATCAACCACTTGTTTATTTTGATTTGGGTATAAAAAATGGTAGACCATTAGGTCGTATAATAATAATATTATATTTAGATTTAGCACCAAGAACTGTTAAAAATTTTATTGATTTATGTGAAAATCATCGTGATTGGCCAATATCTGAAAATTATGATGATGATTATGAAATTGATAAAAATTGCCAATTAATTAATACAACATTTAATCGTATATTTACAAATTTATTTATTTATGGTGGTAATTTAAATGCTGATAAAAAAATACAAAATTTTCATGGTATACCAGATTATCAACCAGAATCATTTCAATTTCATCATGGTTTTAAAGGTACATTATCGATGTGCCCAATGGCAAATGGTTTAATTAATTCGGAATTTACAATTAGTTTAAAATCGTTACATGTTTTGGATGGTAAAAGATTAGTATTTGGTCGAGTTATAAAAGGTTTAACTATTTTAGATATTGTTGCAAATTATGGCACAAAAAATGGTAAACCAACATCACAAGTTGAAATAACCAATTGTGGATTATTAAAAAAAAATTATAAATAAAATATAAATTAAAAAATTCAATATTATATGTAATTTAAATTAATAATAAATATTTTATATATATATGCACATAATTTTATTTTATTAATTTATATATAATTTAATGAAATGTTTATAAAAAAGAATATTATTTATATTTTAAAAGTTACAACATATTGAAATATTAGTTTTGTATCGCGGTGAAATATTTGTTTGTAAAATTGTTTAATTAGGGAAATTCAAATTTTGAAAATATTAAAAAGAAAACCCTCACTATGCTTCTCTCTATTAAAGAAAATTTTGTAGCAATGCAAATTTTACCATTTTGAATTAGTAGCATTATCTTAAATTTTTCTCGAACAATAATTGGTGAATTAACTGGTACGTACAAGCTAGTATAAACCTAAAATTATGTACCTTAATTTTCCCACAAGAACAATATTTTTTCACTCTATAGTGAAAGTTTTATTTGTACTCTATGAAAACTTTATAATTTATACATTTTCACTCATTCCACATCGCTGAAATCAAAAGGCTTTATACGAAAACTTCTTAGCTATACTAGGAAAATGGATGAAAATCGTAACCGTAACTGCTCATTGAGCGCACATGTTTAAAAAAAGGTGGGTTATGGGGGGTACTTGGGGGTTTCCCTTGAAAAATACATGGACATTTATTCAAATAACTTCCTTTAATTTCTTTTTTTGTTGTACCATAAAAATTAACAGTTGGGATAAATGTACATTATAAAAGTCCTTGATAAATGTACATTATAAATGAAATCGTACGATTCGGCATCTGAATACTCTATTAAATCCCATTAAATCAAGTCCAGGAAAATTTTATTAAATATCAGTATGGAATTTTTTAAGACTTAAATCGTTGGAAGTCTTAAATTGGGTAAAAAAATATTGAAAAACACTATGGTATCATAATTACACTACTCAATACCAAAATGTAATATTATTTAAATTGATCTATAAATTTTATTTGAATTTCGAAATAAAATAATAAATTTTTTATCATGATTAATTTCATTTAAATATTTTTGACAATTAGTGATATTATAATTAAACAGTTTTTTTTTTAACATTTTCCTTTAATATTTTCTTGGTATTTCTTCTATAAAATAATAAATTAGTTTAAAATCAATTTCAATTCAAATAATATAAATATTTTTTTTTTATTAAAATGTCTGAAGAATGTTTTGTATTTAAAGAAATTCCAAAATTAAAAGCGAGAAAATCACATATAAAAAGAGAAATAAGTAGAAAAAAATTTGCACCAAAAAATGAATATTTGTTACATCTTGATCGTATTAATAATATTGCATCTAAAATTGATCATAAAGCACCACCATTTATGCTATCAACATTTTGTCCATTTCCTAAACTAAGAAGTGATAATGACAGATTAGATGAAATTATGAAAGAAAATATAACATTACTTGGACGATTAAATGATATTGCTAGATCGTGTAGCATTTATTATGAAAGAAAAGATCGTAATTGTAATTCTGATAATGTTTCACGGTTTCTATATAGATTACAACTAATTGATGAAATTGAAAAATATAATTTTATATTTGGTCAAAGACTATTAAATATTACTGGTGAAATACCAACAACAAAAGAATTAAATAAATCTTGGAAATCTATGTTACATGATATTAGATTAAGATGTCAACATAAATTAGTTTTACCTGAACTTATGGAAAGAAAATCAATTTTATGTGTTGAAAGAAATCGTCCAATGGTTTATTTAGATGTTGGTGTAACAAATAGTCGACCATTAGGTCGTTTAATGATAATATTATATTTAGATTTGGCACCAAAAGCTGTTAAAAATTTTATTGATTTATGTGAAAATCATCGAAACTGGCCAAATCCAAATAATATTATAGATTCATCTTCTGAATTTAATAATAATATTATTAGTACAGATGAAGATAGATGTTCATGTGTTATTAAAGTTGAAGAAGAACCCCATCATATAACCACCCCAGAAAATTATGAATATATTAGTAAAGATTGTCAATTATTGGGTACGAAATTTACACGTATTTTTCCAAATTTATTTATTTATGGTGGCAATTTAAATGCTGATAAAAAAATACAAAATTTTCATGGTATACCAGATTATCAACCAGAAAAATTTAAATTTCATCATGGTTATAAAGGTACATTATCGATGTGCCCAATGGCAAATGGTTTAATTAATTCGGAATTTACAATTAGTTTAAAATCGTTACGTATTTTGGATGGTAAAAGATTAGTATTTGGTCGAGTTATAAGGGGTTTAGGTATTTTAGATACAATAAGTAGTTATGGTACAAAGAATGGTAAACCACAAAAGCATGTCGAAATAATAGATTGTGGTATATTAAATTTAAATTTGGAATAAATATCAACTAAATTTTCTTTTTGGTATTTTATTATTATGATTATGGAAAATATTGAAAATATGAAAAATATTTCTCATAATCATAATATAATTAACCATTCAAAATAATTTTATTTTTAAAAATTTTTCGAAAGAAAATGTTTTAGTTAAGATTGTATTATTATTATAGTTAAATTTCTAAATTATATTGTAAAATAAAAATAAGTTTAAAAAAAATTAACTTGTTTTGTCAAATTAATGAGTAAACATATTTTAAGGATATACGAAGCATTCAATTCCAATCGAAATTCCAACATTATGCTTACATACATTTTAAGCGGGACGAAAATCTATGAAAAGTTTAGAAAGTCATTGAATAATAAGTTCATTTACGAATAGCCGGAAACTTAACCACGGGTTTACTTTCGTTATTATAACGGTGATTAAATATGGAATTGAAGGTCTAAATTTCAGAGGAAGATGGTATTTAAAATCATTGACAAAATAGATAAACATATATGATACGGCGATTAGCATCTCTCCCGTACCCGCGTGCTTTATAAATAAACCGTATTTTACTACTCCCATACTTACTATAGGAAACTTTTATTGACAGATGACAGAATGTTACTGTCGCTAGTTTTATTATAGCAAGGTTTCCAATTTTCCAAACCATGTTCAATGAGTCTCTAAAATGTTAAAACAACCAAAATAACTTCGTTGCTAGAATTGGAGTATGCAGAATAAAGTAAAGATTTGTGTGAGTTATCCATGTCACTATCATAAAGTTTAAATGTAAAATCGTCGGGAGTTTAATCCCCAGTAACCCCAACCTCCATACGCCACTGGTAACTAACTCTTAGCTTAAAATGATCAAAAGTTATTACTGCATTTGTTTATTAAATGAGCAGTTTTACATTGATTTACAACGGACGTGCCTTGCACAACATAGCTTTTCCGTATTCAAAAATTTTAAATTCACAATATTCATTTTAATTTAAATAAAAATTAATTAACCCAATTTTAATTAAACTCATTCTAACTTTATTATTTCCCATTGAACTTCTAATCTATACTCTAAACTTTTATTTTCTAATAAACGTAACCTATATATAACAATAATAAAAAATATAATTAAATTTTTACCTGTGTGCTTGATTGATCATCTGTAGCCGGTAAAAGTTTAGCTGTTGAACCATTTTTATTTAAACTACCATTTGTTGATGGATTTGCCGTTGAATTAACATATGGATGAAATTCATTTGTTGTATTCTCTAATATTAAATGATCATTTAAACAATTATTATTATCAATAATTTTATTATTTTTTGCTGTAGATGAGATTATATTATCATTAATTGGTGTTATTGTAATTCGATCATCATCACTACTAACACCACTAATACCACCTGAATCAGATGGTAATATATTTGATATATTCGTACCATCTATATCTGGTGAACTATTACCAGAATCACCAACAATTTGATTAGAACTAATCACAAATATTTGATTTTTATTATTATTACTATTATTTTCATATTGACTACTAGTTAAAATTGATGAAGAATCATTATTAAAAGTTTTTTTCTGTGATGTTGTTTTTTTGGCGGTGGTATGATCATAATTGTGATGTTGATTTTGATTAGATCGTTTTAATTCTAATTCAGCTAATATATCATTACTAGTTCTAGGTTTGTACTTTTGATGTATACGATTATCATTTGATATTGGTGATGATGATGATGATGCTATTCCTGATACAATTGTTTGATCAGCATTATTATTACTACTATTATTTTTCGGTAAAGAGAATTTATTTCCTGTGATTATTTCAGTTTTATCATTTTCAGTAAATGACATTGATTTCGTATCTGAAACCTAAAATAAATGCAAAAAAAAATATACAATTAGTAAACAAAATTTATTTAATGACATTTATTAATTTGTGTATGTATTTAAAATTAAATTTTTGTATTAACACTATGCCGGCCGGCCGGTCTATATAATTCAAATATTGTTATTAAATCTATTTTAATCAAAATTTGAATGCAAAATTATTAAAAAAAAAATAGTTTTTGTATTTTACAGAAACTTCTTTGTATCTGTCACCGCAGCTTTTAAAATGTGAATGGAAGATCTAATATAATTTATATATTTATTTATTTATTTCTATATTTGGATTAGCGAATATCTTTTTAATTTTTGGAAAAATAGAGCCTGAAATTTTGAGATTAACCTTAAGTTTTGCATCCCAAATTCTGGAAAAAGCGATAAAATAATGTGCTCGATAAAAAGTAAGCGATCGAATGTGTCGATGGGAAAAGCGATAAAATGTTGGTGATAATGTGCGCAATAAGTAAAATAAATTAAATATCGCCTAAAAATAATTATTTCGCGTTTTTTCATACTATAAAATTTAGTAATTTTTCATATTGTCGAATAAAATTTATTGAAAAATAACATTAAAATTATGAAATATCCCGAAATTAATATGTGATTGTTTAAGCGATTTTTCATATTTATTTTTGCAGCGATATTTCGCAAACAGCTTTTATTAATTCGCTGACATCAATTTGGCGCTTACGATCATTATAGTGATAAAACATTGTAAATGAATCATTTTAGAAGCTATCGTTTTATATTTAAATATTTATTTTGATGATTAACTGAACTTTTTTCGGATCGAACATAATATTTGTTTTTTTATTCAGCTGGAAAAATTCTATGAGATTGTTTATATATTTTCCAGTTTTTTAGAGAAACTATTTAAAATATCAAGGCTTTTAATGACTCTTAATAATAAAAAAATAATAATATTAATTTAATGTTATCAAATGTAATTACGTTTTTATTAATTCTATGTTCATAATTTAATTTTTTTTTGTATTTTGTGTATTTAAAAACAAAATTTGTATAGAAATTATTGAATTCCTTTTTAAGTAAATTTTCACGGAAGTTTAAATTATAATTATTATAAAACTATTTATATTTTTATGAATAATCATTGTAAAATATGCAAATGATTTTTTACAATTTTATTTATTATAAAAGCAAATGTTCAATTTATCGTTTTATGTAATATACAAGATAGTAATATGATTTCATAATAAAATTATTCGTTTTCATCATATTTAAATACGGAGATGTTTTTCTGAAATTATAGAAACTTTTATGACAAATGAAACATCGCCTAGAAAATCGACAGTCGATAGCTCTAAATTACAGTCAATATAGAAATTGAGAGCTATAGAGCCAATAATATACTTAAATAAAGATACGCCTGAGTTGTGATCACATTTTTTTCGAAATTATTACTACATTTTTCTAGTAATATTTGCATAATAATCCTAAAGGTAAAGAGAGATAAGTAAAGAAATTAAAGATCTATAGACAAGCGAGTAGGTGTCATCATTACACTGTGTGGAATTTTGTCGGTCTTTTCTTAATATTGCTTATGGTATCAGATTGATGGGAATGCCAAAATACAAACTGCCAAAGTACAAACAGTGAAAAATAATGCCAAAATGCAAACAGCAGAGACTAATATACGAAACATAATCACCTTGAGTTGCAGAATTCAGAATATGACACTTTCTTTTGAATTAGCTAACTAAAAACTAACTATTCTAATATTCTACAGAAAACATATTAATATCATAAGTTTTTCCAACTATGTATATATAAAAATTGTACTTAATTAAATAAAATTTCAAAATAGTTTTTTTTTTTATCATGACCTTTAACTTTCAGTATAATTAAAATTTTCCAACTGAATTAATAAAATTCCAAAATTTTTAATTAATGCGGGAAAAACATACATTCTAAATTAAAAATTATCTTTATTATACGTCAGTTTTTTTATAGTGCCAATGCATAACTAAAAATAGTAACAATGTGGTTTTGTTTTCAAAATTGCAATACTTAGTATTTAGTTATTTTTATGTAAAGTATTTATTAAAAAACAAAAATAATTCCATTAATAATTAACAGACGATGATTTGTACTGCTGCACATATTGCAATTGTGAAAAATTAAGGTTAATTATGAAATTTTATTTTTTGAAATATTATTTATTCATGTTTCGTGAATAATTTCGATTAAAATAATAAAAAGCTATTTTTTTAGCAACATCAAAAAAATCATTTATTTTAAAAGTTTATTTCTATTTGGAAGCATATAAAGGGCCACCCAAAACAACGAAAGCAAAAAGAAAGAAAAACAAATCCAAAAGTATCCATCGTCGGCCTGATTACGATAGTCTTGAGGTCGTTTTTAATTCTGTCATATTAAATTCTGATGTGTATATAATGATGTCATTTCGTTAATCATTATTACCTTTTTTTTTTTGCTTTAGCTTATAATCTATATTGATTAATTAATTTTTAATGGTTCCAAAATTTCGTCCACAAAGCACCAAAACTCTTAAACCGAGAATATATATGAATATATATTGTTGATTCTTACAGATGAATATTCTCGGATATTATGTGTTGCACATGCGAATATAACGCCTAATTTATGTCACTATTTGTTTTACCTTAAGACGAGCGGAATTCCCTGCATCCGGATATATGCTAATGCTTACGGGTGGTAAATGGTTAACTCTATGCCATCTTAAAGTTGAAAAATTTAAATGAAAACTTGTTCGTAAAAATTAATTTTAAATTTAAACTTTTTTTAAGCTGGTATCATAATATGTCACCGATGTCGTGTTTTACGCCAGCAATCGTTGTGGCCTATTAAAAAAAACAATACATCGCCTCGAAACATAGTGTCATCTGTCATATGTTATTATAATTTGATGTTTTTGGATTGGGTTGATTTTAAATTATAATTTAAAGTCCTTTTTAAAGAAATAAGTAAATTAAATAAATAAAATACTCAGCGACAACCGATAACTACAACGACGGCCGATATCATTGTGGCTGTTTTTTCTTTTGACATTTCACTACGACAGACGACAGTGACGTATTCTGGCACCAGTTTTAGTAAAAAAATTTGATATCGAAAAATTATATTGCCAAAAAAAGATATGTAAAAATTTAATCAGTAATTAAAGCAATTATTTTAGAGCGGTATAGCATAATATAAAAAAATTAATTTTATCAATTAGTCATAATAATATTTACAAGTAAAATCAATTTCCAGTCAATTATTGCGTATCATTTTTATCAGTTTTCTTTAATGATAAATAAAAGAATTTATATTTCGAAAAATCATTTTTTTTTATCTAATTGGGTTCCGTACGAAAATTGTGTAAAATGATTTCTTTTTTAATTAGTATTTAATATAAACATTCCAAACTAATAATGACACTTAATTATATATATAATTCCTTCCTAAGGCATTATAATTAAATTAAAAATTAAGTTTATTGTATTTATTATTAATCACCTTATTTACCTTATCGAAATCATAAAGGTTTCAAGTTCGTTATCATTTCAAATATGAGACATATTTGAGTAATTATACATTTTTGAATAAAATATAAAATTTGAATTATAGTATAGTGAAAATTTAAAAGTTTTATGTTTACCAAAACTTGAAATAATTCTTAGTAAATAAGTTAAAGTATTGAATTACACCACAAACATCGGATTTATTTGAAATGATATAAAAATTGTTGATATAAAAATTGATGTGTTAATGTCTACAAAAAGAGCAGTTATTTCGTAGTTATATATAATAATGGAAATATTAGCATGTACCGTTATAAATATTACCTAGCGATCTCAAAACAATTCGTATTATGAAGCACTGAACCTGTGTCCCGAATTTCATTAAAATCGGAATTACTACTAGATATTGATGCTCTTAGTTTTTTTTTCATTTTTGGAATTTCGCGGCCTCAAAACGTAAAGAAATAATCCATTTTTGTTGTTTTTATTCCATTTACAAAATTTCATAGTTATTCCATATAATAACAGGCTATTAGGTATGAGAAATTCGAAGGTATTTCATATCTGGCCCATCTAAAAAACGTGTCAAATGTTGAAATATGCTTTTGGAATGAAAAGGAAGAAATTCTGCGATGCGATGGGTTTTCTCACAGGACATTGAAAATTTACAAAAGTTCTACCCAGACTTGGACTGGACCCTCGGTCTGATGAAATAACAGAACACAAAACTGAAAAACGACTAAGACACCTCGGTATAGTTAAATAATAACATCTTCAGAATCGGGGTCCAGTCACTTAATCCATTTTTTTAGACCATAATGACTTTCTAGACACTTTCAAGTTCAAGTTGAAGTAATTTTATCCGAGTATAATACATTCAAAATGTTGTAATCAGTAACAGAATTTTTAAATACATATCTGGAAAATTAAATTCATATATTTTTTAATAACATTTCCAATTAAATTTCTACTCAACAATAATAACAGACATCACTAAAACAAAACAAAAAAAATATGATAAATTCTGATACTATGATAAGTTCATTAAATGAGGTAGCCATCAATCAAGTAAATAATATTTTGTTTTTTTTCAATTCAAATTACATAAAATTAAATTTATAACTCATATAACTCTGACAACAGCGTAGAACAATTATTAATAAATATTTTATTTATATAATAATTTTAATTAGTTGATCTTGAAAAATATTTTTTAATTTAAATGATTTAAATATACAATTTGTAAAATTGTTATTCCAAAGTCTGAAAAAGGTGTTACTTTATTGGCCCAAAGGTTAAATTTCAAATTAAACCTTGAACTTTATTTGTATTTTTTTAAAAAAAAAATATCGATTAGCTTCCGATTAACACTGATTTAAATGTTTTCTTATCATCACTGAAAACTGATTTCCGTATCTTTAGGAGGGATTTTTTTTCATAAGATTTTATTTATCTACCTCCAAAAGATTTAATTTGGAATTTATTGTAAATGTATATTATTCTGAAGATATCTTTACAAATTTATTTTCTTTTTTATGGTGTTTTTTATAATTACATTTTATTGAACTATTAACTTCTTATCTTAAAGATAGTTTAACATTTTTAAGCAATGACTTTAGTTTAATATTATGTATTTAACTTTAAAATTAAGTATTTTACAAAACTCAACGCGATCAACCTTGACATTGTGACTATAGATGTAATTAACACGATAAAAAAATTTATGTATTTGTATATTTCTATCTCAAATATTTTGTATAATACATTGACAGATCCATTTTAATATTAAATATACGATCTATTTTAGTGAGGTCATTATGCTTTTATGTTTGTTAACATTATGTTTTTATGGAAGCAGTTTATTAACTATTGGTTTGTTCAGCACTCATCAGTTTTGGAATAGTTGGCACATTGACTATGAATTTACAAAAATTTGTACTTATTTGGCGGAAAATGTATCGATTTGATTTACCTTGTCACTGTAATGTTGCATAAAGAAATTGGTATCCAGGCACAATTCTATTTGTTCTCAGGTCCATTGCGAGATTCCCAAAAAGATCCCAAATTCCAGAATGATCTTAAAAATTTTTATATACGAATTTTTGATAGGAACTCACTGAAATTGCCGAATCCAAATTTAATATATATACGAACTAGATCACGATCCCAACCTGTGTATTAGATTTCATTGAAATAGAATAATAAATAAATGCTCTAGATCTAAAACATAAACCAAATATTCTTCTAAAACTAAGTTGCTCAAATGTGCCATGAAATTTGGGTAACAATTACAATATCATTTAAAATGTAAAGCATTGAACTTTTGAAATGTAATTCGGGATTTTAACATGGTCCCATCATTGATATACAACCGACTTCAACTACATAAAGAAATTTCATGTGTGCAAAATTTAATTAAAATCGGGTAATTATTACTATGTGCTCGCTAAAACATATGAAATATTAATCGACTACCTGTTTTAAAGTCGGGTCGGGTTGTCTACGTGAAAACATGAGTTGGGTTGAATTTTCGTTAAAACGGATTTCAACTCAACAAAACTGATGGGATTTAGTCCAAATGATAAATCAATTTCAATTATTCATATTTTAAACGGCAGACCATAGGGATAAGCCGACTATGAACTATGATACAAATATATTACTTAATTTTGGAGACATTACTAAAATAACTAAAAATAATAAAATTATGACATTTCCAATATAACCAATCATATTTGAATGATTTTTATCAATTTCTATCATAATATTTATATAAATTTTTATTTCCAAACATTTTTGAGTCGTGAATAATAAAAATTATTATTCACACATTTCTAATTAACATAAAATTTTATTATATCCAATTAACATTTAATTTAAAAAGCACGCTCTTAGGTCAGTCATTACAACAAAATTTATAAGAATTAAATAAAATAAATCGTGAACATTAAAATTTATACAATAAAAAAATAAATTGAAGATTTTTGTTAATCAATTTTCCATTATTTAACTACCTATATAAATTTTTAATTATTCAAAAAAAAATATTGGAAAACAGTAGATGAAAAAAATAATGATTTTCATTTAATCAAAATTCATTTATTGTCTTGGTTGATTAAACCGCCCGTGAACATCACGTACAGTCAAATAAAACAATTTTAAAAACACTTTTAATCAAAAAAATGTTGAAGGAAAAATGTCTAAAATTTATTTATTTTTATTACAAATGAATCGAATCAAAATCGTTTTAAATTACAAAAAAATGAAAAAAAAAAATCAAATCTGATGAGTTTATGAACGTCCGGAATTATTGTTGAACATGTTAATAATAAATTTAAAAAAATAAAAAAACTAACTTTGTTGAATGGAATTTACAAAATAAAAAAAAACTCTAGTATCTTGTTTTGTAGGGAATTTTAATAATAAAAGGTCATATTTTGAATGCCGTTTATCGGTTATTATTTAAAACAATCAAAAATTTATATGTTTTTTGTTTAATGTTGAATTGCGATCCAAAAAAAGGAATGACATCATTATAACTTTTTTGTAATAAAAATTTCTTGAAATTCAAGTTCAAGATTATGTATAGAATATATTTAAGATTGAAGAAGAATTCATAATTAGTTAAGCCAACTGTTAAGTAATAATTTTCATGTTGTTTGGCTCACAAAAAATAAAATGACTAGCATTTAAATTAGATATAAAATTTAAAAGCAAAATTGGTCTAACTATTGCATCTTCAGAACAGTTTTTATTTTTCTGAAGATGAAATTATTTTCAATTGTGTATTTTCACTACCAACTCAATCTCAAAGTGTAGTATGGGTATATACGAATCCAGATAACATATTTGAGTGCCGAATCAGTTAGATTTGGTATGTAGGTTGCATCACGTATCGAGCCCGCCCAGACAAAAGAGAAAAGACGCAGGACTCCAAGAGCGTTTTAGATCCGTTTTGCTACCGCTCAAAATCTTGGCATCGATGACCGATGAGCTTGTTTTAGATCCATATCCTTTCACAGTAAACCTTTCACAGGCTATTTGTATATTAAAGTTAGACTTTGTATCCAATAGTTTTTGTTTGAGTGTTAGTTCTTCACAAATAATGGAAAATGTTCAATAAATTTTATGGTTCTTATTCTTATAGTATAATGAATATTTTCATATATAGATTCGTAAAGGAAACGAATTGGGTTCAGTAAGATGGAGTTTATTGGTCCTTTTTTAAATAAAAAATACCTTTGGTTAAATAATGTGTCGGTGACAGTGGATGATACTAAATAACTAACTAATATAAAAATATTGATTTTTTGTAGAATAATTTTTGGAATATTTTTAATTTGTTTTGTAAATAAACCCCATTTTACGGGGTTTAGTTATACGTTATAGTTAATTTTTCTGTTATTTTCCCAAAAAAAAAAACTTTAATTAGCATTTATCACACATGATTGCTTCGCTTGTGAAACAACAATAACGAAAAATTCAAGTTTGTTCATTTGTTATGATTATTTAATATAAATGTTTATAATATCAAACTTAAGTTTTAGCAAAAATCATAAATCTCAAAATTAAATATGACACAACATTCAACTTGACTATAATATAAATAAAAAACAAAACAAATAAATAAATAAATAAAAAAAAATATGAATTTATTATAAATATTTATAATTATACCTAAAAAAAAAATTTCAAAAGTTTTTGTTGGTTTGTTTTTTACAAAATCTTTCATATCGTATATTAAAAAATTGCAAATTCGCATAATAAATATTGATTTCAAATTCAGTTCAAGAAGCTATAAAAGAAATAATTTAAATTTCAACTGAAAAATAAGTTAATTATTTTATAGAAATGATATTTTAATATAAATAAATCATATTAAATGATAATTCACACTAATTCTTATATATTTATATATTTTTAAAATATCTGCTTAGTTTTTTTTTTTTTGCAAATGCCCTTGAGCAGGAATAATGTCCTTCACATTATCTGTTTATCTGGGTTGGTTTTAGGGGTTTTTGAGAGTTGTTTTGAATGGGATATTTTATATGTGGATTTCAATAATTTAATCTTTAAAGCGTCGTAAATTCATAATATTATGCAATAAAATGTCCGATAAGCTGCTTTGGTACTGTTTTTGAAGAAAATAATAATTGTCTATAAATAGAAAAAGTATACACTGAAATTTAAAAAAAGCAATAGCCAGAACTTTTCTATAAAATTATTCTATAGTTCTTCATTAATTACGTACTGTGTGTTATAACAATGTTTGTCTTCTAGGCTAACTTTCATAAAACCACGTAACACTACTGTCTACCACTAGCAGTGGCAGTGGTTCTCTCTTTCTAAGAGTAGTATATCAAAAAAATGATATATAATATTATTTTCCCATTTTTGGGGAGTATATTTCCCTTATATATTTTAAGGATACCAAAAAAGGTAGTAAATGTAAATTAGAAAAAAAGGGTTTACATTAATAAAAATATTTTTATATTCTATTTTTGGTACGAATTTAGTACTTCACAAACATATTACCTACGAAGTTTCATGAGCCATTTTGCAGTCAAATCTGAAAGTGTTAACCTTCAGGAGATGCTTTCTAAAAAAGCTGCACAATGTCCAAAAAAAAAATTATTATTTTATTTTATTTATAAAAAATTTATCATTATTTTTTTATTTTTAACCCAAAAAACTGTGCTCTGGTCGAACCCGGACTTAACCATGCTTACTTTTCATTAATTTTAATTCTTTTTGTCATCTGCTGACGCAATACACATTCATAAAATTCAATGTTAATGCCATTTTATATGTATATATAATAAGCTTCTGGGTCAATGAATATCGCCAAAAATTCTGATTAGCAACGCAACTCCGAACTAACTTTATGTGATTGCAATTGCAATGCAAGTTTTTAATTTTGAAAAACTAAAGAAGTTATTGAACCATAGACAATAGAGTATATTTTTAAGACACATTTAATTTTAATTCTTTATGATAATGTATAAAAGGAAATGGAGAAATATATATCATTTCTATATATGAAATTGTAAGGCTTCCGTAGCAATAACCTAAAAGTTTCAACCAACATTATATGTCCAACTCGAAGCATAGTGTACAGAAAGATTATAATAACCTAAGAAATAAACCTTATAAAAATTAGTCACATTTGGACACTAAAATTGTTTGTCTGAAAACATCACAATCAAAATTATTTAAATTTTTATGAACTCGTATTTCGTAAAAATCCTAAACCTCAATAATTTTACCTATATGGGCTCGTTAAAAAATTAGGTAACAACGTAACAAGAACCAAACAGGGGCTTAAAAATGTACTAATGCATCCGAGTTTCGGTCCTGAATATTTTATAGTTTCGGAAGAAATTTACGAGGTACAGTATACAGATTAGAACATCTCTTAAAGTTTCCTACAATACCTCGTAAGATGGATTTTCGTGTACATAATAATATTTATACGGAATTTGGCGGCTTAATTACCGCGCTTTTATATCAAATTATTAATTTGGTAACTCCGGGTATAGCATCTTAAAATAATTTTGGGAGTATATATTAATATTAAACCTGTAAAACTTATCAAAACTTCTTGACGAAATTCAATGATAAATTTGATATTACAATAATTTGATTAGGTACCTATTTACACATTATATATATTAGAAAGCATAAAATATTTTATTTTTATATACTCACTTCTTTCTGAGGCAAATTGTCACTGTTTAATTTCCACTTCATCTTTAAGTGTATCCAGTTTTACAATATTTTATCCAATAATCATTTGTGAATTTTGATTCAAAATTTTCCAAAGATAAAAGCAATTTATATTTCTATATATATTTCTATATAATTTATAATATAATTTTTATAATCACTTTTTTTATGAAACAAAATTTTCATTTTTCACTTTTTTAATCCGATAAATTTCGTGTCAAAAAAAGTAAGATTTAATTTTCGTTAACATTTCGGATCTCATAAATGATATTCGTTTTTTTTTTATATATTTTTTTAAATATTCATTATAATTTCTGAAATTGAAAATAAAAAAATAATATTTTAATTATATTATTTATAATTAATTATTCATTTGAAAACACACACAAAACATAAAATTACTCGACACAAAAACATATAAATTTTCCTGTGAATTTTCACTCACACTTTTTATACATAAAAAATAATAAAAATTTATTTTTATTTAATTTATTATTGTTTTAATACAGAACTTAAATTTTAATCATTAATTGTTTTTTCATTACTTATATATTTAATATAAATATAAATTAATTATAATATAATTAATAATAATGTTTTGTTAAAGAAGTCTGGACTGGAAAATATTTTTTATTTTTAACTTTATAAATTTACTGACTTGACAGTTACACTTTTAATAATACAAATTAAATTTTTTTATGTTTTTATTATATTTTTAATTTAAGTATGTTATATTATATATTATAAAAATCTCTACAGGCTTGTATTACTGTCATTGTTATTTAATTCACGTCTTTGTTGTCACTTTTTGAGTGACTTAGTAAAAGTGATTTTAAATTTGTACAACTTTAAAATCTTAACTATAATAGAGAAAATTTAAACAATTTATGTACTTTGTGTCTCGTGGGATGAAAATTTCTATATATTTGAATCTTAATCAGAAAAGATTTTATGTTTTTAAAACTTTGTTAAACATTGGTTTATTAAACTTTAATAAAAAATAATATAAATTTTTATTGTTGATTATTTAAGAGGGCAATAATAAGGCGACAATATATTGCAAATTATGTGGGAATTTACTGTTTAAATTGTAAGTTTATTTATTATTATTAAATTTTATTTTATATGTTTTTGAATGTCAATTTTACAAGATCAATATAATAAGTTAGTATTTTGGGAAAAATTCAATAAAAAATAATTAAATAATTAAAAAATAATAATTTCAATATTATTAAAAATTAAGTGTAAATCAGATTTATTCTTATAAGGAAAATTGAGTTACGAATTTATCTCATAATTTTTATAAAATGATGTTATATAGAAAAGTAGTTTAAACAATTCAAAAGTAGTTAAATATAATTTCTTACTTAAGCAACTGACTAAAAATACTAATAACTGATGAGTAAATTATGTATAGAAACAGCGATAAATAACGAATTTGTCGATGAATTAACTCGAAGAAATATCTTTAAAATTAATAATAATGTTGACTTAACAAGGCTTTGATGTAACGAACCTGAACTTTTCTGTAAAACTTGTAATAGCCACTTAATGAAAGAAATTAGAGAATGAATATAGGAAGACAAATTTAAATTTAGATACTGAAACAACTTTTAAGGTATACATGTGGATGTGGAGAAGCAGATTATAGAAATTTCAAGAAAGAGAGACTTGCTTTGAGTAAACCTAGCTCAATTTGGTCCATTCAAATCTTTAAATCGAGCAAAACGCAGAAACCATTTCAAAAGTGACCTTGTTTCTTCTCAGACGAAGAAGAAACAGATCGCATCATTATTATTTTTGCTGATGTGAAGAGAAGGCTGAAATATTTGGGTAAGGGTTTTCTTACTCATTACGAGATAAAGCAGATATCCTTTATGAAAGTAGCTTATATACTAAACTAACTGGGTAAACACAATAGATCTTATGGGTCGCGTTGTAAAAGAGCAGTCTTCTGTACAACCTTTAATAATGTAAACTAATCTTTTAGTTATAAAAGTAAAAATTTATCAATCATGAGTCATTCTTTAACAAATTATGAATTATCAGAGTCACCTTTCAATTATGTTAATATTTTTTTTTTCTAGATCAAGATAATTGCATTCTCATACTCATACACATTACTTTACAAAACATATTTCTAAGATTGCATTCAATTTTTTTGGTCCCCGTTCCATATGGTATCATAAAAAATTATACTTGTAATGGTAAAACCAAATAAAAATGTAAATATATTTTCCATTTTTATTTTTACGTATCATATAAAAATGACATAGTGAGTTGATTTTTATTCTTACTATGAAATTTCATTATTTATACCGTATAAATGATGAAATTTTTATACCTGTACCTGTTAACATTTTTTTTAAAATTATGACATGTATTGCTAACCTCTGTGCCATAACATATTTCGTTCTTCCGGGGAAAACCATGTAAAAGAATATTTCTGACTTTTTTAAAATTACATACCTTTTTTAATAAAGTGTAAAAAAAATTGAAAAGGAAGTCCCTAAACGGAAATATAAAGGACTAAATATATAAATAAAGGAAATAATTTGTTGCACCAGATGAAAAAGGTATAATTTAAGGTTTTCTTTAAGTAAAATTTTCAAATATTTTAAAATACATATATATAATTACTCCGAACTCCGAACAATCTGTAGATCTGTTTATTTCTTGTTATTATTATTAAGGAATATTTGATTCAACTAAGTAATGAGAACTAGGTAATTTTAGTTATTTGTAATCAAAACTGTTTTTCAATTAATAAGTCCTTAAAACGTACATACCCCGAAAGTATAATTGCTACAGTATAAAGCACTTAATACTATGGGATTCGGATTACGCTTTTAAAAAACGGTGATCCAAATAACATAATTGGACAAGAATAATTGAATTGGACAAGAATACTTTCTGTATCATTGTCCCCGTCTCATGCACATACGTCTTAAATGGTTTGGTTATTACTTCTTCATGAAGCTGGCAGAGTTCAGGATTTACAAAAAAATCCTAACCGTAACTTTTCGTCGAGATTATATGGGATGGCTCAATCAACGTCAGGAATTATTTGCGGATTCCCAGGCCTTTTTCTAACATTAATCCTTAAGTTTTGAGAAACTAAAAAATCACAAATCACAAAGTTAGGTAGTGATTAGTGGTAAATTTGTATAGACTGCTCTCATATGAATCATTATACTAATTCCTCTTTAATGGAACTCGGAGCTTGTATTGCCTGGATTTGGAATTTAGCGGAATTCATACACAGTTTACGATTTTACAATTAAATTTCAAAAAAATAATATGATCTACTTCACAATATAATTTATTTTTTTAATATAAATGTTCATTATTTTTTCATCCATATTTATATATTAAAAGTAAAATTAAATTATATATGGTAACTTTATGAAAGGAAGTGACAAATTTTAAAACTATCATAATTATTATTAATTAAAAATCACGTTTATTTATGCCGTATTTAGTCGTATTTCCGAAAGCATTAATCCAAATTAAATAATTATATGGCCACAACTAAGAATTGAAAATTAAGAAAAATTATCGCGTATTTCCAAAGAAATTAAATTAAATATATTTAAATTTTAACACTTAAAAAAACATTTTTATATTAAATAATTATGTTTCCTATGAATTTAATTAAAAAAAAGAATTTATTTACCGTAAATTTTATGATAAACATATAGAAATATAAATATTTTATGTTTCTGAATAATTATCGAAGATTTTGTAATAATTTTTTCAGCTTTTGGTTTGGGTTTTTGGTTTTTTTCTACTATATTTAAACGGATGCAATATTCAAGGTTATTTGAATAATTTGAACTTTAATCTTTAATAATATATTATAAAAAATAAAATTAATTAAAAACTATTAAGATTTATTTTATATTGAAATATTATCAAATAATAATATTGTTTTTATTTTCTTACAAATAAAAAATTCTAATTTTAGAAAATTCTTCATTTTATTTGTTCAGAAAAATTTTTATAATCGAAAAAAATGTGAACAATTTTATGAATGTTCAAATATTTATTTTATTATTTGTCTGATGTATATTTTATCAGTAAAATTATGTTGTTTTTCAGTCGAATATTGTTTTATTCCATGTAAAACACTAAAAATAGATTTAATTATACATTTTTTTAATACAAAATCAAATTTATAGACCGAGAGACACAGTACTATTAAATTAATGTTTGTTTAATAACAAGTAATCGTCAATCAAAATTTAGTACAATATTGAACCACCGACTATGGTTATATTACCCATTAAGATATGCTTTGATTTAATTTATAAATTGAATTTATATTTTGAAATGTAAAACGACCTTTAGGGTCTGATTTCTTGGAGGGTGCAGATAGATTTCGTATTACTTTCGCAAGTAAGAGTGGATACTATTAAACTAATTTGGCATTGTCTTCACTCTCTACTTATAATGTATGTTCATTTCTATAATAATTTTTATATATTTTAAAATCAATTTACACGTCACAGCGAGCATATTGCGTAAAGATAAAGATAAGAAGTTTTAATCATATTTGAAAAGATAAATCGACCAATGCTTTGAACTGTATTTCAAATACTTCTATCTTATGAAATATTATTAAGATGAGTAACATTTATATTAGGAAATATTTGATTTAAAGACAAAAATTAAAATATAATTCTGCTGGGGATCCGGATATGACTAATTTGTGACTTGAAACTCTAACATATTAAAATTAAAAATTAACAAATTATTCGGTTTATATGCTTTGCACTAATAATATTACTTTTATCACAAAATTATGAGTAGAAATGTAGAAATACATAAAAAAAAATATTTCCCAAAGTTTTGATCAATTGTTTTCAAAGTTTCAAATTCAATTTTTTTTAATTTATATGTAAATTTATGGTTTATTTTTAATCATAACCACATATTATTTGAAAATTAATTAAATAAATAGAAAATATTTTAATAGAAATTTAAAAATTAATAATCACATTTTGGTATTTTATTGTTTTGTGGTGGTGAATATGAAATTATTTTATAATTTTACATTGAAAAAAAAAAGAAATTAATATTAAAGTGAATACGATTTTTCTCAGTGAATAATACACTATAAAACTGATAAATTTTTCCAAAGATATTTTCTCATTAAATACCTACCAGTAACTTTTTTTAATAAGAAATATATTAAATTATCTGCTTATGAATTTTTTTTACAATCTTAATATTAAAAGCTTAGTATAGTCACATATCGTTTAAATATTTTTCTTTATATAATCATAACAAGATTTTAAAAATACATGTTTTAAAAACGTATTTAAAATTTTATTTGATTTAATCACTAATTTAACAGGTTTTTATGTAATTTTTAAAATTTATTTAGTCACTAATTTAAATATAAATAAAATGAATGAATAATTGATGAAGATTTTTTTTTATATATAGTTTAAGTTTAAATCCAGGATATAAATTTTTTAAATAATGTTCCTTTAGGTGTTTTTATGAGCTGTTTAAATTTCAAAATGATAGAGGAAATATGAGAAAACAAACTTTATAAACCAGAATATCAACGGAAATAAAATGAAAAATGAAAAGTCGTTATTTAATGTGCACAAAATGTCCACATAAGTAAGACCAGCGACGGTTTGTTATAATGGGCTAAGTAAGCTAAACCCACTTAAAATTCTACTTAAATCTTTTTGATATATTAAGTTCATATTATTTATTCATTGACTTTCGATTCTGTGTATTAAAAAAAATATTAATTGTTTTGAAGAAAGTAATTTTGCATTTTGAGAAACATTTTTATTTACGTGTAATCGGTTATCGTTATATAATTATTTCCTCTAAAACCTCTAAAATTTTGAAAAAATATTCTCGCAAACCTTACCCAAAATTATTTAATTGAAATTATAACGAAAATAGTCGCCAATCCAATACTGTTTCTTTGACATCGGAAAAAATTCCACATATAAACCTTGTATAGCGAAAGAAGAAATTACAATACACTTCTAAGCTGAAAGTCCAATATTCAAAGAAATAAGGAAAGGAAAGGAGGTTATATTTTCACAATCACCAACTAGAAGAAGGAATACAAATTTTAAATGATGAACATTGGAATAAATTAGCTGGTTATACTATGGAGGCTATAAATATAGAAAAATTATAATGGAAGAGTATAGATAAACAAATAATTTAATAATAATAATATACCAACATTAATAATAATACTATAACATAGTAAAGTAATAGTAAAAAAAATTATAATAAGATATTAATTTAAAAGCAGTCAGCGTTAATCTAATGTTTAAATAGTATTTTTAAATAAATAAAAAAAAAGAAATGAAGGGGTTCGTGCATCACTGGTTAAAAACCACTGCTCTAGTAGTACTTCTTCGAAAATTATTATTTTTGTAATAATTTATAAAAATTATTTTTACCCTCCCAATTTTTTTTCCATATACATCGCCACTGATGATGAAAATATTATATAATTCATTTATATAATTGAATCCTGCATAAATACAGGATTCAAATAATTTTTACCTGAAAAAATTAGAACAAAAACAACAAAGAGAAAAAGGTTTTCTTTGTTTATTTGATATAAGTAAAATTCTAGGTATTTAATTTTACAAAAATCAGAATTACTAAAGATCGTAAATTTAATCTTAAGATCAAATAAGGAATAATAATCTTATTCACATGAAATAATTCAGGAATGAATCTTTTTGGTTTGCTCAAGTTAAATTGCACCTGCAAAGAAAGGGGATGTTTATATCTAATCAAAATTTGTCGGTTATATTTTTGCTTTTCATAATCCAAAAAGGACATAATAAAAAAACGATAAGATTTTTTTTTAAATAAGCAAAATCTATGATTGTTAATATTTGGAAGACATTTTTGTTTGCAAATATTTTTTGCATTATCAACTTTTAATACAAAATATGCTCAAAATGTAAACTATAACCTTGAATATACCAAGCCATTATAAATTCTATTAATTTACGTCTACTAGATTTTATTACATTTTTCATTTTAAATTAAAATTCAGCTAAACTGATATAAATAACCTTTCTTAAATTTCTTTTTACGGTTATATACTATAATATTTCCAAAAAATATGTGAATATAGTTTTATACTATAAGTTAATATTTGGTACAAAAATGAATCCCACGTTCACTTAATATAAACATTAAGAATAATGATAAATTATTCCTCTTCAGAGATCTGCACAATATTTTAGCACATTTTGGTTAAAGAAATAAGACTAATTGACTGATTAATTTGAATTTATTTATTCGTACCAAACTAATTTGCTATTTGAAGCTTCATGTCACAATAATATGAGATGCACTTTTACACCAAATGGTATGTATTAAACAAGAATTTGTTATTATGAAAATAACAGGTTAAAAAGTTATAAAAAACTCTGAAATTAAATTATATTTCTTTTATTTCACTAAAGCGCCAATGACCAAAATTTATTAGGGTTCCTTTTGTATGTAGGATATAGATATACTAACTAATTTTACTAATAATTTTATATGGCCTCCAAAAGTCTATATTGAAAACTAAACTTTTGACTTATAACGACACTTTTAAAATGTCAAACATATAATTAAACAATATTGTTTCAAAATTTAGTATTTTGTTTCAAGTCTTAGTCTGAATTACTAAATTGTAGTATGATAATAATGTAAACTAATGGTAACATTATGTGCACGTACTAGTCGAAGAATTATAATTCCGATGTCAATAATAACAACATTGGTCCAGCGATAATCTTTCCTAAATTAAGTAACTCCCACAACCATATGGAAGTCAAATAAATAACGCTATTTTTGAAATAATTATTTCGACAAAAAAAAAGATGATAACCTAGGACCCTACGAGTAGATAACTCGTATAAAACAATATAAAACAATTATACACAATTCAGAAATAAATTTTAGCATGGATCCTTTAGACTTCAACAAAATTATGTCGACTGGATCACGCTACTAACTACTAACAACATGCATGCCAAATTTCAACTACTATATGAGTGTGAGTGAAATTTAGTAGGTCAATATTTTGAAAATCCATTCTCCACCCTCGAAAACATAAAGAGAAATATATTTTTCGGCAACTCAAGTTCATCACAACCCGAATAGTAATTCTAAACTACTGGTATTTTCTATAAAAAAAAATTATACTATTATTCAGCTTACAACAAATCCCCAATTTTCTGATTTTTTACTGAATTCAGCTTCAATTATATGCTACACTAGAAGTATATTATAATGATGAAGACAAAAACAATATAAATTCTCATCTCAGGTTTGTCAGCATCCCACACTGAATATGCATTTTTTACAGCAATAATTTCGCCTTTTTATTCATTTTAATTCATTCCATTTAAGCAAAATTCATTTAATTAAAAATATTTGCATTATTTTTGCGTGTTAATATGTATAATAATAATAATATAAATATAATTTTTTTTATATATTATTATATAACATTTTAGATTAAATTTCAGTTTCAGCAAATTGTGAATTTGTTTATAGTTTATTTGAATAATTTTTTATATTTATTTTTCACATACATATATATAAAAAATTATAATAAACTGAAAAATAATACAATTTATAATAAAATAATTAAATTACACATTTACAAATGATAAATACTCGTGTAATCAAAATTAAGTTATAGCTTTATAATTAGGAATTATTGTTGTTTTGATGATGATTCCTCCAGAAGTGATTCAATTTGTTATCAGTTTTAATTTCATTGATATTTAATGTAAAAATTACGATATAATATTAATGACCTTATAATTGATGATAATAAAGTACTTTTCAAATTAATTAAATTTAATTACTTTTTAAGTAGAATTGTATTAATAATAAATATTATGTACTTTTAGTTTAGTATATTGAATAATGTATAAATGAATAATTCTGTTTATCAATATTGATCACAAAATTTAAAATATATTAAGTATCACTATTGAATTTGTTTAATTTGTTGTAGACTTCTTTAAGCTCTATCTAAGCTTTAAGATCTATGAAATTATAGGTACAAGGTACATCGTATATGTAACATGTACAATGAAAATAAATAAATTATAGGTACAATCAAAATATACTACTTCATAACACGATAATTTAATAGCAAATTTTTTACACACGATTTTACATATGATGTACATTTTGTAACAATCATAAATCTTATCAGATGGAAAAGGAAGACTTTTGATAAAATACAATACTTTGTAACCACTTAAAGCCCCTTTACATTACCAGACCAAGCAGATGAAAAATCTTATGAAATGTATACTGTCAGATTTGCATACATCACATGAATTAATATTTTTTTTATACCATGAAACTACCATTTTTCATAAGACATAAAATTGCATCAAATCCTTTATGAAATGTCTGATAATATTAAGGGACTTTAATAACATGATGTATTATTACAGAAACGCAAATTTCTTGTTATTTTCAGAAACTTTATTATTTCCTTAATATATTTAACATTCCTGAGAATCAAATGATAAAGAACTTTTAAATGCTAATTGAAAATTTATTTGCGACGAATTATAAAAAATGTGAAAGGAATCGAAATCGAAGTAATAATTATAATTTATCAAATCGAAATACCACACTCTCATGAAACTTTCGTTATATAGATTACAGATTTTTGAAACACAAAACACCACGTTTCCGACGTGGTGTTTTGTGTATTCAGTTGGTGTTGGTGCAAATGTTATTTGTGAAAAAAACTTGCTATTAAACAAAAAAAAAGTTAGTGAAATCTTTTAAGTGATTTTGGTGCCTTTCAATGGGTAAAAAAAAGTATTAATGTTTACGAAATACTATATCTGAATATATTTCGTAATACTATCGTTATATATATACAAAATTATCTGTGGAGTCTCTAGTAACGTTATAAGAACATAATTATATTTCAAACTTTTATAATTCTGGATTCAATATTGAATAATAAAAGAGACCATAAGAAATTTAAAAATTCACATGAAATGTTAAATTTCTTTTTCAAACTAAATTAATTCCTATTAAATTAACGTATAAATCTAACAATATTTTACAGTAAATTAAAATTATAAAATATAGAAGAAAATTATGAATGATTTTTATAATAAATTAATGTGAAAACCGGATGCATTGTTGAAGGTTATTTGAATAACTTTTATTTTTATAAAAAATTTTTTATATATTTATCAAAATATTTGTTACTAATTATACTAATTTAGTAATTAATAATTCTAAAAAAAATACCATTAACGATCAATTTTGATAAGTAAATTAGTTAAAATATATAGTTACGAATAAATCAGGTTTTACAAATTTTAGCAACACGTGGTTACAGTAGAGACACACTAATTTTTTCAATTGATAATAATATTTTATAACGTATTAAATAAATAAATTTTATTTACATTTAATCACATGTGATTTTAATAATCAATAAAAAAAAATATTTTTTATTTATAATTTTAAATAATACATTTTAAATTAAATTGTTTGTTACGATTACAAAAACTACACAAGAATTTTATTCCTTCTTTTTTCAAAACTACACAAGAAATCACTAAAACTGTTTTTTTTTTTTTTTGTGAAAATTTACAAAATTAATTTTAGTTCATTGAAGAACTAAAGAAATTTTGGTTTTCTTTTTTTTTATTTTGAATTAAAATTTCATAATTTTCTTATGGCAAACATTTTTTTTTTTTTTTGCAGAACAAAAAATGCCCAAGAAAGAAACTTCTTAATGCTTTCACGAACTATTATTAAGAAAAACTGTTAAATAAAAAAAAACTTCTTTAAGAAAGAACTCGCCCTAAGAGTTTTTGTTTCTGCTAATGAAACTATAATATATGTTCAGTTGCACTCATATTAATAGTCACTATATAAGAATATAAAATGAAAAGGGCGGGGGAGAAACAACCAGACTAAAAAAAAATAATAAATTTTCTTTTCAGTACTTTAAAAATGAACTATTAAATTTATTCAAGAACCAGAAAAAAAAATTGTATAATTTAAACGTTTTAAAACATAATTTTTTTATAAAAAAAAAACATTTTTTGTATTGTTCCAACATTTTCTTAAGACTATATGAGTAATTCTCTGATGCACTGATATTAAACGATATTTTTTTTATATACCTATTTATTTACCTCCCGTATTTTTGTAGGGAGTAAAGAACTTCTTCAACAAAAAAAAAATACAGATTGTACTTATTAGCACAACTCAGTATTATACAAAAAGAACAAACAATAAATTTTAACTTCTTTACCGCGTAACGAACACAATAGCACTGAACCAGAACCAACAAAATACAATATGACAACAGAAAACAAACCAACAGTTTGAGTTTTTTTTTTTAAATAACCGACATTATCAACAGCGTTTTTTATTTTCTTGTTAGTATTATTGAGATACACTAAAAACACAACACCAAAGTCAGGTTCATTTTTATTTCTCTTTTGGTTCTGAACTGAAAATTAATAAAAAAAATTAAAATTTACGTACAAAATTTCTACAAAAACTCTCTATCTCTATAGACGATGACGATAGCAAGCAAGTACCAAAGAAGTAGAGTCATCGTATAAAAATAGGTATATCTATCTTTCTACATAGTATACAGGTGGGTGACGACTGACGAGACGATGTTTTCTGAACCTGTAATTGTAGTTGTGTAGTAGTCTGTATTTATATTTTATTTAAAACTGGTTACGCTCTGATACTCATACCTCATAGTATATCTATAAAATATAATCATAAAACATAAACATACTATTATAGTTATAGTAAAGGTCTCAATTTACTCACTCACGAATATGGAAATAAAAAATATAATATGGAAATTTGATTGTTTTGTTGATAAATTTTGAGAGTATATTAAATTTACTCAAATTACTAATAAATATTTTTATTGATTGTGCAGTTTGCAGATGCCAATTTAAAAATATGAAAATAGCTATATGTATACAATATCTAACAAACTTGAAAATACTTATTATGAAATGATTAAAGTGACGAAAAATAACCGGCATATAAAATTGTTTTGATTATTTTTTGTTTTCATAAAGAATTTAGTTTTCTTTCAGGGCAGAATAACCTTGTTGACAGTGGGCTACACGTAACTTCATAAGAAATAATGTATTTCAAATAAATGTACATAAAAAGTGTGGGAAAATGTAATTTAAAATATTTTTTATTTGTATTAAAAATATGTACCTACTTTATTTTCCTTTTAAATACTTTTACTTCCATTGGACAATTATTTCAAATCTTCATCGCATTTTGGTATTCACAATGTATTTGAAATATTTATTATCATTTTTAAATACTTAAAATTTAATTTTACTATTAACTTTTTTATTTATTTAGATTCATTTTTAGTAATATTTTTAAAATATATTTTAAAAATGAGTATTTGAAATTTGAATCTTCATTATTATCTTAGGTCTTTGTTCTGAATTAAAAATATATTTTGAAATATAAAAATTTAATCATTTGATTTAGACATTCGGTATTATTAAATAATGTACAGCAATTTTTATACATATTTTCTAAAACTTGTACTAATTTGTGGAATTAAGTGATATTTGAAATAGTTTTCCGCAATTTGAATTTTTTGTAATTGAAATTAAACAACTAATAAGTATTTAGACTTTAGTAGTATCTACTTCAAATTTTAAATATTTAAATGAATTTATAATATCATATATGTACAGTATTTAATAAATTAATTTGATCAAAAGATTTTACTACCATCATTCCAGTAAATTTTGTATATTAAACAAATTCATTATAATTATAAATTTAAATTATATATTTAATTCCTTTATATATATTAGAAATATTATTGTAAAACAAATTTTTTATATATATTAGAATTATTATTGCAAACTTAATAATATTTACGTGTAAGTTGAGATATTTTAGTTATTTATAAAGAGCAGTAATTAATTATATATTTTGCATAACAGGAAAAATGCATAACTAAATATTTTTTTTTTTATTATTATTTTTCTACAACTTCTGAATCATTATTATTATCATATTGTTCTTCATTGGCCGATAATCCAACTTTATCCATTAATTCTGTCAATTTCATTGCTTTTCTATCTTCATTATGAGTTATTACTGTACAAAGATGTTCTGTTAAGAGTTCTTTTTTTTCTGAAGCATTATGTAGATCTATTTTAGCTTTTAAAAATGTTGATTCAACTTTATTATAATGTTTTCTATAATTATAAACAATTAATGATATGTATTACAAAAAAATAATAGTTTAAATTTACTCAATATTTGAATACTGAATACAAGCATGTTCAATTTGTTTCCTCAAAATTGCAACATCAGCTGCTAAATCTTCATCTAATTTTGATAATTCTATTTTGATATCTTGAATTTTCTTAATTTCTGCGGCAGTTTTTTGAGTACTTAAATTAAATGGAAGTATTAAAACATGATTTTCATAAAATTTGTACAAACTTACTGCATTTCAATAGCTTTATATAATAGTTCTTTTTTCTGTTTATTTTGTTCCTGTCGTAATTTACGATTTGCTTCAAAATCTTTCAATGATATCCCTTTAAATGGTGACGACTGTGGCTGATTAGTTTGAATTTTTGGATCTGGTAAAATTGATGAATTATTTCCTTCATCATTATCAATATGTAATATAGATTCATCCATAATTATAGATTTTACATTAGAATCTTTATCATTTTTATTATTTGTAGTTTTTATTGTTGTTGTAGACAGTGGTCGAAAATGTACAGCTTCTTGCAGAGATGTTAAACTTTCATCGGATATTTTTTTATTATACTTATCATTATCAACAGGCTGAGTGGTTATTTTTAAATTTTCATTCTTTGTGTTGTTTTTTTGGATCATATTAGATGTTGATGTTATTGTTTTTGTTTCTTGAATTCGTCGTATACCTCGACCACCTAACATTGGTTTGACTAATTAATTATTTTTAAAAACAAAAATAATTAGCAGGTAAATAAATATTTAATATTATAGTTTTAACTCACAAATCTTATTTGATTTTCCGGTTAATTTGTTTATATCTTCACGACTGAAACCGTCAAAGCCGGACATTTTTTCGGGCATTCAATAATTATGGTAACGGTATAACAATTTTTTTATTATTATAAATTTAATAAAACGATAAGTAATTTAATTTTACTATAATTTGTTCACTTCTTAACACATCATCATGTAAATGAATTTTTTAAGCTAAGCTGCGCAAGCAACTTTTTTGACATTTTAATATAATAGAATAAAGAATGACAGTTTAAAAAATCTAGTACTACAAAAACAAATAGAAAAGGAGTGGGTATATATGTATATTTAAATATTTTTAATAAAACAAAATCCAATTGATTTGAAATTATTTATTTCCGATTTGAAGAAAAAAAATCAATAGGTAATAAAAATAACTGACAATAATTTAAAATTTATAAAAATAAAAAGAAGGATTAATTTATTACTGTTTATTAAAAAATAAAAATAAAGAAAACAAGAAATAACTCTAATTTTTTATGCAAAATTCCTAATTAAACTAAAATAATTAACATTTTTTAACAGTCTTTTAAAATAATAATTCCCAATTCTTTTCTTAATTCTGTAATATCTTGAGCCCATCTCTTTTCATAATATACTGAAAGTAATGGTTTTATACGTTTACCGTTAGCAATTGCCCATGGTAAATACATACTAGTATATTTCTTTCTTTGCCTATATAATTAAAAAATATAAAATTAATTAACAAAAAAATTCACAAATATTTTCAAAATAATTTTTCTAACTTTGGTCTAAGTCTAATTGCTCCAAAAATTGCAGCGCCATAACACATTGGTAAACCAGTGTTTAATGCTTCTACCCATTTAACAGCAACTTCACCTAACATATTTGTAGGCATATTCAATACTGAATGAACTAAGTCATGACATTCTCTGTACCTAGTCATAACATATGCCAAATTAGGATCATCTACAAATCTTACTTCCATTCTAGAATCTGGTGTTACTTTCTAAAAGTTTTTTTTTTTTTTAATTTTTATGATAATAATATGAAAAGTTATAATTTCATTACATTATCATCTAGGAATTTTACATAAGTACGTCCGAACGTATTTTCTGGTAAACTTCTTAAATTCTCAATATCTATAGTTGCTGTATTAATTCTAGGTTTATCTAATAAAACCTGTCGACCTTCACCAGTTTCTAACATTTTATTATATATTTTTTTTAAAGCAGCGTGTCCTGTCGTTTCACCTAAACTTGCTATCATATCATGTCTGAAATATATTTAGATTTATAATATGGAACTATTTGAAATTTAATTTATTTACCTGGCTGGATCAATTAAAGCAGCTACGGAAGCACCAGCACTTAATATAAATCTTTGAATTGGTGAAAGTTTTATATGATTCTTATGAAATTCAATAGTAAAATTATCTAATGTTTCGTTATTATTATCTGTTGAGTGTAATACATTATTTGTTGAATTTTGGTGAATTGAATGAATTTGTTGAGTTCGTAAAGTAATTGCTATATTTTTAAAACGGATACAATTTGAAGTGGTAATATTCCTGTTTAATGTACGTAACATAATTTTGGATGGCCAGCTGCACCTAAAATAGTGATAAATATTTTTTAATAAATATCTAATAAATTGTGTGGTTAGAACATTTTTATAGAAAGCAAAATAGAAATAAAAAAATTAGAAAATTTTCAATAAATAATTTGTTTATTTTGGCTTTTTTATCTTATCATTAGATCACATTTCCGATATAATTTTCAATCACAAAAATAAACAGTCATAAAATATAAATTAAATAAAATAAGTAAATTTCTAGTTTTTTAAATAGTATTTGGCAATTATTCAATATTTAAAGTAACAAAACTCCAAGTTCTTTTCGTAAATCTGTAATATCTTTTTCCCATTTTTCTTCCCAATAAACTGGCAGCAATGGTTTAACTGTTCTACCATTTTTAATTGCCCATGGTAAATAAGTTTTTTTATACAGTTTTCTTTCTCTAAAAAGAATATATTTAGATTAGATTACCAAATTTTAGAATTTCAATAAATTTTACTCAGATGATAGTGTAAATGCCCCAAAAACAGCTGCAGCATAACACATTGGCAATTTAGTATTTAATGCTTCAATCCATTTCACTGTTACTTCACTTAACATATCAATTGGCATATTAAATATTGTATGAAACATATCATGACATTCTCTATATCTTGTCATTACATATGCCAATTCTGGATTATCAATAAATTTCACTGGTAATCTTGTGTCTGGAGTTACTTTCTGTAAACAGTGGAATAAAAACTTGTTTATTGAATTCGGTGAATACGAATTATTAATTAATTTACATTATCATCCAAAAATTTCACATAATTTCGACCAAACGTATTCTCTGATAAATTTCTTAAACCATTAATATCAATGGTTGTCGAATGAATTCTTGGTTTTGTAGCTAAAATTCGGCGACCTTCTTCCGTTCCTTGCATTTCTAATAAAAGATTTTCAAGAGCTCTTTTCCCAGTTGTTTCTGCTAAACAAGCTACCATATCCTGTCTAAAATATAAAAAATGTAAATTTTTAAATAACATAATAATGTATAAATATAAATACCTATATGGATCAGCTACAGACATAACTGATGCTCCGGCACTCAAAATAAATTTTTGTAGTTTTGTAAGTTCTACTTTATTTCTTTGAAATTCCCATGTAAATTTATCTGTAGCTGGAGGTATATAATTTCTACAATTAGCCGAATCATTTTTTGAGGTAACTTTTTCTGTTGTTGAAGATCGAGTAATTCTTAAGATCGTTGAAGGTTTCACAGATAGCAGATTTGGTAAATTTTTCATCATATTTACAAAAATAACACTACAAGAAATAATTTATGATGAAATTAATATTATAACTAAGAAATTACAAGGAAATAATGAATTTTTACAACCTATTTTGCTAATTATTATAGAATATCGCCTAGTAAAAATATTGTGATACTTTTAAAAATTATACAAAAAAAAATCGCGAAACTTGGATGAGGGAAGCACTAAACTCGAAAATTTCTGCTGTGCTTAAAATTTAAAATTTCAGATCTCTTGGTCATCATCAGGATGTTTTCTATATATTTCGGAAATTTTAATAAATACCGACCGCCAAATTACATTGAAATCGGATAAGGACTACTATGAAATGTTGCTTTGCATAGGAAGTCTATAATGTTGGAATCTTCATTACAAAACTTACATTTTAGCCCAACGTATTACTTCTCAAACATGAATTAATAATTTTAACATAAATAATCATAATGATTCATAATTAAATTTGAATAAATAAGAATTGATTTTTTTTTACTTGCTTATATTAAATAACCATTATGATTTATAAATTATAAAATCACTAAAAATATTTATTAATAACAAGTACCAAATATAAAACTAATACCTAACAATACTTATTATCTGTTAAAATTAATTAACGTTTGTTTTGCCATTAAAATATTAGTAATTTAATTACCATGAATCATTAATTTCATAATAAAATTGATTACGTCCTTGACATGTCCATATTTTTTTTTTAAAAAAGATGTATATACAAATTATTTTCCTCAATTTAGAAAAATGTCTAATCAAATAAACCAAGATTGTTTAACAAATCAATGGTTACAGCAATTGTTAGACACATTTAACAATATTTTGCGAAGTACGATAATAATGAATTCCATTTTTAAAAAATTTGTATTTTAAATCATAAAAAAACATTCATAAATTTTCTTTAAATATTATCTTATTAATTATGTAGAAACAAACGTGGCTTTATACTATAACTTTACGATTATACAAAAAAAAACATTCATAGTGTGGGTTTACAACCGAAACTGCTTCCAATGAATTGCAGTACAATATAAATTTATGGGATAACAATTGTAATTGTACAAGTAAAATATATATATATTTAGGGTAATTTGGGGGTTTCATTTAAATATTTTTGATTATTAAGTCGAATTAAAATTGAAACGCTCGACATATGTATCGGAAAATTCGTTTCCAAAATCTCAATTGGTTGGTTCATCGAAAACGTTTCGTATTTAAGCTCGTATTAATTGGAAAACATTACAACGATATACCTAAATACTGTAATTAATGCCTTTTTTTAAATAAAATACATAAATACATTTCCAATAAAATATATTTAATTTATACATTTAAATTTTTAAATAATTATATTTAAATTTTACTAAAAATTTAATGTAGTATTTAAAAATATATAATATTTTTCTGTATTAGATTTTTTGTATTATAAAATTGACCTTTAAAAAGTAATAATAAATATTTATCACGAGCGAAACGATGATCATAAATTTGAATATCAACTAATTTTATCACCGACAGATATGTGGGCTAAAATGACCAAATCATTTTTTTTAATAATATACGAGTAAACTTATTTTTTTTTTAAATCTTGGAATAAAAATAATCGATTAGGATATAAGAAGTATAATAAAATTGTTCAAAAATAAAAGATAATTGGTGGAAATTTTCACATAAATCAACTATTAATACGGCGAAAATAATGAACAATTACATGAAATTGATTTTGTAAAGAAAGTATTAATAAATTTTGAATTTATATACAAAATAAAAAATTATAATAATAAAAGTATTTCTAAGCAAGAAAAAATCGTTAAATTAAAACTTTTTTTCAACAAAAAATAAATTTTAAATTTAAAAAATGTCATGAAAACAACAATCATTTTTTTTTTATATTTACGTTCGTTTGATCAGTCTCAATCGAACGTAACGAATTCCCCGAGATACGCTTAAAGTTTTAAATTTATCCCATATTACCTTATATAATTAAACTGTTCATACATATAAATTTTCTGTGAAACTGAAAATAATAGCCAAAATTAAAAATAAATTTACTATTAATTTTTAATGTATATAAATTTTTTGCTTAAGCACAAACTTTGGAAGAATAGATTAGATTTTTTAAAAGATAAAAATGAAAATATTTATTTATGTACTGAAATTTATTGCTAAGTATTGAAAGCTTTGAATAATAACACTATAGAATAGAGTTTCATCTTTCAATTAAATAAATTAACTTTAATTTAAAATTACTATCATACTGAATTTGTTGTTTTAATTAGGGTGCTATGACCTGATGACATAAATGTTAAATGTGTGTATCTTGAATGATTTATGAATACTACACACAAATTTTTATAAAAACAACAAATTATGTACAATTTTTCTACAAAACCACATGTAAACTAATTAAATTTATTTTTAATAACAAAATTAATGTTTGTTTTAAATATTGCAAAAAATGTGACAAAGGTGAAATAAGTAACAAATGTTGAATAAGCGTATTACGATTACGAAATTTTTTTAAATACAATATTTAAATTTAATATAGAATTATATTATTAAATTTTTATAAATAGCTTGCAAAAATACAATAGTTCGGCGCAGAGCAAAAATACCTGTTGAAAATGTATTTGAAATACAATTGCTTATTATCTATAATACAACAGATTTCTAATACAAGAGAATAACCTTCGTAAAAGTATATGGCATATCAAATATTTCTACAAAATATACCTAAATATGTATATTTTTTTTAGTTATTTAAAACGATTTTCGATTTCATATGGTTTTAAAAATTTATAAAAATGATTAATTTATAAATATAAACTTTTAAATATTACTATTTGTTTTTGAAACACATTTTAAGTACTTGCAATATTTCGAAATATTTTAATTTAAAATTCGTTCTAGTTAATTAAAGTATTTCAAATAACTCAATTAAGTATTTCAAATAATTAAAATTTAAGTATATAATATGTACAACTCAATTTCATTTATGACCGGAAAACTCTGGAAAATGACAACGCAAGGAATTTGTTAAAAAGCATCTTATATTTTCAATCAATATATACTTTGAAAAAGTATTTGAATAATAATCAAATATATACATCCTAAAAAATACATTTAAAATAAATTATTGTAAAAGTAATTGAAATATATTTTAAAGTACAATATGCTTTAAAATACTTAGCAACTTTGCCATGGTGAAATTCAGCGTAGCCATGTAAAAATATATTTACGATTGTTTTAACTATTCAAGGACAAGATATTCATAAAATAATGTATGATTTTGAAGCATGAATACAATCTCTTATCAATAATTTAAGTTTCATAAGGCATTAAAAAATGAACATATTTTGTTTTATATTAAAAGATATTTATTTTAAATCTTTTTTGTTTAACTATTTCAACTAAAATTTTTATTTATTGTACATTATTTACAATATAAAAATTTGTTTATTTTTTTCCTATAATTTTAGTGACATATATTCTTAATTTTATATAGATTCGATATTTTAATTATAAAATTTTACTTAAAAATTAGTAATTTTGTATGGAAATTATATTTTTTACATAAATATTTTAATTTTTTTTAATGCTGTAGGCAATTACATTTTAAATTAATATAAAATATAATAATAGTATATATATAATTCTATATTTAAAGGTAAATTATTAAATATTAAAAAAATTATACACAATAAAATTATGGCTTTGGTTTTATAATAATGCAATTCATTTTTTTTTTTTAAATAGTTTTGTTTCTATTTATCCATTAATTTACAGTTAAAAATGAAATTAATTATATCATTTTTATTTTCTTTATTAATTTCATCTTTAAAAGTATATATAAATTTATTTTTAATGCTATACGGATTCAATTTTATCACTTCGAATTATTTTATCGGGTGCTTGTTTCCTTCGAAATGTTACATATGTATATAGTAAACTGCCAAAAACACTAATATTAATACCAATACAATTTAGCCATGAAAATATATAATCTCCACCAATAAACATGCCCAAATATGTAACACAAATATTTTTTAAACAACCAACAATTGTTGTAGTCAAAGCTGAATTATATTGGGTACATAATATTGTACTATATGATAATATAAAACCCATAAAACACGATAACAAAAATTGTGTTACAAATAATGGTTTATCCCAATCTTTATATATTATGACTTTATCTAAATCACCAATAATATAAGTACCCAAAATAGCTGGTAGGAACATAAATAATGAATTATAAAACATTAAACCATGTTTTCCCATTTCATTTGCTTCTAATTTCTTTTTTGAAAATACACCATTTGCTGCTGTTAATGCATTTGTTATCATTACATATGTATAACCCATCATATTAAATGATAAATCATCCGTAGCTGCTATTAAAGCACCACCAATCATTGCATAAACACTAACTTGTACCGCCAATGTTGGTCGTACACCTAATATTTTCAATTCCAATATCATTGTAATTAATATAGAAAAACGTCTTAATGCAGCAAACATTGGTAATGATAATGCTTGTGTACCACCTAATCCAAACATCATATTACCTAAATATATTAATGGTAATGGAAATATTTTATATAACGTATCAGATCCTAAATTTGGAAATGAGACTAGACGTAATTTACGACCTAAATATAATACAATAATGCTTGCTGACATTTGACCCAAACTTAAAAATAAAAATGATGGAAATTTATATGATGTAAGAACAGTTTTATTCACAACTGTTATCATAAACGATGCTACTCCATAAAATACAGCACTGCTGACTTTTTTAAAATATGTTACTCCATCTTGTTGAACCTGTAACAAATCTGTTGTACTGCCTGAGGACATTTTGCAGTTATTTTTTTTTTTTTTTGTTAATTTTGTGTGGATTGTTGTTAAAATAGTGGCAGTGTAATCGTTTGAAAATGTAGAAATATTCTTCCGCACCACTTAGTGTCAACAGTTTTTGGATATTTTTTTCTAATTTTTTAGCACTTTTAATTACACAAACTTAACAACTTTCATAAATTAGTGTTTTTCTTAAATGAATTTCATTTGGTTAATAACGTTTTATGTTTTATATAATTTATTTTTAATAAATTTTAGCGAAACTATCGCTATTTGCTATTTGACTACCGACACATACGTCCGGTTGGCAGTAGCCATTTTAGATTAATGAGGTAACTGTCAAAATATAATAATTTGACAAGCAACCAGTAGCAAAATCGCATATCGGATTTAAATTTGTATGGACATTTGTATATGTGTGTATGTAATTTATATATGAAGGAAATATAAATTAGAAATTCGCAATAAGTTTATTCAGATAATTTAAATTGCTTCCTACCTTTCATATATTTAGTGATTTACGATGAATTTTAATTATATAGCTCTTATCCAACTGATTTTGAACCTTGAAGGTTAGTTATTTTAATTAGTAATAATTTACCGGAATTTTACAAACAATAATAAAAAAAAATTATCGAGAACAATTCTAAAATCGGTGTAAAGTATCAACACGTCAAACTCAGCTGATGCTTTCTGTTTTGTATTTATATTTATGTGTTTGTGTGGTTTTGGATGTAGATTTAAAATTAAATCTAGTACATGTATTTTTAAGGTGGGTGTACAAATATTCGACATTTATAATACATGCGGATAAATATATTAAATAAAAAAATGTCAGATAATTCAGAATTCAGATGTTTCAAAATTCAGATATTTTCAAATTCAGATGATTTCAAATTTAGATGATTCAAAATTGAGATATTTAAAATTCTCTGCTTTTTAACATTTTATTTAAAAATAAAAAAGTACAAAAATAGGGCATGACGAAAAACGAAAAAAATGCACCGTTACCGAGATACATGGTGACTCATTTTTTTAGAATTTTATGTTTTACAGTTTTACATAAATGGCAAAATCTCGCAAACTATCAAGATTATTAAATTTACAGCTTTCAAACCTTCAGCTTTTTGATATAGAATAAAATAAAATTAAAAAATCAGCGCGGACACCCTGTATATTGAATATAAATTTATTTTTGTACATTTTTATTTTTAAAGAAAATGCTAAAAAGCAAAGAATTTTAAATTTCTGAATTATGAATCATCTGTATTTGAAATTGTCTGAATTTTAAAATATCTGAATTTTGAAACATCTGAATTCTAAATTATCTGACATTTTTTACACCTTACACCTCAGAATAGGAAATTATTTATTATATCTTATATACAAGGTGCACGCGCTTCGAGTGCATTAACTTCGTGAGGTGATTGGGCATAACGAAAAACGAAAAAAAATCGTTCTACAGGGGAAGTCTAAAATGCAGCTTTACCGAGATACAAAATATTTTTTTTTAAGGTTTTACATAAATGGCAAAATCTCGCAAACTATTTAATCAAGATTTTTTTTTATTCGACAGGTAATTGTCGTAGCTTTAGGCGAGAAACATAATGTCGCGTCACACGCGTGCGTGACATATGTAGGCATTGAAATTTGACGCGTTAGAACAAATTGTGAACCACAATGCCATATTTTTGATATTGATATGTTTTGTAAATTAATTTCGTAATAATTTTTATTTATAAATTTGGAGTATAAAATAAATATTTTTAAAAAGATTATTGTTAAATATTATAAATTTTGTAAGTTTTGTGATTATAAAATTCATTACTTTTTAGTTTCTCAATCAAAACTTCGTCATAATTTTCCATAATTTATATTTTTTTCTTATTTAACAAACAATTTGTTATTTAATTTAAGCAACAAAAAATTCTTTTTTACATCAAACCAAAACAAATTCACATAAACAAAAACAAATTCGATGTCATATTAGGCGAGAAACACAATGTCGCGTCACACGCGTGCGTGCGTGCGTAAAGCGTTCACAAGTTCAGTAGAACCAATGGAAATATATGGAGCAACTTAAAATGCAGTTTTACTAACGCGCGCCGCTTCACGCACGCATGAAGTAGATCTAGTTTCTACTTTTTTGGAAGCGTACCAAAACATCGGTGCGGTATCTACCATCAATCCGTCAATCTATGGGGCGGAATAATAGAACTATAAGTATATAGAATGGCCGTTAGTTCTAGGTTGTTGAGGCAAACATCTCAATGTACCAATGTACTTTTTGACAGTTCTTGCAAATGTATTTACCCTGTATGCAATACTTACGGTACATTACAAAAGTGTACGAAAAAAATACAAAGTACATTGATATATAATATATATTATTTAATGTTAATACAAAGAAAGAAATGCGTAGAATACGTGCAAGTTTTACTTATATTACTAATTACTACTGTAATTTATTAAAATTCAAATTGAGTATAAATTAATGTTTTATTTGAATTTGTTCTAAAACAAATAATATCTTGGTAGGCATAATACGTTTTGGTTTTTATTTTTCGTTGAATATTTTATCGGTAAATAAGTAATAACGTTTAATTTTTGCGTGTGAATTTATCATTTATTAGTTAATAGAAACAGTTATTAAATTATTTCACTAGTTTTATATTATTTTAAAATAAATAATAATGGTGCGTAGGTGCTGCATTGAAGGATATATTTGGTAATATGGAGGACCATATATTAGAGACTGATATTCTAGAAAATCATACATATATTATTATTTAGATATAAAGCTATTTCATATTGCGAAAAAAAAAATATAAATTTTTAAATATAACCACCAGACAGTAATACACAAAATTGATTATATTTTCTGGGTTAGTGATATACATAAACATTGATATAAAACATTAATTAGAATACACAAAATATATTTCTTTTATTGTACCAATAAAAAATATAAATTTCATTAATTAAATATAAAAATTAAAATAAAATATATTTGCTTTTCTTATTTCTTTTATTTCGAAATTGTTATAAAGATAATTATTCATAGGACATCCATAAGAAACTCGAGATCAGAACAATATTTTATTTTTCTAATGCTTATTGGTTTTTTAATTTCAAATGACAGTTTTGTATACGTATAGGAATGTTTGTATGTGGGATGTTGGCCTCAAAAACCTAGAACTAACTGCCTTTCTATATACTTATAATTCTATTGGCGGAATAGGTAATGAGAGACGGACTAGGTTTTTATTTTAATCCGGGCTTGCTCTAAAATTTTGGAATCATTTCGTCTTCCTTGTTAAACCTTTTGAAAAAATGTAAGACAAAAAACTTGTAGAAAAATATTAAAATACTAAAGATGCATCAATGCAGGTTAATAAAATCGAGTTAAGTGAAAAAAGAACAACCATATTTCATTACAAAGTAAGTAATAAAAAATATTTTAACCATATCACCATATCTACGCTGCCTATTTTATATGTATGTAGAATATTTACATGTAAAAATATAAAATAATTATGTACTTAGACAGACTGCACTACTGCAGATATCTTTCTTTTTTACCGCTGTAATCATGTTTATGAAGCATAATATTAAAATAATTACAATACTACATAGGCGTTGGTACTGACACAAAAATCTTTGGATATTGAAATAAATGTGGTACCTCAAAGGAAAATAACAAACAATATCGTTTACTTAGTATGTACATATATGTAATAAAAAGCAAGATATCAAGTGAGTTTTATAAGACATTCTGAACTAAATGGAAAATATTAGCTTCTGAAATCTCGGAATAGGTAGTTATATCAATTCCAATTGATGATATGTCTACCTATTTTTTGTTATTTCCTTTGAGGTTTTATATTTATTTTAAAATTCTTTAAATATCTGGACAAACATTCTTGTATGAAAAAAAGTCATTCCGTCTTTCTTTTAGATTTCTTTTTCTATTTTTAAGTATTTTGCTTGACTATGAATGGAAGTATTGTTTCCCTATATATATTTTAACTTACTTTCGCTTATATAGGTAACCGAAAAAATGTTAACAAAAGATATAATAAATCCGCAATTATTGCATTACACAGAAAATAATATGTACATGATAATTGTAAATTTTATTTGGAATCTATTGAAAAGTAAAGTACTTATATAAAATTAATAAAAATAGTACTGTTAAGTAGACTGAACACAATAGTAACCGATCGCAATCGATTAAACCACATATATTTTGTTTTTGTTATTTTTGAAACAGTCAAATTTCATTTCTCTCGACATTTCCTTCAGTTTGGATTCGCAAAAATCCAATCGTTCCCAACTCTTTCGATTCGATTCGTTCCGATTCGACCTTTGTGTCCACTCAATCGATTTCCCATATAAAATATATGGAGACGTCAAATTTGAACTTTTCGAAACGAATCGAAACTGAACCGATCGAAAAAATGTAGCCCAGAGGCTTTAGTTTGTTTTTTTATATGTATGGCATTCCATATTTTAGGTTTTTTTGCATTTAGAACCTGGTTTTCCTATAGTAGTTGTTAATAAATACGGTGGTGGTTTGTGCGTTTTCTTTTGTTTTGATTTTGAAATATACTGTGGAACTGAACTTGTTAGGTTGTATTAATGAGTTGCAGGTGTAGAATCATTGCTTGATTTCTCACAAATAAGAGTTTATATAGAAGTTTTTAATGCCAGACTCCGAATGCTTCAACACAACGTAAGAATTTCCCCAACTTTCAACTATAAGTCTTGCGTTGAAGCTTAACGGATTTGATGTTTGCGTTTCCCAATTTTACTGAAGTAACACGAATTCGGCATAAAGTATATTTTGCATTTTGATATCAATTTTGTTTGCATATATTTAGGCGAAAAGAATATTTTGTGTTATCATATCACTTCAAAAATATACATATACATATATATATATATTGAATTTTTTAAATTTATGATTTTCCTATATATAGGTTCTGTATTATCAATAAATCCTTAATTACATACAACATATATTTTGTTTTGGGAATTGACTTTATATAAAAATAATAAGTAATTTTTTTATTTTTCTACATTTTGACAAATTAAAAGAAATTCAACAATATAAAAAAAATGCATATTATACAATTTAATAAAAATTTTGAAATAAAAGAATTAACAAAAAAAATAATTATTTGAACTTATTTAAAGAATTTCTTTCGTTTTTAGTTTAAATTTAAAATAATAAAGAAATTTAATGCCTACTATACTCTATTCTCAAAATTTATGTATTTGTTTGTAATAATTCGTGACTAAAAGTTATCTTCGATCATTTTTAACCCCGCCCGAACGATTTTGTTGATTTCTACCACCACGATTTGTTTTTGGCTGACTGCTTGCTGGTATTTGTGATGATATAGTTGATGTCGTTGTCAATGTTGTTGGTTTTGGTATTGTTGCTGATTGTTCTATTCTAGATGATGACTGTACTATTGGTTTTTGTATAACTGTTGGTGATCCACCAATTCCACTCAGTGTAGTTGGTATTACAGCAATTGGTGGTGTATTTATTACTGTAGTTGCTAGATTTGCTGTAGTTAGAGGACGATTAGCTGCTAATAAAATATTACCATTATTTGTTGCGCCATTATTATTAACCATCATCATAGCAGGATTTAAATTTTGTAAATTCATTCCACCACCTGGACCAGTCATAAGTGGAATATCGGTACGTTTTGGTTCACTCATATTTATTTGTTCATTAAAAGCCATACAAAATTCACCGATTTTTAATATATCACCATTTTTACCAGAATATAATGTTAAGCAACTACGCCAAAGTGATGCATATCCTTTGGTCAATCTAACTATATCACCGGGCATTAAAAGTTTGCCAGGTTCGTCCCATACTGATACATTAATTGACGCTGTTGGATCAGCTACTTTAAATGTACTAAAAAAATAATATTAAATTTTACATTTTTTTTGTAGATGATTGGATATTTGTTTACCGAACTTCGCGATTTTCTTTTGTTAAAGTTGCTTGTCCAACCTCCAAAACAATAAATACAACATTTACATTTTTTAGTCCTGGTTTTATATCTTTAATTGGTATACAATCTGTGTACATTCTGGATTCTGGCCAATTACTGAAAATAATACAATTTATATATATTAAAATATCTTAAAAGAGATGGAACAAAAAATCAACTACCTCCCAACACCACTTCAAAAATACAACTAAACTTTTTCTTTTTGGTTTGGTCTGGTCGTTTGGTGTTTGGTTTGTTTATATTTGACACTTCCATCGAACACCATACCATAGTTATAGAATTGTAATCAAAAACGTACCAGAATAATTATAATGTTGCCGTGCTGCTCTACATTTACTATAATTTTAAAGTACTACGGTACGAAATAATCGAAAAGGCACTCTTGTTGTATACCCAGTTAATTAATACCCAGTTAGTCTCAGCGCAAGTTACGCAGAAATTAAAATAACATAAAATGTAAGGAAGCAACTAAACTCAACGCGAACATTCGCAACCGCACCGCAACTTAAAAATTAGTTAGATAATTTCAATTTCCAACGCACGTTGGGAACGTTGAACACTAAATTTGACAAGACTATATTTGGCCGATAAATTTATATCTTTTTATCAAAGTAATTATGTCTTCGTTATGAAGAAAAATTAATTGAAATGGTGATAGAAAATTAAATATTATACGATAAATCTAGTTTGAGCTATAAATTGATTTTTCACATATGTCATATATATGTCAAACGCAATATTGAAACATTGAGACTGTCAACTACGGTGTTAATACTTGATTCACAATGTATTTTGCGCAACGCAATGCAAAGTTGAAGCATGTTAACGCAACGGTATAATAATTTAAAATGTTGCGTCTGCATAAGTTACATTGAACATAAACTCCCATATAACTGTCAAGCCACTATATACTAAAATATACAACTACAGTTCATCAAATTCGAAATAGTTTCGTAAATTGGTAAAATTAACTATTTAATTAATTAAATAGTTCAATATTGAAGTATAGTTAGAAGATATATTTATTAACTAAAGTATGGTATGTATATAATTTTAAACCGAAACATTTATATTTCAATGTTTCTGTTTAAAATTATACATACAATGATTAAAATATACATGATAAGCTAGGCCTACCTAGGACCAGATCTTAACAAACACTTTATTTAAGGTATACCGAAAACAAGACAAAAAGAATTTCATATCACGTTTTTAATATGTAATAAGTTCCGAAAACCATTTAATTTCGATTTATGTGGTGAATGAAAACTTTTTATATATCGCTGTATTACGAATGGTGTAGTTAGCAAAGCGGAAAAAGCGGCTTCGAACCCGCAAATTACAAAAACTTACGTATTAGTTTAATTTTATATATATATATATATGTATATATACAAAAAATAATTGTTATTTTTACACAATATTAAAAAATGTATTAATATATAATAATAATAAATAAATAATATTCAATGTTTTAAAAATGTTTTTATTAGCTAGTAAAATATCTTTTAATTTTTGATTTTCATCATTTAAAAAAAAACTATCAAACCATAAAGCTCTACCAAGCATTTAAATATTTAAAGAGACTGTGAACTAGTGTTCGAAACTAAATTAACTTTATTCATTGATCATTGTGGTATTGGTGTCAAATTAATTCGTTATTGTTTTTGGTACGTGTAAAATAACATATTTTATATAGAATTAATGAAAATTCATTTTCAGTTTAAAATATATAAGTAAGTTAATGGAAATAAAAAATAATAACGAATTTTTAATTAAAGTAATTTTACATCAACTAATTAATGGACAATTATAATTAATATTAGATATCAGAAAGTAGTATTTGGACTGAGGACAATCTTGGCAGAAAATATCGGCAACTTTACATGTAGTATACTTTTAAAAATTGTAGTTCGCAAAATTTTCTACTAGATATTGCATTTGAAAATAAACTGTAACCGAAAATACCAGAAAACCAAAAATAATAATGAGTTATTATTACAAATAACATTATTAAAAGAGTTGAAATAAAGTTATAGGTGGAGTATGGATACCAGAAAATAACATTATAATAATGTTATTTCGTTACATTAAAGTAACGTTGCAAGACTGGCATAAAACTACAAAGCAAAAAAAAATTGTATCTAATAAAATGTAATAAAATATATTTTTTTCTTAAAAACTACGCATAAACATTTAGTTTTTGTTACTGTTTTTGCGAACATTTGATTATACTATATAATCGTAATAGCCCGAGCAGAATCAACGCAGAATACATAATAGCCCGAACAGAATCCACTGTGTACGCAGCCAATGTAAGAAAAAGTATTTACCGAACACAATCAAAAGTAGTTTTGCTGCGAAAAAAATTTTCTACCTACCAATTTACACTAACAATATTTTTCTACCTGTTATTAATATGACATTTACCTGCGTACTTACGGAAAAAGTTAAAAGTTGGTTAACTTTTTCCTCAATTCTGAGACGAGGCTGCGTTTGTTATAATCGGTTTCATATATTTTCATACATTTTAACTTTTTTTGGCATTTCTTATGTAGGCTGCGTATGTATTCTGCGTTGATTCTGCTCGGGCTATAAGGAATACTTATGCAGCATACGTAAGCAAGCATACATAAGGAATACTTACGCAGCATACGTAACATATAACGATTTAGTATCTCCGCTATATAACGTAGGTGTTATTATGAAATTTTGTTCAATCTCAAAGCAGTATTTTAGCAGTTTTCCAAAAAACCAAGCTTTATTGAGAAAGGTCATTAAAAAAGTATGGTTAAAATTAAAAATATTTTATATAAAATAAAATACCTATATAGTAGAGAAAAACAATACATAAAGACTATAATCGATATTAAAGTGTCAATATAGAAAATGATTACCGGCTGTCAAAAATATTATAAATTAAAATATAAGAATCGTAAATATTCGAAAAAAAATAAGTGAAGACGTATTATAGAATAATATATTTACTATTTATCGTAAGTTTTTAATAAAATGCTAAGAGGGATTTCAATTTTTTTGTACTAAAACTGTATAAATTGGTATATAATATTGTACTAGATTTGTAATTTTGAATTTCTCGATCCTCGTTCTTCTTCAAATTTAGATTCCGCTGCAGAGCATACAATTAAATGCCGAAATTTTTTACAACAAAAATTAATATATATATATACTAATTTAATTTAAACTTTACTTTAAAGAACACTAACCGAAAAAAACCAATAACATTAACTTTAAATTTCATAAAAAAAATCTTCAATTCTTTATTTCTTTTACTTGGATGACATTAAATTTATAAAATACAAGAATAAAAAATCAAGAAAAAAAATTACGACGCGGCGGTAACGTTTTTAATAATTGTCAAAATCATATGTGATGTATATGTGCTTAAGTGTCACAAGGCTGTAAGGATAATTTTTCAATTTTTAATCAAAAATTAAAGAAAATTAAAGACTTTTATTAAAATTAAAAGACTAATTTTATATTTTCTTGATTACATAAAGGATTATTGAATAATATTTTCGAAATAGTTATTAATTGAATCAATTAGGAGATATCGCAAAAAAAAAAAAAAAATATGGCATCGTCATAATATAATAATTGAAAATTATAAAGAAAAAATCATAGCCTTTTAAGTCCCGTACTAGTACTACGTAATTAAAAAAAATAATAAAGGTTGCTTTTTTTGAGTACGTAAAGGAAATATACAAAAAAAAAAAAAAAAAACGAGAACAGAAAATACTCAATATTAAACAAAAAAAATAGAATTTTATTAGGAAATATAAATATGAACGGTAATATTAAAATAACATTTACAACGAAAAAGAAAACAATTGGTGTTTTACGTGAAAGTGGAAATCCTGCTGTAAAAAATAATACAAATAATAATAATTATAATGGTAATAATACAGTTGATATTTTACATTGTAAAAGACGTATGGATTGGACAAGACAATGGTTATCAAAAAATCAATTTACATTAGCAGAAAATCTATTACCAGAATTAAAACAAAATGAAATTTATCATTTTAATGATTTTTTTAAAATGACTGAAAAACAATTTAAATTTTTAGTAGGTAAATTATCAAAAATTACACAACAAGAACCACAAAGAAAAAAGAAATTTTTTAGTGTTGAAGAAAGATTAGCAATATCATTAAAATATTTAGCTACAGGTAATTTTTTTTTTAAAATTGAATTTATATATATTAAAATATTATACATAATATAATAGTTGATTTTTCTATATATAATAAAGGTGAATTTCATTCCTGTAAACATTATTGTTTTAAGGCATCACAAAATGTTATATTAAATATGATTGCTGATATTTGTTTAGAAATGTATGAAACATTAAAAGAGGAATTTATAAAAATACCAAAAACAACTGATGATTGGCTTAATATATCAAATGGTTTTGCCCAAGAATTTGAATTACCAAATTGTATTGGTTCATTAATAGCACGTCATATATTATTTAAACCACCAAAACAACCAAATATACGTAATAATAAACGTATTGATGATAATACAATAATATTAATGGCTATAGTTGATGCATATATGAATTTTATATATATTGATATTGGACAAATAAGTAATTTAGATGATACAGAAATATTTGATAAATCAAAATTAAAAGAAACTATTGAAAATGGTAATATGAATTTACCAAAAAATGATCAAATAATAAATGATCAAATATCAACTCCAACTCCAACAGCAACAACAACATTAACTAGTTATTTTGTTAGTAATTATCGGATGCCATTAAAATCATATTTAATGAAAGAATTTTATGTTGCTAAATTAACTGAACAACAATTATATTTCGATTATAAAATGTGGGATGTACGTCAAAAAGGTGAATATTGTTTAGAGCAATTAACAAATATATTTCCAATATTAATGGATCCATTTAAATTGGATACAGAAACTGCTAAAAAAGTAACATTAGGTTGTATTGCATTATATAATTTTTTAAAAAAGACTAAAGATTTTGGTTTTAATGGTGATGAAAATTTCCAAAAACCAGGATGTTTTGCACAATTTATAAAACAAAACGAACCAATTGATGATGGTGGAGCTCAAGGTATAAGAGATTTTTTAATGTCATATGTAAATAAGAATCGTTCAAAATAATATAAATCTAGTTAAAAAATATATATATATATAATTAAATAATAAAAAAAAAACACAAATAATGGCAAATGAAAGAAACGATTTATGATTTGTTTAAATCAAATTTTAATTATTGCTTGCATATTTGTCGAAAGAAATAAATAAAATTAAACTTAAATATAATTAAATATTATTTTAATTCCTTTTTTTGTTTATATAAGTTTTTTATATAATTTTTTATTTTAGTTTATAAATTATTTCAAACAAAAATGTAAATTTTTCAATTTAAATTATATTATTTAAAGAAAAGAACGAAAAACTTAATTAAAATTAATGTAATAAAACACTGTTCACTAAAAAATGTAATAAAATAATATTTTCAGTTTTTTTTAACGTTTTGTAAAAGTTTTATTTTATTCAGTAAAATTATGTAATAAATATTACATTAAAATCAATTAAATTTTCATGTTTCAATTTCGTAGAATAAGTTTAGAATGAAAGTGATATTCTCGTATTGAGTTTTATTTCATTTACTATATACTATTTTCGTTATCATATTATTATCATTTTTATACACAACTAGGCAGCTGCGGTGGTCCCAATAATAAGAAAAAATTGCAGCTGCGGTGGTCCCAATAATAACAAAAAATTATTAAATACATTAAGTTTAGAATTTTCTAAACTATGAGCAGTACGAGCAGTATTATATCAATGGGAAAAACTAATGCAAAAACGTTTAATTTTTTATGTTTTATCTCATAAATATATTTTTAAAGTTTTCTGAAAAAAATAAACTGGAAAAATTCAATGAAAAGTACTTAATTTTTTATACAGAACCATTTTTTATGGTCATTTTTTTTTTAGTATAATGGGAGTTAGTCTCAAATCAAGTTACGCAGAGGCAACAATTAGAGCAGGCTTTACCACCGTAGCAGGCACTCTTGAAATTTCAATTTTGCGTTTGAGATATATTTGATATATGTGAAATATTAATTTATAGCTCAGACTCAAACTAAATTTATTGTATAATATTTTCTTTCACCATTTCCATTAACTTTTCTTCAAACGATGACATAATTACTTATTGTCGGTTAAATTAAGTTGTCACCGTGCATTGGAAATTGAAATTGCCCAATTTCTGTGTTGCGTTGTGAGTTTTCGCGTTATGTTTACCTGGTCCCAACCTCCCAACCAATATACATTTATATATTGGTTGAATAACTTTCACCTGCATAGCTTGCGCTAAGTTGAGACTAACTAGGTACTAGGTATTTATTATATATACTAAGGTTAAAATATTTATTTATGAAATTTAGTTCTTGAATTTAATGAATATGAAAACGAATACATATATATTTTTATATAGTTTTTTTATTTTGTAGTTATATAAGGACACATATTTAAAAATTGTGCACTAAAAGTTTATGAAATAAATTTCATCAATTAAATTTTAATTTATTTGATCTGACCAATTAGTATACGTTTTTATTAAATCATAAAGCGATTGTCCAGGACTTGCAGTGGACTTTAATTGATTCTGACCATATAATCGATAATTCTTTGAAATTTTACCTAAACTTACACCATATTCCATAAGATTTTCCATTGCTATTAGTTCTTGTTTGCTTGGTAGAATTTTATCAAAATCGCCAATTATTATTATACCAATACTATCTTTATTATAATTTTCAGTGTGTGCACCTTCTTTGTTCCAACCACGTCCTTCATATATTGTGCCGTCGTCGGTAATTACAAAATTATAAGCAATATCATCTAATTTAGAAGTATCCATATCAAATTTTTGCATCTGTCGTAATAATGGTTCACAAATTTCCTATTTAAAAAAAAAAAAAATTATAAATATTTAAAATTTAAAGAATTTATTTTATATAAGAACCTTAGAATCACATAATTCGGTACCAGTGTGAGCTATAATTATTTTGGAAACTGGCAATGATAAATCTGGTAATTCCTGTGAAGGTAATTCTGCTTTCCATTGTTCTCTTGACAAGATTTGAACTTGTGTATTATTTTTTGGTATTCCTACAAATTTTGATTAAATTATTTACAATTTTTAATTTTCATTTAATTAATTTTGACTTACCAAATGTTGGGTGAGATTCTATGGATTTACATATTATTCCGAAAATTAATGCAAGTAAATATTGTTTAAGAAAATACATTTTAAGATTGAAGCATTGAAGTGTACTTGTACTTGTTAGCTTTATTATTAATTTTGAACTGTTTTCTTAATAACAGAATCATCTCTTTATATACAGAATTGATTATCTGTAAAATCTACTCCATCATTTGTTGATTTTCAGAATTCAACAATTTAATTAATGTATGCATGCATATATATTTTAAATACTAATTAAAAAATACAAAACTTTCTGAATTAATATTAAAGTACATTGTAGGAAAATATAGATTCATATCAATATATTCTTATTCTTTGCAAAAATTTATTTAATTATAAATTTATATAAAATGAACAAACTTTTTTCCGAATTTAGATAATTCCGATTTTTCAATTTTCAAAGAAAAATTTATTTAAATATTGTTAGCAAAATTATTTTATTAAATATATTAAAAACAATAGTTTTAAAATATTTTGAAATATACTTATAAATTATTTTGATAAACATATTTAAAATAATAATTAAATTTTGTTTAAATATTTGAATATTGACGGTATTGGCAACTAGTACAATAAAAATAAGTTCGATAATTCGGAATTTTAAATTTCGGTAATAAGTAAAACTGTAATATTTTACTGAATTATTTTATAAATTTTATTAGAGGACATATCAATTTAACTGTATTTGCATAAATTTTTCATTTGAAAAATATACATAAATAATTGATGAAATCATTTTTATAGATTGTGAATTTTACACCAATTGGAAAAGTTTTATTCATTGTGTGCATAATTTATATAATTTTTAATATTATTGTAAATATGAATTGTTCACACTTATAAATATTTAATGTAAAAATAAGGTTAATTATATTATTAATCATTAGATAGATAGAATAAAATTTTATTATTTTTCAAGTTAGAGTAAAAATATAAATTGTACTTTAAATTAATCAGTTTGCATTTCTCTGAAAAATAATAATCAGTGACCTAATGAAAATAGAAGCTTTAAATGAGAATCCTGAAGGTCAAATGGACCGATAGAGTTTGAAACGACGGATACGATGAAATATATTCTATATTTAACGTAAGTGTGTATCATTAAAGAAAGAAAGTTAAGCTACTTTGGGCATATAATGCGGAACCGTAAATATAGAATATTACAAATAGCAATTCAAGATAAAATAGTTGGCAAAAGTAGTAGAGGTAGAAAACGCAAATCATGGCTGAATAACTCAGAAGCGTACCTTTAAATATTTTAAGAGTAGTTGAGTAGTAATTTCAAAAGGTAAAACTTATTCAATGCTGGCCAACATCCGGTACGAATAGGGACTCATAGAAGAAGAAGAAGTTTCTTTAGTAAATTATGTAATATTATGACTATAAGGATTTAGTGTATTTTTAAATGTCCGCTTAATGAAGTATTTTTTATGATCACAAAATTCAATTATTATATTATACAAATTTAGTTTTTCATATCCCATCACTAAATTTATTACTAATCCATTTTTTGTCATTATTACAAAATGTTAGATTCAAACTAAGAGTAAGTGTAATAAAATAGTAGGTACTTAAATAGCTTATGTTAACTTGTAACCAAAGAAGAAATTAATTATATTATTTGTCATAATATAGACTAGCTCTTATTTATGTGTAACGAATTAGATATATATTAAAAGAACTCAACATTTTAATATACATAATATTTATTTCATAGATATAGTGACAATATTTAATTTTTAATAATCATAATAATATTTTCTTTTAAAGACTAATTATTATACTATTTAGAACACAACTATACACATTTATTTAAAATTTAAAATTATTTCTGCCCAGTGGGACCACGTTTTTATTATATCATAAACATATTGTCCAGGACTTTTAGTAGGTCTTAATTGATTCTGACCATATAATCGATAGTTCTTTGTAATTTTACCTAAACTTACACCATATTCCATAAGATTTTTGATTGCAAACAGTTCCTGTTCAGTTGGTTCAACAATTTCATAGTTTCCAATTAATGCTATCCCAATACTATTATTATTATAGTTTTTAGTGTGGGCACCTTCTTTGTTCCAACCACGTCCTTCGTAAATTTTACCATAATTGTCAATTAGAAAATTATAAGCAATATCATCAAATTTCATAATATCCATATGATATTTTTGAATCGCTCGTAATTTTTGTGCACATATTTCCTATTTAAGGAAAAAGCATAATATTTTATTTGTAAATATTTTAAAGTTTACAATTTTTATATTGATTATTTTATATTTTATGTAAATTAATAAACCTTTTTTTCACATTCTTCAGTAACAGTGTGACCTATGATCACATTTGAAACTGGGAGCGATAAGTTTGATAACACATTTAATGGAGCTTCTGCTTTCCACTCTTCTTTTGATAATATTTGAACTTGTATTTGATTATTTGGTAGTCCTAACATATTTGTGTTTTAAATTAGTTGTGGTTTTTATTTTTGATTTAATTTTTAAACTCACTTACCAAATGTTTGGTAAGATTCTATGGATGAATATATTATTCCGAAAATTAATGCAAACAAAATTTTTTTAAGAGAAGACATTATAATAAGTCTGAAGAGTACTTGTTCAGTTAATTTTTAATTTGGAACTATTTTGCTAATAACATAAATCATCACTTTATATAAAGAATTTAAAATCAATAAATCTTATCATTTATTAATTTCGGGAATTCACAAATTTGATTGATGTTTTTTTTTAAATATTGATAAAAAAATATATACTTATATTGATATATACATATACATACCGTAATACCATTACAGATTGACATAAAAGTACCAGTTCATATGTAGCTAAATTTGAATCTTATTTCTAGTGAAATTAAAATGATTCGATTTGTATATAATGTAGTAATTTGTAATTCTTTAAATGGTATAATTATATTTTAGAGTTAGTTTTTAGCACAAACTTTAAGTTTTTAAGTACATATGTATGCAATGTACAAAAAATACTACATTGAAACTGAGATATCAAAAATGTTAACGCCTGAGGGTATGCAATGGCGTTAAAAACATTAATTTTTTGTGGTTTTAAGTTTTAAGTTTTTTTTTTAGATATTATTATAGTTGTTTTTATTATTTATATTATAGTGGATTTTACTTTTTCCATGATAATTTAAAGAAGGTTCTGCTTTCCATTGTTCTGTTGCTATTATTTGAATTTGTGATTGATTATTCGGTATTCCTAATATATATTTTTGATATTATTAGTTGTTTTCATTTTTGATTTAATTCCATACTTTACCAAAAAAATTGGTGGGAATCTATGAATGAATATTTCATTCCCAAAACTAATCCAACCAAAAATTTAGTAAAAGTATACATTTGAATACACACACACAAGTGTAATACTTGGCTAGCGTTAATATTCTTTTTAAATTGATATTTTTTTATAATTATTTGTTTTTATACTGATTTTTTATCAATAAATATTATCACATTCTTTGTCTTTGATAAGAATTGATTAATTTGATTTAACTTATTTTAAGTTCCGATTAAAAAATACATAACATCCTGATTAATATTGAGCAAGACCAATTGCAAAATTTGAATCTATATTGCAATTCTATAGGGTGTCACATATACATATATAGTGAAAATTATCGAAATTAGTATAAATTATAAAATTTTATATAAAAAATAGGAAAATTTTATATAGACAGAATATAGTCTTATTTTTGAATTAATTACAACTGAATTTTATTTCTACAAAATATTGAAATTGTTTTAACACCTTATATTGGATTCATAATATTATCAACGCAACGCACAGCAAAGTTAGCGCAAGTTAACGCAACGGTTTAATATTTTTTCAATTCACAATACATATTTATTTACAGCGTTAAATGACATGTTATTAACACAATTTTATTCACAATAAAATTAAATTAAATATTTTTATAATTATTTTATAATTATTATTTTACAAATTTTATCCAAACTTTTTTTATTTTATTTTACAAACTTTTTGACAACCAACTATGTTGTCAAATAATAAATTTTGACATTTATCAGCGTTGCTTTGCGAAAAAGTTAAAAGTTGATCAACTTGAACTTTGCTGTGCGCTGCGCTAAGAAATATCCATTATGAATTGATAGTACTATTTTCATATAGTTTAACTTTTGAACGTAGCGTTGCGCTGCGCTAACTTTCTATTATGAATCCACTATTAGGCTTAGTTGCATACCCTAAGCGGCTTAGGGTATGCAATTATGTAATATTTTAATAAATTGAAATTTGTTTATTTTTATATTTAATTATAAATATTATTTGACACAAACGAAATTGGGGATTTTATATGTTGATAATAAGTTTTAGTGAAACAAATGGAAATTATGATTTATCATTTTAATTTATATTTAATTTCCCAATTTTAACAAAAAGTAATCATTGGCAAAATGTCCACGTATCCGTGATCATGAAATTAAATCGTGAATTTAATATGGTACAACTAATAAATTGTACCTTTAATCGAGTGTTTACAAGCAGAACCCATTAAGGGAATATTTGTATATTAAGTAAATTAACTATTTGCAGCACCAAAGTAATAATACTTTTGGGGTTTGTGTCAGCCAATTACAAGGCATAATAATTCAATAAATTTAGCCAATACAAAATATAAACAAAAATATTATACATATTTATTAATTCGTAATGACAATTAATTTCGGTCTTATAACTTAAAATTTATTTATTGTTCATGAATTTCAACTGAAAAATGTGGCCAATTACTAATAGCAGCATAGACATATTGTCCAGGACTTTCAGATGGTATAAATTGTTTATGTCCAAAAAGTTTGTAATCATTTTTTAAAATTTTTGCATTGACACCAACTTCAAGTAGCATTTGAGTTGCATTTAATTGTTTTGCAGTTGGCTTGATATTATTATAATTTCCAATAAATCCAATACCAATACTTTTACTATTTTGTCCATATGTATGAGCTCCAATTTTAAACCATCCTCTACCTACATAAATAGCTCCATCACCGCCAACAAGAAAATTATATCCGATATCATCGAATTGTGGTGGTGGCATATCCAACATATGATAACGTTGTATACTTCGTACTAAATCTGAACATGTTTCCTATGTAAGGAATATTTTTTTAAGAAACTATAGTAATAGTAACTGTAGAAATAATTTTAAAATTTACCTGATCATTACATGCAGGAGTAGCTGAATGACAAATTATTACTTTAGGAACTGGAAGAGATAAATTTGTCATGACATCTGTAGCTGGTAAACCTAACCATTCAGATTTTTCAATTACTTTCAATGTAGGATCGTAATCTGTACAAATGAATATTAATTTTTTGATATAATTTATTTAATATAATTTATTTGATGTTTTTTCAGTTAATCCCACAATGTTTGTTAATAAATTCAATAAAGAATAGGCTAATTTATTCTATAAAAAAAATCGTGTAGTTCAAAGAACTTGATTTATTGTAATTGAACATCTTTAATTATAATATTAATCAAATCTATTTATAAATTAATCGTTATCTCAATACCTAATCAGTAAATATTTATGCCAATATTAAATAAATAATTCACTTAAGGGGTTGCCTGATAAAGTTAATTGAATTATTTTATTGATAATATTTATATAGAAAAATCCCCGAATCTATTATAAAATAAAACCCAGTTTAAATAAAAGCAATAAGTTTTCTCCATAAAATATTTTCAGTTTAGTATTGAAGTGATTTACATTGAAAGTGGAATAATTTTTATGGTAATTTTAAATATGGAAAACTATTCAATATTGTTGAAGTTCATCAGTTTTTTATATATTTTGACAGTTACGATATCACAAACTATTCAAACTAAGAGTAAGTTTTTTTTAAAATAATTTTCTTATTAAAATAAAATCCAATAGTTAAATTATTTAATTATTTTAGAAAATATATCCGATTTTGGAAATCAAACGATTATTACACAAATGAATTTAACAGGAAGTAAGAAATTTTAGTGATAAATTAAATATATACAATAATGAATTTTAATATTTCTTTAAGTAAATGTAACTAATAATGGTATTTATATTGATAATATTGTAATTAATTCAACAATAATTTTTAATTTACCGGGAAGAAACTTAATAGAAGAAGAAATTCCTGAAAGAAAGAACTCAACATGTAAAAATAAATATACCTCGTTAGAATAAAATTGGAATAAATAATTTTTGTTACAGCTCATAAATTTAGATTAATAACACGAGATGAATGGATGGCTCAACCGCCGAAGCACAATATATATGATATAGAATTACCTTCAATACGTGTTATTATAGCTCATACCGCCACTGAAGGATGCACGACACAGGTATTTAGAAAAAAAATTAAAACTGATCTAAAATCAATTTCGGAATCATTTATATACTAAGACCAAAAACCAATTTTTTTAGTTTCAATGTATATTTCGTGTTCGTGTTATACAAACTTTTCACATTGAATCAAGAAACTGGGATGATATTGGTTATAATTTTCTTGTTGGTGGCGATGGTGCTGTTTATGAAGGACGCGGTTGGGATAAACAAGGAGCACATACAAAAGGATATAATGCTAAAAGTATTTGTATTGCTTTTATTGGGCAGTTTAATAAAATCAAATCAAGTGAAAGACAATTGGATGCAGCTAAATTATTAATCCAAGAAGGTTTGAAATTGGGAAAAATATCAAATGATTATAAATTATATGGTCATAGACAATTAATACCAACTGAAAGTCCTGGTGATGCTTTGTACGAAATTATAAAAACTTGGCCACAATATACAACTACTACATAGAACTATAGAATTAGTTAAATTTAAAGAAGTTTAATTTCAAGTTATTTAAAATTAGTTGGATAAAGAAATAGAAAACAAATTTTATTAATTGATTATTTTTTTTACTAATTAATTATTTATATAGTTAGCTTAAATTACATGATTTTAATTTTATACTAATTAAAAATTATATTATTTTTTATAATGTTCAGTAAAATTACACCTTTTTTAGCTATAAATACTTAAATTTAAAATTATTGTATGTATTAGTAAATTATGATTAGTAACAATTTCACCATAATAAATTTACAAAATTTTTTACCTTTCTTTGATGTTGATTGAATTAAGTTTCTGCATTTTTTATAGTGAATTTACAATTTTGCATATACAAGAATAATAAAATGTTAATTATGTTTTGCATAAATCAGTTATATTTTTATACATAATATTTTATTAACATTAAAATATATTTTTTTTTTTTTCATATAAGTTTTATATTTAAAAATTAACTTTATATTTAGATTAATAATTAATTAGAAAGTATTTCAAAATTACACAATAAATTAAAATATTTTTATAATGAGATTTTTTGACAATTTTTTAAAAATTATATAGAAAAATTAAAATTTGAACTTATTTTAAAACTTTATATATTTGTTAATTATATAATGGCATTTAAATAATTATTCGGTTTTACATAAAATTTGAAATATAAATTGAAATTATTTAGTAATAAAATTTAAACTGGCAAATATATTTTTAAATTATTAACATTTTTTCAAATTATTTGCTAATTTAATGAACATTTTTAACTTCGTTAGTTGTATAATTTAAGAAACAAATTTTTATTATGTTAATATTTATATTTTGAGTATACTTATTGCTAATTTTTATACAATATTTGATTTATTTTCCTTATTCTATTTTATTCCTAAATATTTATCTACTTTTTGTATCACAATTAAATTTTTTTTTATTTAATTTGGTTTTTTTAAAAATTAATGACTCAATAATTTTATATACTAACTTAAATATAAAAATCGTTTTAAAATTATTTAACTAATAAAATATAATATTATTATTATAGTGTGTCTTTTGTGAAAGTCGAATTATCATACAATATTGTATATTAAAGGATTCTATTTATATGATTCAAAATATCATTAAAATCTAAAAAAAAAAAAAAAACTAAATCGTTTCTTATTTTCGACATAAATTACGAGCCCCAGTTTTGATATTTTTGATGGTGCGGGGTAATAACTCCATGGGAAATAACTAATCTCAGTCATTTCTGTGGCAAGAATAATAAAATGTCTTCATTATTTTATTTTTGCATTTTTTGAATTTCCAAATGGAGTTCTTTCCTATGCAACATTTGATATCAGTATAATTTGTACCAAATTTTGCATCTTAAAGGCGTCCATACATTATGCAACGTGTTGTCAACCGGTTGAATAAATATGAACAGAATGGTTGTCAACGTGTTGTCAACTTATCCACAAACGATACAACTTGACCCAGTTGTACAACACGTAGCATAATGTATGGACGGCATTACAATTACAATTCTCTAGAAAGTACAATTAACTATCTTTATTGAGTTATATCCTACTTGGAGTTATTTGCCGTGGAATTATTACCTTTGCACTTTTTATTAAATACTAAATATCATTATGTTGTTGAGTAATGAGGCCATTTTTTTATAATTTCATACAAAACATCACCAGGACTTTCTGTTGGTATTAATTGTCTATGACCATATAATTTATAATCATTTGATATTTTTCCCAATTTTAAACCTTCTTGAATTAATAATTTAGCTGCATCCAGTTGTCCTTCACTTGGATTGATTTTATTAAAAGTTCCAATAAAAGCAATACCAATACTTTTAACATTATATCCTTTTGTATGTGCTCCTTGTTTATCCCAACCGCGTCCTTCATAAACAGCACCATCGCCACCAACAAGAAAATTATAACCAATATCATCCCAGTTTCTTGATTCAATGTGAAAAGTTTGTATAAAACGAACCCGAAATGTACATTGAGCCTAAAAAATTTAGTTTTTGGTCTTAGTATATAAATGATTCCGAAATTGATTTTTGATCAGTTTTATTTTTTTCTAAATACCTGTGTTGTGCATCCTTCAGTGGCGGTATGAGCTATTACAATACGCGTTGCTGGCAATTCCAAATCAGTTAAAACATTATTAGGTGGTTGAGCAATCCATTCATCTCTTGATATTAATCGAAATATTTTTCCAGCTCCTATTAATTCATCACCTAGGATATATTGTAGGTGGATCAGTCTTTTTTTTTAAAAGAAATGTTATACTAATTTAAATTAGGACAGATTTGATAATAAGGTGAAAATTATCAAGAAAAGCATGTATTTATTTAATGAATATAATGTTAAATAACAATATTTTAATTTTTAATATAATAATTGATATCATGAAAATTAATGAAATATTTCTCAGGAAATTTTAAAAGAATAGTAAAATTTTATTCCACATTAGGTAAAATTATTGATAATTTAAAAAAATAATGTATAACTTTGGAAAACGTCCCCATATCAAATTAAAAGGAAATTTTAGTCAAAAACAGTAAATATCTATTTAAGATCTTTCCTATAGAAAATGATACCTATTGTGGAATTAACTGGTATATGTTTCCTTGAATCATCTCCATCACCTATATTATGATCACCCTGTGAAGATCCTGTTTTTTTCTGCATTTCTAATGTTGCAAATGTAATGGCACCTAAAACAATTATCAGCAATATTATTGTTCCAGTTATTATTGTTGCTTTTGATCTTATTGAAAATATTTTCGGTTTTTCCGTATTCGTTTGTTGTATTCCTGGTAGAAAATGGATGAAAATTAAAAATATTATTTTAGAAGAAATCAAAATTAGATAAATAATATGAAATAATATTATAGTTTTATAATAATCTTAATAAATTAAATAATTCAGTGTCATTTCTGTGTTTCATTTAAGTTTTTAACAATCACAATTCAAATAGTTTTCGTAATGTATAAGAGTTTGAATTCATTTTTCTAATTAATAATTAAATAAAGTAACACATTTTGTATACTGATATTTATTTGTAGCAATAATTGTACATTTTTAATCCATAAAAAATACATTAAAAATTTGTATTTATTGTTTTTCACATTATCTGCAGAGGTCAATAAGAGTGGAATTCGTAATGCATTCCACATTTCGTGGTTTCTGGAACTGTTCTAGTTGATGGTATTATTCGAGACAGCTTTTTTTTTTGTAAAATTAAACAATTAAATCTAATAAAATTTTCAAGTTTAATATATGAACCTATTTTTTATTACAAATTATATTAAACTCCGATGAAGATGTGATAATTTATAACCGCGTGTCATATTCTACATCTAATTTCTATATATTTTCATAAAAGATTTTTGTGGAAACATAATGATAGAGAACTCTCCCACATATAAGTTGTTACGATTGGCAGCAGATATTCTAATCTAATACCTTTTTACTTTTTCGCAGCCCCGAGATATTGGGTTCAATTAAAGTCACAAATTGAATCTCACTTTCAAATTTTTTGTTTTCAATGAGGTACAATATTTAACAATTTAATTTTAAGGGATTTTATACATCACTTCTCCTTAAAAATTTTAACGGACAATATTTGCCAGGACAATATTTTCATATTCTTTTTTCATTTAGAATAAATAATCAAAAAGAGCATTTGAAATTGTGTGGTTACTCTTTAGTGAATATAATTCAATGAGTGGTATTTTCACTGAGAGTTATGACGACCGTGCTAAATTTTAATCTTTACTCAGGCTGCGTACTGGGCATTACATTGTAAAATTGAACAACTAAACAACTTCTTAATGGTAATAATCAACCATAGTAATCAAAACTTTGATATGTAATCAAAACCGACTGATGGCCATAGTTTGAATATATTTATTATTACTATTACTATAGTAAAAATTAGTTCGTTTTAAACTATTGTTATACAAATAGGAATGATTTCGTTCATTAAATTAAGATTTAAATAAATTAAATACTAAACACAAATTAATAACATAATTAATATAAAATCATTTGATTTTGAGAGTGTGTATGTTATTATTTTGTATGTATAGTTGCAAAATTATTTTTCAAATTTATTATTACATTATAAATGTGTCGATTTTTTCAATGTTCATAAATTATTTTAAGTTGTTTGTAATTTAAAATTACTATATTTAACTTGTGGTGAAAATTTGTAATTCAACTAGATTTATTTGTTGAAAATATTAATTGCTTTATACTTAAAGTAATACTTTTAATATAAGCTATAATGTATATGTATTACATTTTATTAGGCAATTAATATTTTCAACAAATATTTTTTTTTTAAATTATTAAGCTTGGAAATACATATACAAGTACATATTACTTAATTTTTTTAAAATTTAGCTAATTAATTATATTATTTTCAATATTTGCTGATCTGCTGAATAGCAAGTATATTATATAATATATAAGAAAGTAGTCATAAACAGGAATTGCTCTTACGCCTGTTTTAACTCACGCAAAGCAAGATACATAAAAAAAGCTGCTAACTAGGGGGAGCAGATAACTCGTAGTATGTTGTTTAACAGCGACTTATGTCCAAAAGTTTTTTGTAATTAACATTATCTTTGTAACAAACAGTGCTTTCTTCAAAATTGCTCATCTTTATTATTTATTGATTTAATTTTATATTTTTATTTCTTTAATAATAAATAATATTATTAAAATAACTATAATAAGTATAAATATGCGTAATCACGAATCCAACCTGTGTACAAAATTTCATTAAAATTGGATAATATTTACCATATGTTCTAGAACATATAAAATTTTAATCGGAAATTTTAGTATGGACCCCCTGAAGGTATTAACTTCTATCATGGCCAACACATGCATAATCAGAAGGTCTACCTTTGTACCAAATTTAATTAAAATCAGATAATAATTACATGCTATAAAACACGTAATTATATAAAATTCGGAAACTAAAACTGTTTTCTAGGAACTCAAGTCTCCAAATTTCAGGAGAGCCAACTAGATCACAAAATTAGCCTATATATAAAATATCTTTGAAATCGGTTAACAATTACTATATGCTGTAGAACATATGAAAAAAAAAAACGGAAATTTAACATCGACCCCCTAATCCTACTAACCTGTAATTTGGCAAACCTATGCAGAATCATGAACTCAACCTGTGTACCAAATTTCATTGAAATCGGATAATAATTACACGCTGTAGAACATAAAGTAAATATTCTTAAACTAAGTTGCTCATATATTAGTTTCCCATGAACGTACTATACCTACCAACTACAAATTTGTGTAGTATCAAATAGATAACTAAATGAAACTGTGTATTCAATATCATTGAAATTGGGTGAAATGTACTGTAGATATAGAGAGTTGAACTTATGAAAAGTAATTACGGATTTTTACATGGACCCACTGAAGTATCGACTTTAAATTTTTAATACAGGCACCAAGTACATACGGAAACTATAATATGTACCAAAATTTATCCTAATTAGATAAAAATTACTATATTCTCTAGTCTAGAGTATACTAAATTTTAATCGGAAATTTTACCATGGACCCCCTGAAGTTACAGACCTGTATCTTGGTAGGCTTGTGGACAATCATGATACCAATCTATGTTTTAAATTTCATCCAAATCTGAGACATGAATTTTTTTTTGATTTTTTCCGTAGAACAAAAACACGTAGGTTCCCACATCTAACATGGTCCCACTGAAAGGATCGATCTCATCTTGTACCGGCACCTGCGCGAAGTCTGTTAGAGCCTGTGTGCCAAATTTTATTAAAATCTGACAAGCGGTTCTAGGAGATGTTGCTGCGCACATAAAAAGCGAATGCATACGCGTACGCGTCCCCTAAACACTTTTTTTTGCATTTTCGGACTCCCCGACCTCGGAAACGCCTAGAAAAAAATTTTGAGCGAACTTTTTTTTTCGACCATCCAACCCATCACCAGACTTCATAGTATTTCATACTACTCGTAATTAAGAATGTTCAGAAACGTAAAAGGTATGGAATGGGAATGGAATATTTATAAGATTGGTAGGGATTCCTTCCGTAAGAATGTTTAAGGTTAAATTAACTTTAACTTTTTCTTAACTTTCGTACTCCGCAAAAAAAGGAAAATTTTGGGTGTGCATTGTACAGGAAGGTAATTTAAATATTTTAAAAGGTTCTGTTGTGGAATGAATACCTGATATTTATAATAACACAATTATTAATGGATTTTCGAATTTAACTCTTAGAGTTGTTAGAAGTAAATCGAAGAATTTTTATTACATTTAATTATATCTAAACTATGAGAAAATCAATATACGCAAATGACATCCTTTTAAATTAAGGACAAAGATTTTGTGACCACATCCACAGTTTATTATTCCTAATTCTAAATTAAAAGATAATTTTTTGCACTAGTTTATTAAAAGATATTTATCGAGGCAGTCCTCTATTGACGTAAATCGCCTCACCATGGCGGAATATTTTTACTCATGAATTTGCGTCACATATACATAGTGTTGTTGTTTGTATGTAGGTAAGGTACAAAAATAATGGGTGTGACAATGTTTTGCTGCTATTCGATGCAATATTTACCATAAAAATTTATTAATTTTTGTTATGTACAGTAATGCCAGATTCCACAGTGTGAGAATAAGTCTTTGCCAGAGCTTAAACTTTTGTTTAACTTATTTTTCTCAGTGCAAGTTTAAAGATAAGCCTTTCTTAAAGTGAGGTTTAACTTTAGTTGTAGATGTATAGAGCTGAAGCATTACTTTTGACACTTCATATTTTTATGATATACACACAATACATTCACATACATTTTAAAATTTTAAATTCATATTATATTTTAAATTTATATTTTTATGTTTGCCGCCTACAAATTAAAAATACACAAACAAAAAAAGTGTCATATTAATTTTCATTCACAATAACATAATTTTCTATTTGCCATTCACAATAATTCTCATTATCATATTTAGCTAAGCTAAGTAAGTTTCAATTGCAAGCTTAAGCTACAAAATCGGCTCAGATATGCTTGAGTTCAAGCTCTCAGTGTGAAATTGGTCATAAATAAAAATAATAAATGGAAACAGGTTCATTTAAAAAGCATTCAAAAACTTTTTAATTTATGAACTGTAGATAAGACAGATTATTTGGCATTTATAAATGAAAAAGCTTTTAGTATATAAATATTATATACAGAAAATATTTGAATTTATATGTGTTACATAAATATTTTAATTATCATATCAATTTTGACCAGTACAAAAATGAACCTTATATTCAAATACACAAACAAATACAAATTTAATTATAATAATTTCATTAGTAATAATTGAAATAATAAATTCTAGATTGTTTTTATTGCAAAAATAATATTTAAATTAGTATTTGTGAGAATTCATCTTAAAAAAAATATTTTAACAAGTTTTGGAAAAAAATCATAATTTTTTTATTAATTTATGCCAGAAAACCTGTTAATCCTGAAACAAGTGCATAATCAGAGAAACTGAATTTTTAATTAAAGTGTATAGTCTAAGAGCTAGTAATTGATTGATTTTGGTTATATTATCAAATTTTGTGGACTAACTAAACATGTTCTAGCAATCCTACGCCGTTGCGTATTAAAGATAATACTTTCAAAAAAAGTTTAAAAGGATTTAGTTACATCAAATGAGTTGAAACTTTAATACGCTAACAAAAGCAGTTAAAAGGAAGCATTATTATAAAAACTAGATATTTACATATTTTAAATGCATTTTAAAATTTAGGGTTTGCAATATTGTCTGGCGCTGAGGTAACCAGAATTTCAATTTCCTGTTTGAAATTCTGGTAACTTCTGCGCCAGTCAATATTTCAATTAGTGAATCCAGATACAAATTTTCATTAACAATTGTTAAAATAACCAAAGTAAATTCTGTTGCTATAGCTCTCCAGCATATTATACTAAATATAAATAAATAATAAATATTTTTCAAAAAGCTTACCATTTTGATTATTTTTTCGTATTGTTGTATTATCACAATTTTCATCATTATATTGAAAATTTGGATTATCATTACCATCACTACTATTACCACCATTACCATCTACTGGTAATTTACGAAATTGTTGTTTTGGTGATGATGATTGTTGTACATATTGTTTAATAACTAAATCATGACATATAAATTTTGGACCAATATTAACACCATTATTAGTACCACTAAATGATAATGTATTTATATTAATACCACTATTATTTGATATACAATTTGGTATATTTATATTACTATTATTATTTTGACCAATTATTTGTTGATCTAATATTACACGACCATTTTTTTCTAAATCATTTTCATTTAAAGCAATACCATTTTTTATACTAACACCATTATTATTATCTAGTTTATCACCAAGTTCTTCAATAAAATCTGAATCTGAATCATAAATCGTTGAATTATTATCATCATTATCATTATTATGATTATTCTGATTATTTTGATTAATTGAATTTATTGATATATTACTATTACTACTATAAATTGTACTTGAACGTTGGCTATTTGATATTTGGAAATTTCGTATTGATGATACATCATCTAAATCTTCAATACGAATTTCTTCATTATTATTTTTTGATAATATATTATTTTCTTGTTTATTATAATCAATTTTCATATTTAAATTATTATTATTATTATGATTTTTATAATTTTGATTTATTGAACCATCCATCATAATAACACCAGAATCATTTGATGACGTACTTCCGGCAAGTCGATTATGTATATCCTCATTTATTTGCATATTTTTGTTGTATAGAAAATTTTATGTAAATTTTCTATTTATTTTTTATGAAAATTATTTTAATTTTAATTTAATATTTTTAATAATAATTATTTTAGTATAGTTTATATAATTAATTTTGCATAAAATATCACAATTTTTTTTTTTCAAGAATTCTTTATGTTAAAATAAAACTTTTAAAATATACGCCATTTTTAAATAATATTTTTTTTTTTCGTTTTAATTATTATATTATTTTTTATTATTTTTTTTTTTGTTTTTACATTTATTTTTCATTTATTATCTGTACATTTCATATTGCGAAAAATTCTCGAGACTTTATTTTGTTATATATTATGTTCCGAGAAAATTGATAACACGAAAAAATAATTACAATAAGTGATAATTATTATAGAAGTGAGTGATATCAGAAAATGTTGCTGTATCTCTCTGTACACATATTTTTTATTGAGCTAAATTTAATTATATTTAATTACATATTTTTTTTCTATTTATTTTCGTTGATATTTTTAGATATATTGTAATTAACTGTTTTTGTTCCAAAAAAATATTAAATACGCAATTTAATTAAATTTGACTAGTGGAATTATAATCAAAAAAATAATATTATTTTTAAATAAGTTACTAATTTTTTTTGAATAGTATTTTTATAATTTGATTTTTATTGCACACCCGGTTTTAGATTGGAATGTTATTTACAATACTCTAGTCTAGAGCTAAATCCACTTCAAAAGTGTTTGTGTAAATTAAAAAATGAAATTAATAAACTAATATAAAAAATAATATATATAAAATTTAATTGTAAAAATAATCAACCAACTTTGATCAGAACGAATGCTCGCGATCAACTGAAAAATGGTCATCAATACGTATAGTTTTTTTTGTTGTTTCCATAGCTTTTTTTTTTGCGTTGTTCAATTGTAGTGGTTAGATGTTTTTGTATCTCGTATCTCTACCGAAAAAAAGTATCTGTTGTTTTTGTTATTGACTGTTGAGAAAATATTTTTTTTTGTATTTGTGTTTTTTGTATTATAAAATTAAATCAAATTAAAAATAATAAATAATTTATTTAAAATATATTATTAAATAATTTTGAAGATGTATGGAATTGTGGTTATCATAATTTTTAATTTCCGAATTCTGAAGGATGGAAAGTATATTGTTATCAGTGACATTGTAGAAGACTGAAACACTTGGAATGATTTATTTTTAACAAATCTGTGAGGCAGGTAAAACGATGCCTGACAGTCCAATTTTATTCGTAAGAGAAGTGCGTCGATGTGTTGTCGACGTAAGTAGCCTTCTGTCTGATGGAGGTACAACTGGCAAGTGACTTCAGTACATGATAGCTTTGGTTATTCCTCACTCAAACCAACTTACCAACTATTGTTATAAGTGTAAAATTATACCAATTTTTTTGACAAGTTTTCATATTTTGAGGTCCCCTGCAACCTGTTTGTCCATTTTTGGAATGACGTATAAATGTGAACAGGATTGTGTTTAAATAAAGGAATTAAATGACTCCGAAATTTAAAATTATCTTTCTCGATGGAAAAATCAATATTATTAAAATTAAATATAATTGTCACTTAATTCTTTTAATTTAATTAATTTCTAATTTTTTAGTTGTTATATGAGATACGAATTATAATATTTGTAGTGTACTTATAAATAATGGGAAGTTCGTAATGTTCAGTGTTTAATATTTTTTTTTTTAATTATTGCGATATCAGTTGAATTAGCAACTCTGATCAAATATAATTAATATAAAATTCATAATTGATTGAGTTAGAAAGGAGGACAAAACTGGCATAACTTGTATTAAGTTTTGTATATTGAATATATAATGAGAGAATGTGAAATCTTTAAAAGTGATAACTTATTTAATTTTCTATAGTGTAATTCAAAATAAGAAAATTTTAAATTATAAATTTGCTACCATCTATTTAGTATTTGATTTAACTTCGTTATTTAAAAATTATATTAGCAAATATAATTATATTTATATTCAAAAATTTCGGGTGATATTAAGTTATACATTTTGTAGTTGAAGTTTTATTGGGTAAAGCGATCGAACATAAGAATTGATGGGAAAAGTTATGAGTTCTGTTTAGTTGTGACTCTATTCTAGGAGCTAGGGATATATAATATATTGTATTAGAGAGAGGAGTAATAGGAATATCAATGGTTATTATTTTCATAAAAAAAAAAATTAGTTGACCCATAATAATAAATTAATTAGTTTTTATTTATAAAATTATATTAAATTTGTTAAATTAATAAATTACTATAAACTTTTTTATCTTCCTCAGTTGGTAATCATATAATTAAATATAAATAAAAAATCGCAAATGTATCTCTATACTTATCATCAAACAAACCATATAAACTTAATGAAAATTATAATTTATGATTCTTTGGAAAAAAATGTTTTAAGCACGTGTACTAAAATAAAATTTATATTTAATTTTTATTCTAGTAAAATAACTATCTATATACAAATAAAAAAATAACATTGTCATAAAACATAACAAAAAATTTAATTTATACAAACAAATTTTAGTTCATATAATTACATAGATCCATGGTCATATAAGTTTTTTTTTAATATAAATTTTTAATTAACTTAAAGCTATTTAAATTTAAATTTAGAAATATGAATTTATTTTCATCAAAATTTTATTTTAATTATGTACTTTGTGGTTTGAAATAATCTTAGTTCACTTAATTGTATTGGATCATTTCTTATCAATATTTGCATAAAAATTAACAAAACTGTTATATAGTAACTGACAAAATGGTGGTTAGTAAAATTAATTCCATACGAATTTTGAGTTTAATTCAAGTTTTTTAACAGAGTAGTTTAATCTATAAATATGAATATTATTTTACCTGGACTTTTTTAAAAATATGTCACTGATTTAATTCAAATAATTTATTGTGGGTTTTTCCCAATATTAAAGTTTCGTCATATAATGTACCAAAAATTTACGATTAAATATTTTAATATACAAAAAAATATATATATAATGAATATATTAAAAAAATATGCACGTACAAAAAAATATTGAAAGCTATTAAACTATGTGATTGTGTATGTTTTGATTTGATATTCCAAGTATCCGCCAGTAATAGCTTCTAATGGCCTCTGTCTAAAGCTTGGGCTACAATGTATCGATCAGTATAAATTCGTTCAGTAAAATTAAAATTTTACGTGTTCCTTTGTTTAGTATTAAAAATCGATTGAGTGTACACATAGGTGCGATTGAAATCGAATAATTGAATTTTTACTAATGTCAAAAGAAATGAAATTTGACAGTTTTATAAAAAAATAAATGTGTGATGAAACATGGCTAAGGTAATTTTTACAGGATATATTAAAAATTTTACAGAATTATATTAAGAATCATAATAAAAATTAAACTTTGGGATATGCTTGGGAAAAAAATTAATATACAGACGACGGTAAATAAAAAGTAGACTGTAGCCCGAGCTTTATATAATAAACACAATTTTAAAATTTGTTTACTATTTTAAATTTCAGTTTTATATAAATTATAATTTTAAATTTACTAATCAGTGTTTAGACAGCAATAATTGTACTTCTCTCACCCTTCATATGCTCACATAAATTATCCAGCCATAAATATTGTTTTACAAATAATTTTGATTAATTATAAACATTGTTAGAACTTATAAATAATAAATCATTTGATTATATAATAATAATTTTACAAATTTGTTTAAGTTTTTAATTTTTTTGTTTATTTAGTAAATAATAAAATTTGATTATTTAGGCTACCACCTAATTTTTTTTAATAAAAAACGTTTTTTCAATTTCCAATACTAAATCATCTCGGAAATATGTAAGAAAGACTCACGAAACGATTCAAATTTACTTCATGGTTAGCGCCTTGTTATTATGACAATGAAAAGTATATTTTCCCATGATTCATATCAATATTTTCATCTTGATTTATAAATTAAATAAAAAATATATTAATTTCATATTATGAATCATAAGTATATGAATTATGAATTAAGATTATGTTTTTAAAATTCTTAATAATTGTGTGGTTAATTAAACATAATTTTTAATAGATACATTTCGTTGTTTTGTTAAAAAATGCGTATAGAAAATAATTATAATAATAAAATTAATTTACATCGTCTTTTATATGGATCCCATATTACATTTCCATATAATACTGGCCTTCAATAACAAGGGCGTTCAATGCACTATTATTTTGTACTTAATATTTTCAGACTTTTTGTTTACCATTTCTGTTTCAGCACAAGCTACTCACCTTTATATAAAGCTTTTTTTTTTGTTATTCTTATATACCTAAAAATATAAACTCAAAATATATAAAACTTAATTTTTATTATTACAATTAATATAAAAGAATATTGCAATATAAATGAAAATTTAGTTTCTTAAAATTAAAAATATCATAATTGGGCCCTGAATTATACAATAATAAAAATAATATTAAAAAAAATAATTGTTTTTTTTTTAACTATCATTTGTCGTATTCCAATATGAAGGTAAACCAATTTCTGTGCCACATCTTGGATTACCTTCCAATCCACATGGATACCAATGTGGCCATTTTATTATATGTTTATAAACATTAATACCGGGACTTAAAGTTTTCTTAGTCTATATGGAAAAAATAACATTTTATGTTAAAAATAAACATTTTGAAAATTCTTAAATACCTGATTATGTGCCACCAGTTTATAATCAAGTGCAATATATTTATTTGTTAAACCATATGCTAATAAATATTGTATAGCTTCCAATAATATGTCATCTGGTTCATATCTAATATAATCACCCATTAATGTTACTGCTAATGTTTTATTTGAATAACTATTAGCAATATCCCAACCACGTCCAACATAAATGTTACCATCATTTCCAATCTGTAAAACAAAAACATAATTAATTTTAAATTATTTCTTTGGAATTAATTTACAAATTCTTCAAAAAAGATTTGACAAAAATCATCATTTATTTTTGGTTGTTGATAAAACTAAAAATAATTTTTTTTTTTTTTGATAAGGTCCGGAAGTACGTCTAGTATAATGAAATTTTCCACCACAATCATTTCGTATTTGTACGAGTACGATTTAATCAATGATAAATGGTTGCGTAGATATGATATTTAAAAATAAAACAATTTATATGAGTAAAAGATATGAAAATAATGTCAACATAAACCGATAATTATTATTATCTAGGCGCAGGTTTATTATTGAATCATATTAAATTATAATTAAGCTCCCAGTTAATTAATTAAATATTAGTGGATAATTGACGGAAAATATAAATTATGATAAGAATTAATTTGGTGGGAATTCTGTTTAAAAATGTTGTAATAAATAATTTTTGGTTTTGGAGTGAAGTTGAATTATCATTCAAAATATTGAGTAACTTGAGTATAGAAATAATCAAATATATTCAGAAAAATTCAGTATTTTTAGCTAGGTTATAGGATGATACCGAACACGATAAGAAAAAGGAAAGATCATGCATATACGGATTGTAGATAGATTTGTCTAAATAAGAGAACAAAGTCAATTGAATTAAAGCCCTCCTCGGCAATATGTGCTGTTTCAGCTTCAAAAACTTCAAAATTAATCTTTTTATGAAATATTTCTCTATATATAGTTTATTTAACTTACATAGAAATTCGATGATATATCATTTAAGTTTTTTTCTGCTATTGCTGAATCCTGATAAGTTCTCATTTTTATTGAACATTTATATATATTTGTACAAATTTGTGCTTGTACACCAACATGTGTTATCATAACATATGGTATTGGATGATCTAATTTATAATATTTTACACCAGTTCTATTTTGTGCACCCCATTGTTCCCGGTCAATTACAAGATGTCCATTTCCTAAATTTGGAACTGTGATTATTATTTTATTTTGTTAACATCAATACTTTATTTATTTCATTAATTCAATCTTACATGTTCCTGTCTCATAATTATTTCCGAATAATATTTGTTTTACAGTCGTATCGGAATTATCCTTATATTTATCCAAAACTAAATATATAATAACACCAGCTCCAATTAATATTATTGTTAAAAAGAATATTGCAAATTTTAAATTTGAATAAATTTTTTGTGATATTGTTGTATTCTCGCTAATACGATTTTGCTGTATTCCTGTATAAAAGTATACAAATAAAAAAATTAAAATTGCTAAAATCGTTAGAAGTATTTAAGAATATAATATACAAATAAATATTTTTTTTTTTACTTTGAAATATACAAAAAAAATACTAAAAATTTAAAATAAATCACATAAATTGCTCATATATTTTGACTCCTCGAAGACTGTTAATTAAATAATAACAATTTTTACAAATAAACACTCAATTACGTGCTAAGATTACACCATTCTGAACAAACATGAACTACTTACTATAATTTTAACATAGTTTTGTTAAATATTTTATGTTGCCAAAAAGATATCATAGTTTGAAATTTAAAAAAATATCGAATTGAAAAGAATAAAAATATAGTCTTATAATAATTCTGTTTTTTCTTTATAACTTTACTAATTTTTGCCGGATATGAGAATTAAAATATATTAAAGATGTGTTTCAAGTATGTATTCCAATTTATCTGAGATAATTCATATTCATAGTAATTTCGTTTCACTTTATATTGTACTTAAGGACTTAAGCAATCATTGAACTTTGGTTTTATATAATTTGTAATCAAATTTTATCATTTTTATAAGTTGGATCGGAAAGTATACTTAAGTATTCAAGATATGTCCACAATAATATTTATATGAAATAACATTATATAAATATGATTACTTAATTGAATGATTTATATTTGTGTATAGTATTTTTAATAATATAAGTCGACTGTTTAGCTCTAGGGTCCAGACCATGTTCTATCCAACATTTCACGAACCTGACACAAAGTGCATAATTATGTTTAATTCAGTTTCTATTTTGTTGAATTTGAATTTAGATTTGAGCTAGTTTTGTAAAAATATTGAAGGCGTATTTTTTACTACAAAACTTATCTTCATTATAATTTTTTTTTGAATAATTTGTATATTGTAATAATACTTTTTTATGATTTTCTTAATTTATACTTTATTATTATAATATACAATTTCATTTTCGGTAGATGAATATGAAATGAAATAAAATAAAATTTTAAAATTGATAAGTTAATCTTTTTTATACAATTATACCAGGTAAAAATGTTATGTGTCAATATATATATACATACATATATATATATTTTTAAGAAATCAAATTACGATTAAATAAATTTTAGTGATTCATTTAACACGTCACTCTAGTATTATTAGAGTTTTCATAGACTTGGTGATAAATACTTAATATTTCTATTTTTTCAAATATTTCTTTAATTATTATGCAAATAAAAATTTTAATAGTTTAACAAATTTGTTATAAATATTCATTAACATTTCATAAATAATGATTACTTTTAATTAATGATCTTCTATTCCAACTATCAGTCTGATAATTATGATGACGTTTTCTACTTTTTTCTGAATTCACTTTTATTAAAAGTTTCATTTTTTTGTTTTTAAAAATTAATAAAACTAGTTATTAATTTAAAAATATTTATATTAAATTTATATGATAATATCAATTTTGACGAAACACTATAAAATATACACGTAAAATGAAATTGTACAATTCTATATTTGTTTATTAAAATGTTTTATAAATAGAATTTAATCTGTTTAATTAGTAAACACATATATCATCATCAGATGTTATTAATTATATCACAATTTTAAATGCTCTCTGCGCTATTTGTATTTTAATTTGAAAATTTTCACCAATTTAATTTTACTATAATAGTCACCATATAGAACTAAACTAAAAACTAAATTAACTTTTTGAAATTTATATTATAATATAATCGACGGATACAAATAATTTATGGTTATCAAAAATAATTCATTTAATTATCGTTTTTATCAATTCTATAACGACCGAAACATTATCACAGACTTATATCGCATTTATAGTCGATATACACAACTAGCAAGAGAGCTGTTCAATTTTTTTTTATATTATGGAAAAATATTGGAAGCCCAGCAAAATAATTATTTTTTTAATGTTTATTACTCGTACTCGTGAAGCATTGAATTGAAAATAATTTTCTGTATTCTCACCCACAACTAAAACTTCAATTATTTTCTTTCCAGTTTTATAAAAAAGCTTTTTATTTTCTTATGTAGATTTCTACTGGAACAAAAAACCATTTTTTTTTTTAAATAAATTAAAGTGTTCCCTCCATTTAATCAACTACAATGTGAAATGACAATCATGTCAATATTTTTTACTTTAACATACATATTTTCAAAAATCATACTTCAAACTATACCAATTACTAGCAAACAAAAATTCGATTGCAAAACTGAAATTAAAATTTGAAAATAAAAATTTGAAAAAAAAAAACACCAATAGAAAATCACATTATAATCAATGTGTAAAGTTGAGCGTTGTTTTGGATATGTTGTCAAATTTGAAAGAAGTTGTAAATCAAAATTATATATTTTTATACAAAAAATTGTTTTTGAATCTTTTTATTATAAATTAGATATTATAAATACGCGAATATAGTCAACTTGTTGGTTGCAACATTATTATAGAGAGTAAGGTAAATAAGGGGATTGGTAAAAGCAAATTAGGGGATTGATAATATACGAATTCCAACCAATTCACTGTTAAACAAATTGTAAATATACAAAAATTATTAATTTTGTGACTTGAATTTGTGACAAAAATAGTATAATTTCTTAAAATATACTAGCTACTATCAATAATTTTGTAAGAGTATTTAACACTTTAAAACATGATAAAAAACTAGTAAGACCGCATAAGAAGTAAAATGGTTCTTTTTTCATTGTCTTCGCAAACGAATCATGAAGTACGTCACGCAGTTAATGTAAGATTTCCCATCGCCATCGGTAATAAATATTAGTTTTGATGTTTACTATCTGTAGTTGATATTGGTTTTCGTATTAAAAAATTTATCTGAATAAAATATATAAGCACCACGTAACATTATCAAGATCGAATATATCACATATTAAATTAGTATTCAAAGTATGTTCAATTAGAATGAATTAAAAAAATTTAAGTATTGACTTTGCAAATTTACGTTTCATGTTTTTTTTTAAATATAATGAAGTATTTTCTCTAGAATAAAAAGAAGATATAAGATATTTTTTTTTCTATAAATATATATTTTTTTTAAATAATTGTACGTCATATTTTGTTTTGAAATTGTCTATACTATATTATTTATTATCACCTTGAAATACTTTATTTGTTCTAAAATTCAAAATATATTTAATGATACTTATATCATTAAAAAAAAACTGGAAATGCTTTGTATTTAAACTAAAATTTATGTTGATTTCTAAAAATTCCAAAGTTAATAAACTATAATTATTGAATTGAATGAATCAAATAATTTTAAAGTAGAATTTTAATTGTAAATATTTTGCTAATATTTAAAATTAAAACCAACATAAATTGGTATTTTTTAAAAATCTTTACTTTTCCAATTGTTTCATTTTAGATTTCTGTAAGATATTAGTTTTCAGAAAACAAATGGATTTCCAATACATTTCTATAATTTCATTTTTTATTTACCTTGATTTCCATGATGGGATCTTGCTTCAACATCCATATAAATTGTTACTGGACCTTGGTATTGTGTCATTGGACCAATAACAACATCACTAGAATTTGACATATTAATAACACTGCTTGGTTGTATTGAAGGATTTGTAAAGAGATTTTGTGCAGGAATTGTTCCATGTGATAATGGTATATTATTGTTGTCATAATGTGGCGAATTTCTTGAATTCTGATTTAAAGTCAATAGAGCATTACTAGCCGATACAGGAATTGATGGATTTTGTTCATACATTTTATGCAAATGTCAATTATTAATATTTATTTACATAATAAAAACAAGTTTTTCTGTTTTAAATAAAATACCCGGTTTTACCAAAAAATAACCTTCGAAAATATAGTAAACGACCGAATGCAAAAGATACGAAACTTTAACTGATTTTTAAAAATATTTTATTTATGCTAGAAACCTTAATTTTGAGAATACATATGTGTATACATTTAAGAAGAGATTGGGATGGTGACGTTTTCATTTTAAAATGGGATTTTTATTTACAAAACCATTAACACTTTTTGTTTTATTTAAATATTATTGATATTATTTATTTACATATTTTAGATTATTTTTAAGTAAATTTTAAATAAGTTTCAGATATTTTTATTGAATATGAAAGTTTACAAGTTACAACTGAAATATTTAAATTTAAAGACAATTAATAATATAATACTATACGTTAATTTCTAAAATTCCTTACTTTCTTGTACCTTATACTGTTAAATATTGTAACAGAATTGTGTTAAATATTGTAACAGAATTCTTATCACACATAAGTATAAATATTAAATTTTGGTCAAATTAAGTTGTTCATTTGGATTCCACATTTATGTCATACCAGTGATACACTCCAGTTTTCGTGATAAAAAAATCATAACTTCTGACTGACATAAGCATAAAACTTGCTATCGAATAACTTGTTACATAATCAAAATGACTACAAATGGTTGGTCAAATTACGAGGCTTGGACAATATTTTTTAGAACCATTTTGATACCACTCTCTTAGAAATAAGTATAAGGGGTTGTTTAGATGGAGCTAGTCACATTCAAGAAATGAAACGTTTCCGTGGGCAATTTTCAAGAAATGAAACGTTTGCTGATAGATGGCGTATAGATCTTTTTAGTTCGTTGTTTCCAAAAAACAATAACTCTGAGTTCGTGGTTTCCAAAAAAACAATAACTCTGACTGGTTATGACCAACCACAATATAAAATTAATTTAATTTCAATATTCAATTGCAACATTAAATTTATGCTCACGAGAACAATTATTAAAAAATAATTTCCACATATTATGGCCGACATATTAAATAAATAATACGAATAATCATAGAGTAATAGTATAAATTAATTAAAATATATTATATTACGATTTCAAACAGTTGTTTTGAATTTGTAGCGCAATATGGAGATGAGAGCAATAATTATGCTTTCCAAATTTGAAAAAGTAGTTTTGTAGTTTTGCATACCACAAAAATAAGAATGCTTTCCAAACCAACAACAAAGCATTGCCAGCTATTAAAAATAATAAATTGTGGCTAAAAAAATATTTAAATAATAAAATTGTATTAATTCTAACAAATTCTAACGTGGAAAAAATCAATATTTAGAATTTAATAAAATAAAAATTTTTTAAAATAAATAATTACGACAATTTAATATTTGAAACAAATATTTAAAAACTATTCGAATATTTCTAATTTTCAAAAACTCCGAATTCTGATATCCGAAAATATCTAATCATTTTTCAGATGTGGCAACGCTAAATAATAAAACCATCAAACTAACTCAAATTCTCAAATTAATTCTCAAATATCAAAGTGAAAAAGTCAAAAAGAAAATTATTCAATTTCAATCAAAAGATTTTTTTTTTTATTTTGTGAAGTTAATTTGTCGAAAACTTTAGAATTTTTAAAATCTGTCTTTTAATAGAAGCACGAACAAATTTCAAGAAAATTATTCTGAAATATTTATACGAAAACATTGAATATTTTAAAACATATTCTTTTTATATATGAGTAGTTAAGTTTGCAATGGCTGGAAGCTTCGATAAATCCATAGAAAAATAGTTCATAGAAAAAAAGTACATATACAATACTATTATATACAGATATTTAAAGAGTGAAAAAAAAAAAAAAACAAATTAAATAAATAGAAAATATCAAATAAATCAAAACAGGATATAATGATTATACAAGAACCTGTTCAGGTAAATTTAAAAAAATGTTTAGAATTTTATATTATTATTAGGAAATTGCATGAAAAAAAAAGAAATTTTTTTATGCAATTTGGGAGTGGTGTGGACTGCAGAAAAATTCTGTCAAAAAATAAATTTATGAAATCTTAAATTTTTAGTTGTCAAATTATTATTTATAATTAATTAAAATATTTTATATTTTTGTAGGCTGCTATTTGGCATTGTTTAAACCATTATGATTATCAGGATGCTATATTTCTTGCTGAACGTCTCTGTGCAGAAGGTAAATTAAAAAAAAAAAACTTTCTTTTTTTAATAATTAAATATATTCTGTGGCAACATTAAGTTTAAAATGTTAAGCATTGAATTAAGAAAATATTTGATATTCAGAAAAATACTCATATAATATCAACATATAGTTTAAAATATAGATTACAGGCAATATGCTAATAAAATGAATTACAATTATGATAAAAGTTGCCGGTTATTCTAAACTTTAACAAAATTACCGATTTCTTCAAACCTACCAAAAACTTGTAAAAGTGTAATTACGAGTAAAATTATTCAATGGACGTACATATTGACGGTATATAAGATAAGCGGTGCTGATACTGCTATGCTACCAAATTTTTTATATTTTTTTTTTATATGCATATCAAATCACTGCGTCGTTACTCTTAAAGAAAGGTTATGATGGATTTAATATGGCAACAGAAATCCAAACAAAACAGATTTTTTATATTTTCATTTTTAAAAACTATTTTCTTGGAAAATTTTCAACAAGATTTGCTAGCACTAGATTGTTTATAATATGATCAGTGCTATGTTGAATAATTAAAAAAAAAAGAAAAATCGTTCATTTTTAAACATATTTCCAAAAACAAATATTAATATTTTTAAATCTGAAAATTCACTAACGGGGTTTTGATTCCATCTTTTTTGTGGACTATTTAGTCCAGTATATCTCATATTTACTAGCTGCCCCAGGAACAGTGATTAATCCAAACTTTTAATTATTAGCCAACAATACAAATTATGCTGAAATTACATTAACATTGTGTCACAGATTTTTTTATTAAAAAATGTAAATAAAAAATATTATTTTATTTATTTTTTTCAAATTTGTTTTTTATATACTTTAAATAGTTGAAACAGATGAAACAACATTCATATTGGCAACATGTTATTATCGATCACAAATGATACATCAAACATATTGGTTATTAAAAAAGAAATCACCACGTTCACCACAATGTAGATATTTATTAGCTAAATGTGCCTATCAATTAAAAAAATTAGTTGAAGCTGAAACAGCATTATCATCATCTGTTAATTTTGGTGATATAAAAATATTTGATGAAATACAAAAGGAATTTGGTGAATTAGCATGTTTTGTATTACAATTAATATCAAAAATTTGTTCACAAACTGAACGTAAACAATTAGCTATTGAAGCTAATATACGTGCATTAAAATTAAATCCATTTTTATGGAATTCATTTACTGATTTATGTAATTGGGGTGAAAAATGTGATCCAAATGCTATATTTCAATTTTCAAATACAGATATATTTCAAACATGTCAAGGTAATACAAATACAAATTCAATGATATTATTTGGTAATAATTATAATATTGATGGTGGTGGTAATGTAATTACAACATCAACAACGGCTGGTGCCGGTGATTTAGTCAATAATAGTAATAATTCTAATTACATTCTATCAACACCTGTATTATGTATTGATAATAATTTAACAACACCAAATAATAATAATAATAATAATAATTTGAATAATTCATTGAATATGTTACGTGGATGTGGACCAGGTAATGGTTTAAGTAATAATATTATGAATACAATATTAGATGATACACCAATTACAAATAATATAAATAATAATTTTACTGATAATATAAATATTAATCATAATATTACAAATCAACAACAACAACAACAATTTAATGAACATTGTACACCGTTTCGTAAACAATTCAAATATTTATCAGCATTTAGTCCAAGTACACCTAGTTTTGGTATATTGCCAATAAGTCCAAATGATACAGCAACACCAATATTGGGTATGTTAAATCAATCTGGTACAATACAAACAATAAACACAATTAATAATACATCACCGCAAACAACATTAATTGAAGTAAATCAAGAACAAAATAATAAATCGGTTGGTAAAAAACTAAAAGGACATATTGGTAGTATATTAAGTCGTAAAGAAACACCATTACAAAATTCATCAAAACCAACTGTATTTACACAAACTGGTAATATAACACCACGTACACCAAATTTAAGTGGTGGTCCAAATAATGGTAGTGGCGGTGGTAATATTGTTAATAATCAAAATGTTCGACGTTCATCACGTTTATTTAGTAATAATAATTATTCAGTTAAAGAGAATAGTAAAAGTCCAAATATAAATAAATTTGTTCAACCAAGATCGCCACCACGTAAAACAAAATGTCGTATATCAAAAATATCAAATTATCATCAAAATAATGAAATAATTAATGAAAAAGATATTCAACAACAGCAAAAAAATAAAGAAAAAATTGAAACAATTACAACACAATCAACAATAATACAATCAGCTAATAATGATAATAATAAAGTTTTATTAAATAATAGTTTAAATAATGCCCAAACAATTGCTCATCATGTTATGAATCTAAGAAAACAAAGTGCTGATGGTTTAATGGCATTATTACGTGAATTGGGTTTAAGTTATCAACAATTATCACAATTTAATTGTATTGAAGCTATAACAAATTTTAGTAATATACCGGTAAAACATTTAAAAACAAGTTGGGTACAATCTCAAATAGCAATGGCATATTATGAACAACGTAAATATGAAAATGCTATTGATATATTTAAACGGATACATGAGAATGAACCATATCGTTTACAATATATGGAAATTTATAGTACAGCATTATGGCATTTACAACGTGAAGTTAGTTTATCAGCATTAGCACAAGATTTAATGGCACAAGATAAACAATCAGCAATAACATGGTGTGTAGCTGGTAATTGCTTTTCATTACATAAAGAACATGAAACGGCAATTAAATTTTTCAAACGTGCTGTACAAGTTGATCCAAATTTTGTTTACAGTTATACATTACTTGGTCATGAATTAGTTATAACCGAAGAATTAGAAAAGGCAATGAGTTATTTTCGTACAGCTATATTAAAAGATTCACGGCATTATAATGCATGGTTTGGTATTGGTACAATATATTCAAAACAAGAACGATATGAATTAGCTGAATTACATTATCGTCGTGCATTAAAAATAAATCCAAAAAATTCTGTAATTATTGTACATATTGGTGCAATGCAATATTTTATGCATAAAACAGAATTAGCCTTACAAACATTAAATACAGCTACAGCTGTTGATCCAAAAAATCCATTATGTAAATTTCATCGTGGTTCAATATACTATTCATTGGGTAAACATCAAGAAGCATTAAAAGAATTAGAAGAATTAAAACAAATTGTGCCAAAAGAATCTGTTGTATTTTATTTAATTGGTAAAATACATAAAACATTGGGAAATGTTGATAAAGCATTAATGCATTTTAGTTGGGCAACTGATTTAGATCCAAAAGGTGCTAATAATCAATTAAAAGATGCATTTGATTCAATTAATCATAATCCACGTAATAATGATATGAATGTTGAACAAGATTTAGAAATTGAACCAGTTTCAGAACGTAGTGATGATTCAACACAAGCACAGCATGATGCTACTTACGATAGTGACAGTTATTAATCGTAAAATTAAAAAAAATAAATAAAACACTAAAGCAGGTAAAGCATTATATAAAATTGCTAAAAAAAACATTTGTTGAATTTACTCAATTTAAATAAAAGAAGATTAAACTAAATAACAAGAAAATTGAAAATAAAAAAAATGAATTATAAATAAAAAATAATTGAATAAAATATTATTACCTAATAAAAATAAATAATTCACGAAATATACAAAAACTCGGATTTTCTAGATAATTTAAATTGAAATATACATAAATATATATAATACAATATAAATACAAATAAAAAAAATGTGGATGAAACCAAAATTTTAATTAAAATAATTATTATTTTTGTTTTATATGTAGTTTCTTTCTGTGATTTCAATTTAATAAGGTTTTATTAAGAATTGGATGTTTACAAATATTTTTGTAAAAACAGTTTTAACAGAAATATGTGGCTTTTAAAAAAGTTTTCTTTGAAAATTATGATATAATTTTCACAATATTTAATTATTTATATTGTAGCCATTTACTCTATACTAGATACATTTAAAAGGTAAGTGTATTTAGAAATGGTATATTAACGAGAAGTGTAGAAGTATAGATTAAAGTATACTTTTCCTCGTCCGAATAAAGGGAAAAGGGTGGTAAATTTAAAGATTGTTAACGATGATTTGAAAAAATATGGATTTTTTATGATTTTAACAATTATTTATGGATATTTAAAAAAAAATCGTATGGAACCAGATTCAGAGCAACAATTTCGTTAACCAGATTTTCGTTACAATAATTCCAAAAACTAATTATTTAAATAATTCGCTTTATTTGGTCTTATTCTTAATGCAAGATTTTGTACAGTAACAAAACTCCTGTAATATTCATAATACAAAACTCCAGTACTTATTAAATTTATGAGAAAGTTATATGGTGTAGAACTAACCATATTCACCAAGCAAGTACTATATATAAAGCTTACAGATATCAAAATATTTTCGAGGATATTGCAGAAAATAATATAATTTTCATTTATTTAAATTTTATTTGTATATTTTAGGTTTTATTATTACAAATATATTTTCTTACCATTGCGTATATAAAATCAATTTAAAAATTACTGTTGTGCATTATATAATAATTTATAGAGTGCATGACAAAAAATAATGTGCATTTAGATTAAGGTTTAAAGTATGAATATATTTCTACTTATTTATATTTAAGAAAAAAACACAAATATTTTATTAATGTCAAGTAGTCAATTATAAAATCCTCTAAATATAGGTATTTTATTTTGTTATCATTCCAGAATAATATAAATCTTTTATATTACATTATTTCTTATTGAATTATTAATTCAAAATTTAAATTGACTGCCAATTGTACCAACTAAACTGGTTACCATTAATGAATCTAAAGATTGTTGAATTTTAACATCTTTAAGTAATTCAATTGTATCGTTATGTTGAAGTAATGAATGAATTGTTGGATACATTAAATCTGAATATTTATCAGAAATTGATGGTTTATTTAAAATATTTAAAATTTTCTTTTGTAATTCGATTTCTGGATCTGGGTCTGTATTTTTATGATTCTGATTATTATTTGTATTATTATCAAATGATTCGCCCAGTTCAACTTTCATTTGTAAATCACGTCGTTCCTTTAAATATTGTAAAATACGATCATATTGTAATACAGTTAATGGCATATTATCAGCTAATAAATTTAATAACATTTGTATAGCTTCTGGATGACGTTCCTTTAATGATGATCCTAAATTATTTATATTTGGCATTATTGGAATTGTTAGTGGTATTTTAATATGTTGGACTTCTTTATTTAATTTTGTACGAAAATCGGTAGCAATTAAATTAATTGCATCTTCAACTGGCATATTACGATGTTCAGCTGGTTGATCATATAAAATATTGACTGTAATACTTTGATGTTCCTCATTTTGTTCAGTTACCAAAATTGCATATAAACAACCACGTGATGATATATTAGCTAAAACTTTACCAATTGGTACTTCTGGGTTGGGAAATAATAAATCAACACGCAAATAAAGTCGTTTTAAACGTGATTCAATAAATTCAGCATATTTCCTGTAATAAAATTAATTATATATATTGGATAATGAAATAAATTATTTTTAATGTAAATATATACGTTAATTTTTCCTTGTTTAAAACAATTATTTCACAATCATTATAACTAGCATTCATATTAGCATGATATTGTTCTTGTTGCAAAAAATACTGATCTTCCACTTGTGTTGGTTGTTGATCTTTTAAATTTTTCTTTAGTAGATTTGTTCTTGCTGGTGGTTTTGATGCAGCATTACGTACTGTAATTCTTTTACTCTTAAATGATGAACCAGTTAAAGATGATGCTGCTTTATTAGCAATTTGTTCATTTTCAAATTGAACAAAACCGAATTTCTCTTTTACCATTGAAGCTATCGGTTTACCATAAGGGATACTAAAAAATTTAATTAATTTAATTTTGATTGTTTACATTTTGTCGTTATCTTACCATATGCTCTCTAATTCTTCCTTAGTGCAAATTGGTAAATTACCAATAAATATCCTAGCACTAGCATGTTCTGGATCTTTTAATATTTTTGTATCCATAGTTTTACAAAATATTCTAAAAATAATATTTTATCTGTCCGGCGTGATTTAATGATTTAATAGTTTTTAGTTTTTAGCTGTTTGCCGGATTTTACTACTGTGAAGTTACATTTGTGAAGATATCAATATAATATTGCTGTCTTTATCAATAGATGTAGTTTATATTTGTCGCGCAACTGAACCACAACAGTCTCTTCTAGGTTCTAGGATGTTGGATGGAATCAAAAGAGTTCTTATACGAAAGAATAGAATAGAATAGAGGCTAGTTTAAGTACAAGCATATAATATTGTAAAGTCCAGTTACTTAATTCTTTTTAAAAAGCAATAAAGTCCATGTAACCTTATATCCCAATAAAAAAGAATATTTTGTCCTTTTCAAAATTAAAAATTAGATTTATTCTTTATTTTTTAATGAAAAAAATTGATAAAATTTATTTAATTGTTTATGTAAGCCCTTTTACGGTAAATTAGAAAAAAAAGTTTACTTCATGAAATAACCACGAATATAAAATAATACTGAAAATTCAAAATGAACTATAAAAGAAAAAAAATCTTTTAACCCGCGCGACCTCTATAGATGCGAAATTTTGTTTGTTTGAATTTTAAACAATTATGAGTTTGATGATACCCAAGCGACCTCTATAGATGCGAAATTTTGTTTGTTTGAATTTTAACATCTTTACCTTTCGAGTAATAATGTTAAAATTCAAACTTCAATTTTTAAATGACTTTAATTTTTTTTTTTTATTTAATCTAAAATCTTAATTTTAGAAAAAGGAATAAAACCAAAAGCCCATGGATTTATGTCCCCTTCATACTAGCAAAACCAGTTCTAATGGAATTTAGTATATACTAAGGCACTAAACATACTAAATCATTTTATTTATCAGAGTAAAAAAAAATTTTTGTTTCTTTGTTTTTGAAGCTCACCTGTAATAATTTCTTTTAAGAATGATTACAAACTGTTCGTTAATATACATAAATGTATTTTTCTTAACAGGAATTAAAAAATATTTGATTTTAATAAATAAAATTGTAAAAATAAATTTTCTTGATCAAGAATTTTATTTTGTATCATCAAGAAAATTTATTTTTACAATTATATTTATTAATTGAATATAAATATTGTCCATTAAAAGAAACACAGTGCTGTATTTTAATAAGATGCATCTATAATATTTCCTCAGTGTATATGTATTTAAATATTATTTTTGTGTTAGTACTTTTATTTTCTTTTATATAAAACAGTTATTTTTGGCACTACACTTGCACTTTTTTAAATAAAATATTTTTAATATTTATTTAAATTTTCAATTCAATTATGTGTTTTATTAATTTATGAAATTTCGATATTTTTCCAAACTATTATTTTCGACAATTTTTTATAGTTTAAATTTGTCGCGCAACAGCTACATCTATTCATAGGATGACAGCAAATCCGCTGGTGTGGATTACAGAATTATTGTGGATTACAAAATTATTATCCACAAATGAAAGCATTATTTTTAGCGTCATCTATATATAAAATTTGTAGTAAACTTGATTTTGATTATAATTATAATGAAATTGTAGATATATGTCCGTTTAATCATTTTATAACGGTATTTTGTAATGATTTATAATTTTCGAAAGAAATGGAAGTAAACAGACACAACCAAAAAAGTCCGACAAATTCAGATTCAACATATTGTCCAGAATTTGAAAATGCTGCAACTCAAAGTAATATTATTATTTAAAAATATAGAATGGTCAAGTTTAATAATTCAAAATATTTTAATTTTAGAAGATTCCATGTTATTAAAGCCAAAAAAGAAAAAGTGTAATCAATATTCGAATGATATAAGAAAACTTCAACAAGAAACTCGTGATTGTTTGAATTCATATAAAAGAAATAAAAATTCCGTTAGTGCTAAAATATTGGAAATTAAAAGGACTGAAATTGTTAATATAAAAAAGGAGAATAATCTACATAAGAAATCTTTAACAGTTGGTTTTCTTATTTGGATTTATTTAAAAAAAAAACTAAATTTCAAAATCGTTTAATTACAGGTATTTGAGGAAAAACTATCACAGCTTGAAGAAGCTTTAAAAGAACGTCAAGAAAATGAAATTATATTAACTTCTAAAATCTATAATACAAGAAATACAAGAAATTTCGACTTAAATAATTTAACTAATCAAAGTTCAGTTTTATTAGTTGAAAACAGTGTCAATGAAATTGAAATATTAGATACTACTGCACTTGTGCCATCAAATAATATTAGTAAACAATTAGCTACAGTTCAAATTGAATCCGCTAGCGATGAACCATTAAATTTATGCTTGAACAATTTATATAATTTAAAGGAAATTTTAGAGGGGAATTTGAATGATGAATTGGATATGAATGAAAATAACAATGACTTTTGTAACCCAATTGATTTAAGTTTAAAAGCAAACCATAATATAGTCAGTACAACTGATAAAAAATTAAATAATATTAATAGTAACTTAAATTTAAACATTTCAAAAAATATTACTTCAAATAATTCTAGAAGTGCAGAAAAAATAACGAACATTATTCCAATAAAGACGAATCTGGAAAAAATTAAGAAAACTACATATGATTTATCTGAAGCAGAATTCAATGCTATAAAAGAGGAACTTAAGGTAAAAATTAATGATTTTTTTGCTGAACAATTAAATGAGGCAGATACTATACAAAATCATAATTCTAATATTTTAAAATCTTACGAAAATAATGAATCTAATAAAGAAAATATTCACAATCAAACGGAAAATTTATTTCAAAATTTATGGAGTCAATCAATTTCATCACCAACGAAAACACCGTTAATTAATTATAATAATGATTTAAAAGAAGTAATTGACAAACAATATTTTTATAGATCCGATGATACAGATACAAATAATATTGATATTGATTTAATGATTGATTCAAAACTATCACCATTACATTGTTGTCATTATTCAAAAGACGATATTATATCTTATGATCAGAATTCAATTTCAACTAATACAACTTCAAATATAATTTTTCGTGAACAAATGAAACCAGTTTACAATTTGTCTGATACACATATTTTACGTTTAGCGACAGCATTAAATTTAAATGTTGATTATTTAAAATTACAGATAAGATTGTGTTTAATGGAAAACTCAAGAAACAATTATGAGTTTGATGATATTTCAGTAATTGCACCAAGCCAAAGTCCATTAAATATGTATCGAATACGTCAAACTAATCGGAAACGATTTAAACTGTTTGACAATTTGAATTTGACTAAACCAATTTCTCATAGACGGGAGAAATATCATATTTTTAAAAAGAATAGAAAAAAATTGAAGAAAAAACATAATCGTAAAAATGATTCTGATTTTTTTTCAAATTTTTTGAAACGTTAAAATATTAAAAATTTCATTTTATATTAATATTCAAATATATTATCGTAATTTTTAATATTTATATAGTAATAATTTTATTAATTTGTTTTTAAATACATTTAATTTTTTTACCAACTATTATTAATTATTATAACTTTGAAATATATATATATATATATATATATATATATATATATATATATATATATCTGTTTTGATTTGAAATGTTTTCTAAATTTAAATATAGTACTTTTTTCGCTAGTAACAAAAATGAACTATATATATTTTTTTAATATTTTTCTTTTACACTAGTGAAATCCTATTTATTTTACTTTAATCACTAATCAATTTTTTTTTTTTACAATAATCAAAAAAAATATTTTTCTACTTTAATAAACATAATTTTGAATTATTGTTTTTTATTCATCTTTTTTTATAATTAAATATTTTTTAAAAATATAATAAAATTAAAAGCTAATACCACTTTCCAATAGCGTTTCAAAATGGACAAAATTATTAAGTTAATATTGTAAATAAAATATTTAACAGAAAAATATATAATATTTAAAAAATGGATTATTCAAATTTTACACCTTGTAACTATAAAATTAATTAAAATAAAATATATATAAACAAATAATTTTTTAATCAAAATCCAAATTAACTACAGATCCAAGTTAATCTCTTAAAAACAATTTTTCATTGCATATGTATTATTTTTTAAAATTTTGTTTTGGTGCCGGCTGAAAAATATATATTTCGTATTAGTAAATTATTAAATGTTGATTATAATATTGTATATATATTACCAGTATAAAGACTTTTTTCGGCATTGAACGTTTTACTAGTTGAAACAATTGATTTTTTTGACCATCATCTTTACTAGGATCAGCTTGAAGGTTATAATCTAAACTTAACTCTGGCAAATTTTGCCAACCAACTTTTAATGGATACAAATTAAATACAAGTTCTTTTTCCGAATAAGCAAAAACTGAAATGTTTAACTGCAGAAACACAAATTTTGTAAGAATATATTTAAAATAGTATAAATTTAAAATAATTGTTGTTTACCTGTTTATGACCTGCACACATAAAATTATCAGTATTACTTAAACTGGCAATTAAATGAATTACTTTTGTTGTTGGATTTTTGAAAACAATTTTTAATGGCATTGGTATTTTAACAAACATTTTTTGTTCGATTGATGAATAAATATTTAATGGTGGTTCATCTATTTCAATACCAGTTATTATAAATTTTGATTCATTTTCAATATTATTTGATTCTCCTGTTCGTTTCCATTTTATACAATAAATACCAAAAATTGGTAAATTACCTAAATTTTCATTTAATAAAATTCCTTTAAGAAAACCTCTTAAATGTCCGGTCGGTTGAAATGCATCAATTGCTTTATGAAAAATTAAATGTGATATTGGTTTTTGTAAATCATCTTTTAATTCATTATAATTTACTAATTTATTTTCATCATCTATAGACGTAATTGATGTATTCAATATTGAAGAATTTTGGCTACTTATCATACTGCTGTTATTACCAATTATTGTCGTATTTGTTGGTATTTTTGATAAAAGACTTTTATTGAATGGACTTGCTGGTGATGATAATGGATAATTTGAATCTAATTTTAATTTTGTTGATATTTCAAATTGTTTGCTAGTAATCGGAATCGGTTGTGTCTTATTTAATTCGAATTCTTTTAATGTTACCCAATTATTTAATGACGAATTTGTTCTTAAAACGAAAACATCTTCTATAGTTTCATTGGGCTTATATGTGATTTTTTTCCTTTTCGAACTGTACATCGATTGTACTAAATTATGATCCTGGAATTATATTTTCTTTGTTTAAGAAAAAAAAAATGGTTAATTATTAAATACTTACACATATAAAATACGTTTCCAAAATATCTAAATTTATTTGTGATTGAATTTCAATATTTGCTCGAAATAAGAAATTTTCACCACGATAAATTTTCTGTAAAGGCTGTCGATTTAATGAATAATATCGCCCAAAAAATTTAAATTCTGCACAACAAATTAATTTAATTGTTTCTTCTTTCAATTTTTTCACATGCATATTATCAATATAGTCAATACGAATATTTGTAGACATTAAATTACTATTATTAATATTTAATTTAATATTTGAATTACTGAAATTATTAGGAGATTCATCATTTGGTGATAATGATGATGTTTCATCTGATATTGATTTAGTTTGTTTAATTCTAGGACTAATTTCTAAATGATACCAAATTATTTGGCTTAGTTCAATATTTGAACTTTCAATTGAACTGAATACATAAAACGATATTTGTGTATTAGTTTGATGTGAAATATCACCAATATCAATTTGTATGGAAGGCAATAATTTTTGGCGTGTATTTGTGATGTCAGTTGTAAGAAAAACTGAAAATAATAAAAAACAATATTTAATAAATTTTTAATAATTAATATACAAAAATCACCTTTATTTCTTAAATGATTTGGCGTTGTAATACTTATTCCAACATTTTGTAAGAACACATTAAATGGATTATTAATGTTACATGTAACTTTAAAATATTCATTAACCAACATTGATTGTACATTGAATTCATTTTGTGTAATTAAATGGAATCTATAAAAACCACATGAATAATTTCAATTATAAAAAAAAAAAATAGAATATCTTTTGAATAACTTACGTTGGAAGTATATAACAAATTGGAATTAACCGTATATTGTCAATTAATTCTTTATATTTGTTATGATTTTTAAATTGGTGTCGAATTAAATTTACATTTTTTATTAAAATTGCGGAATTTTTATCAGAACCAATATGTATTTCACATTTTGTAACTTGTAATTGAGTATTTTCTAAAAATGTATTTGAATCAGCTGTAAATATAATTTTATAATATTTTTCTGGTTCTAATTTAATATCAGTTTCTAATAAATTATAATTTTGTACTAATATTCCGTTATCATCTTTACGTAAGTCTTCAAGACTATTACATATACAATATTTTAAAGCTTTTAATTTGAAAACTTCAGAACCATCAGTTAGAAATACATAAAAACCAGAAATTTTTAATGGTACATCTGTTAAAATTCTACAATAAATAAAAACAACATATTACTTATCTTGGCTAGAAAAATAAATATAAGCAAACCTTAATACAAAATTTATATTGACTTCTTCATCTATTTTAATTTGTGATTTCTCAAAGTTGACATAACCCTCAATAATCTCTGTTATTCTGTCTAAATCAATTTTTATTGGAGATTTAAAGTTTGCTAATGATGTTAACCAACGTGATCGTATTTCTGGTGCTGTTTGACCTTGTGAAACTGGCGGTACATTCTAAAATATTTATTTACAAACGTTATCACCATTTATTGATTAATTTGAGATTTACCTGAAAAACTTTCCATAAATTTTCCAAAACTGTAATACGTTCCTTTTGTTCATATTTAATAATTGGTGATAACGCTTCAAAACTGCATGATATGAAATCAGCTACAGACGCTGATAAAAAAGCACAATGCAAAGTTTTTAGTAAAACATCTGAGAATATTGAATTCCATTTCTCTTGACGATAATCGGACAGCATAAGTGAATACAGTCTGATAAAAAATATAAAAGAAATTATTGTATATATAGATTTTTTTTTTATATATTTCTAAATATTTACGTTAATGAATTTGCATGATCGCCACATTTGAAATATTCAGCTGCCATATCAATAGATAGTTTCTTGCAAAATCGCAAACATCGATAAGTTTTATATTGTGTCCTAGCTTGACCAAGTAAATGAATAATAGCAGCCTTCAAATAACACGAAAATTATACAAACAATTTTTAGAAGTATTTTTAAATGAGAATTACCGAATGGTTAAAATTTCTCTCCATATCTTGCACCAATGAAATAATCTGTTGATCTGAATATGGTTCACCAGTTTTAACATTACGTATACCAAAAAATTCACTAAATATTGAAGGTGATTTGGAATTTTGTAAAAGTGTTGGACTTGTTGATTCAGTTGGTGTCAAAGCAAGTGCTAAAACAATAATAATAAATTATGAAATATTTATTTTCTAAATATATATGAGAAAAATACTTACAACATGATTGTAGAAAAGCTTCTTTACGTTTAGAAATATATTCTGCTGCTTTATTAAAATATATACCAGGATGTTGAGTTTGTAAAGCTGGTAAATCATTTTGAATTGCTTCACAAAATAATTCTGCAAATGCACTGTGCCTATATAATAAAATTATTGAAATGAAATTGAAATTGGTATTTAATTTATGTATATAAACTCACTGAGTACTCAGCCATGCGTAATGTTCAAACAATAATTCTTTAAATCCTACACGACTTTTATATTTTTCTACATGACTTAAAAAATGATTAATTGAATCACGTGGTATTTTCAATTTAAACATTAAGCGACATATTTTGTAATTTAAAAAACCAGCTATTGTTTTAATTTCTAAACAATTTGTATCAACAATACGGATTTCATCTAAATTTGAATATGCTTGAGAATACAGTCTAAAAATAATATAATTATTAGATAATATAATAAAATTATTGTAAAAACTAACTTTGAAGCCAAAATATAATCAGAACGTATTTCGGCTACAAAACCAAGCTTAAATCTATGTCGAATTTTTAAAACTATATGATCAGATGTCAATTGATCTAAATGTGAGCGAATTTGTTTAGCCATTTGACTATAATAGAGTTGAGCTTTTTCTAAAAATGCTGATTCAAGGCGTGATGTATACCCTAAAATTAAATATTTTGTAAGTTTTTATTTGTATTAATTTAAAAATAATTCACCAGTTAGATAATCAGTATGTGGTAATATAAATAACATATTACTACTAATTGCACAAGCATTTGCCAAGTTGGCTGCCCGTTCTGATGCTAATAAATCATCACCAGGTGGTAAAGGTGCTGATTTTTGTATCAGTACTAATGATAAAATTATATTTCTATCCTGAAATTTTTATTAAATAACATTTTTAATGTAATAGATAATAGAAAATTTTCAATTAACCTGAATACTGTTCTTAAATGATTGTACTAATGAGGCACATTGTACTTGTTTTTCTGACCATTTTGTATCATTCCATTCAATATCTTGGAATAGAACAATCACAGCTGGTAAAACATGTAAATGTTTTAACATCCAATTACGTTTTAATATTCCTTTTGGATGATACCATTCGTATGATGGTCTTTTCGGTTTCGCTATTGGAAATTCATAATTTGATGGTAACAATTTAAATTGTACAGCAGCACTGTGACAAAAATAGCACAATTTATAAAAATTGATATATATCAAAATTTTAATTTATATTATAAAAAAATTTACCCATTTGTTTTACGATTATTATTAAATGCATCCCAAATTGATTTATGAATTGGATTTTTTGTAATATCTAAACCACTAAAACCGATAAGAGGTTGTGGTGACACCAGCAATTCTGACGGTAGTGATGATGCATCCATTGCCATTTTGTCGCGTTAATAGCTTTTAATCATTCGTAATGGTGTTATTATATTAATTATCGAAATTATTAATGATTTAAAAGATGATTTTTGGATATAATTATAAATAATATTAAAATTAAATCCAAGAATCCACCTTCTTTATAACAAAAAAAAAATTAGTTTGACATTTTTTTGACTTATCACCAAATGTCATATGTTTGTTAACCAGTGCTGCAATCTTAGATCAAATGCTACAATAGAGTTTTAATAAATTTGACAGCTCTTGTATTCCGCAATATATTGTTTAGCTTGGCAAAACTAAACTTATTAAACTTTTTTAACCATTTTAGAGCTTTAATCTGCAGTCTGTAAAATTTCCGACAGATGGGTGAAATATTTATCGCCTGATAATATGCAATTTTGTGTAAGATTGTAATAATTAACTAAAAATATGCTTTTATGGGGTTGTATTTTTCTTGGATACACATTCTATATGTATCCAAATAAAAACGATCTCGGCGGTTACTTTGATTTTTTTAGAAATGTTTCTTTCTGGAAAAAATAATGACTTCATTCTACATTTATTAGCAATTCAAGTTTTTTTTGTAATTCCAAAAAATTCTACCATTTATCAAATTTTTCGGGTAGTTTTATATTGTTCATTGTTGAAGAAAGAAGCGAAAGACATAGAATCTTCAAGTATTCAAAATCTATATTATTATATTAATTAACTAAATATTATATTTGTATAATAATTTTAAATTGTTATACAATTTTCGTTAAATTTGAATTAACTAACAAAAATCAATCTTTAACCAAAGCATTTAAATCGGATAAAAAAATAATTACTATATGGATAATTAAATATATTTTAGAAACTAAACTGGTCATATATTAATTTGCCACAGATCTAATAAAACTACAGACTCCAATTAGCAGAATCATCAACTATATGACGAGCATTAACTATATGACTGTCAAATGTCATACGTGAAATCGGATAAAAATTATTATATAGCGTTGAATCTAGATTATTTAATTTTAGACATAATAACTAACTCGATACGCCAAATTTCCAAAATTTGTCAGGCACAGCTACGATCTCAAAACTATATACCAAAGCTGTACCAAATTTCATTCAATTCTGATACATTTCTTTGGAACATAAATTGAGAAATTCGCATGGACCCACTGAAGTTACCGATCTTGTTTCGCATATAGTCCTAAGAGGAGTATGAACTACTCATAAAATACATTTTTAATACGATTCCGTGGCGGTATATTTCGTGGTGCCGTGACATAAAGCCTTAGGACATAAAATCTTAATGGCTTTATGTCCATTTTTTATGGACATAAAGCCATATGCGGTAAATTTCCGGATAAGGCTTTATATCCAATTTTAATGGACTTAAAGTCATATAGCCTTTTCCAGAATTTTGGTCATAAAGCCATATTATTTATAAAGCCTAATCATTAATTCAGTATATGGAAAATAAAACCGAATGCGCGAATTCAATAATTTTTCATTTAATTTTTTTTTTTTGGTAATTTTTCATCATTTTTAGAAATGAAAAATCGCCCTCACCTCATGTATAATACGCAGATTTTTGGAAAAGGAAAGTCAAATTCTATAGGCGCGCGCTGGGATATAGAATTTGCTTATAGAATTATAGTTGTGTCCAATAAAATTGGACATAAAGGCCTTATCCGGGAATTTATCGCATATGGCTTTATGTCCATAAAAATTGGACATAAAGCCATTAAGGTTTTATGTGCTAAGGGTTTATGTCACGGCACCTATTTCATTCATAATGCATGTAAGATTAAGAAAACATAATTAGACTAAAACGAATTCGAATATTGTGTTGGAGGAGGAGAGCAGGCATGATTAAGATGTATGTAATATCTTCATCAGTTATCAGCATAACTTAAATAACTAGGATTCTTTGTTAGAAATAATTGATATTAGAATATAATTTGTGTATATTACAGGCTCTAATAATAACAGGTTACTGTCACATGTTAAACCATTGTTAATATGACGCACAAGAATTAATAATAATAATTAAATTTTACCTACTAAGTGCGATTCGTGGAATGAATAAAAAATACTACGGTTCCAAGAGTTGGGCTTGGAATCTTTGTGGAATTTAAAAATTAATTTAAAATAATTTTATAAATGAATTTAACTCTAAAATATTGTTATTTATATTAACATTTAATTTAAAATTTTAATTTTACATTTTTAAGTCACAATATAATTTGTATTTAAAATTTTATTTCGGATATACCTTGGATATACGTAAAAATTTTCGTTCAAAAAACGAAATTATATTTTTTTAAATATTTTTTTTTGGTAAAACCTTTGATTTTAAGTACTTTTGAATGCATTCGAGCAGCGATTATGTCACATTTATATTTTTCCGGATTTTATTTGAAACAAAAGAAATCCCGTCTCAAGTATTTCAAAAAAAAAAAAAAAAGAAACATAATGAAAAATAATAGCAAATATTATGAAATCTTCCAAAAATCCTGTCGTTATAAATTACATATTATTAATTTTTACTCCTTTTACGATTTTTTTTAAAAAAAATGTCCTTTAGTGTTTTTTTTTATGTGTTGTACTATAGAATTTTACTGTATCGCCTTTATAAATTTTTTATTGTCGGAATATAGGAGGATGTATATATATATATATATATATATATATATATATATATATATATATATATATATATATATATATATATAAGTGCTTGATGGGCACAAAAGAACAAAAAAGTCCTTAAGTATCCATTTTTTCCTGCAATTCTTATGTATGCCATATTAAACATTTTCATTATTTGATACTCTATGTATGAGAAAAGAGCTAAATGGTTTTTTTTTTTGTATTGTATTTTATAGGGTGACTATCAATTAACCCAAAAATTATATGACTTTCGATAGTATAAGCTCACGTTGAACCTCTCATAAGATTTCGTGACAACTGTTTACTAAATTTCTTAAGAGCATTTATTTGTTCGTTAAACTCTGGCTATTAGATTCCAATATCTTTCCAATTTAGCATTACAATATTCATTAATAGTCATCAGTTGCGAGGAGATATTGGTTAAGTATATAAAGTATGTAATATCTGACTAATCAATTGTTCGATCACATTTTTCTTTGTATTTTAGACTAGAAAAATTTAGTTTTATCAGAATTTGAAATTATTTTTTGTCCATAATCAATTTCGCAAAGATTAATTTTAGTCCATTTTCATTTATGTTGGAGGTTGGAATAATTTATATATATTGCAGGCAAAGTTGATTTTAATTTTGGTTCGGGATATGATATTATATTGAACTTAAAAAATTCGAGATATGATATTATATTGAATGTAACAATTCGTAAATAATATTTTGAGAAAAGAACAGAAAATTAGATTAGAAAATCGATGTCACTGTATAATTTATTAATTTACCATTATGCCCAGATGTAAATTGAACTTAATTTTAACAAATACTTCAAATTGTTAGGTCCAAGCAGGACCTAAAGTTTAAGGAACAATTTTTTTTAACAAATAAAACCGAACATTCTAGTTTTATGTCAAAATCATCTTTTCTAGTAGTGGCCCAATTATTTCATAGCACTTCTATACAAGCTATGATATTTCAAAATTACAAACTTTGACCATCACCATCAGAAACCCTAAAGTCTTGTCACCCTATCCACATTAAACAATTTGTTTTTTATTTTATTTAAGGCATATTTTCAATATCTCCCCAAGTTATACAAAAATCTACTATTAAATAGTCTATCAAAATTCTAGAAATATGAAAAGGCTATTTTTTCTTGTATATACTTTTTGGTTGTTTGTTTCTCCAGATGAAAAAAAAAGAATATTTGATTGAGTGCACATGATGATGATACTACGTGACTTTTATTATTATTATTATTATTATTTTTTGTAATTTTTGAAAAATATAATATTTACGAGTTATTTTCTATCCTTTTTGAGTCCTTTAAAAAAATATATATATTTTTATTATATAGAATTTTTCACTTTTCCTTTTGTTTTAAGTTTTTAAATGCATTCACCAACCCAAGTAGAGAATTTTCTTTTATTGTTGCTGGTATATTATATATAAAAATACTTAGAAATTTTTTTCTAATTATTTTTGCTATACAAGCTTTTGAAATACAAAAAAAGAGGATATTTTACAATTTATGAAAGGGTTTCATTTTTGCTTAAGGTTTTTGTTTTTATTTTCCTCTGGAACAAAAATAAAAATGAAAAGTAATTCAGAAAAATCAAAAGTGTAATTTGTCCTTGTTTGCACGTAGTAAATTATTCATATATGTATTTTTGTCCAAATTGAATGTATAAATTAGAGGGTGGAGGGTAGTAAAAAACAAAATTATAAGATTGACACTTTTAAGACATTGGATATGATTATAATGATCTTCTCATTTTATACCTCAGGCGGGAAGCATTTAATTGAAGGTATTTATTATATGTTTTCGTTGAAAGTTTCCTTTTACGATACTTTAGTACATTTGATAAAATATAGAATTTAAAATTAAAAGAAAATTTATGATATCTTAAGTAGTTTTCGGAAAATTGAGTCGAATTTGTAATGTATTTTTACAGAATTAATGAAATTATTCCATAAAACTTACCTTTTCTATGAAATATTAAATATAGATTTTTCTATTACAATTTATCAAAATTCTGAAATTTTCTTAAGATCAGTATTCGTTTTCCAAAATTCAAATATCCTGGAAATTGTCTTTAATTTTAGGGAAGAAAAATACTTTAGCCACCCATAATAACTAAAGAAAGTTATTAGGGGTGGCTCAAAACCTGTCGTTTGTAATAATGGCAGTACACTACAGTAACGTACAAAATTTTGAAATTTCCTTGATTTCATCTTTATAATAACAAAGGTTTTCTTTTACGATTTAAAAAAAAATCTGTTTTTCTGTATTGTATATGTAGATTTAGGGAATAAGTGAATACTTTCCAACAATATTTTTACTGACATTTATACAGTAGCGTTGTTAGTAGATAACAACGATCTATAAAACAGGCGACTCTGTAGGCATATATTCCCCGAAAATTTTTTGATTCGTGAAATAATAAATATTAAAATTCATTTCATGGGAAATTGAAGAATATTAAAAAAAGTATATATATGTAAACAATATCCAGTAATATATATATTATTTTATATCTTACTTGAAAACCAAAACTCAAGACATTATAATAATTCTTAATAGAACAATATTTTCATTCAAAATGTGAAAAACATTTTCCTTAGCTTGTAGTATGTAGATTTTATAAAATAACCTGTCAAAAAACCATAAAGATATTGGTCACTTAATAATGACTGTTTTTGTAAAGATAATTGAAAATCCTGAAAATACTTATTCACATTTAGTTGATGTAGGTTGATGTAATTGTTTTTAAATACTTTTTTTTCCTTCAAAATTATCTCTTATTTCACCAGTTAATTCACAAATTCTGATATGTGTTTGTAACATAATCAGAATAATTTCTCATTTTCTTGAAAATGCAGTTTCCAATATTCTTGAAACTGCAGTATCCCAGATCATGAATTAATTTCCTCTAATTCTTCATAATCCTTAGTTTCAATTATGTAATTTAATATTTCTTAAATAAAATGCTAATAATTAAAATTAATAATAAAATATATTTAATTATTATTTTTATTTGAATTTAATTAAATAAAATTCGGGAAATGGAAAATTTTATTATTATAAAATTATATGAAATTTCAATCCTTGGTATCAAATTTATCAAATATATTTAGTAAAATAAATATAATCAGAATATTCAATTATGAATTCCTGCTTCCTTACCTTAACCTCAAAACCTTAATCTAACTTTTATCATGATTTTTGTTAATGAATATTTCTTGGTATTGAGATTCAATGTTTTGTATTGCTTAAAAGTGTGATTTTAAACATTAATATTACGAAGACAAAAAAAATCATAATTTTTTAACGTTTGACTAAATTCCAAACAATTAAAAATAGTGTCTACTTCTCCTTTTGTTTAAATTAATTTGGTTGAATATAAATACCACTGTAAAAAGGACTTCCATTTTTATTTTATATTTAATTCTTTCGAAATGCATCACAGATCCTTTTATAATTTCTTTTTTATGATTTTGTTTTTGTTGGTTGATTGTTAAAAAATCCGTCATTAACACGATAAGTATTTTTTTTATATACCTACTGTCTATTTAAATTTTTGCCATATTTTGAGATGATTAAAAAAGAAATAACTGAAATCCCTTTTGTACGCGACGATATGTAATTTATGTAGACATATAATTCGCAAGGACTATATTTATACATATACATATGCGCATGCGACGACAATATTTATGATTTCTTTTTGATTGCAGGAAAAATCGAAAAGAGTTTCCTTTCATATTTTTTTTCTGTTTTTATTTTTTGCACACGTTTTAAGGATGTTTATATGGTGTGCATGTACATCCTTTTTTTATATATACATTTTTTTTTTATATAATGTTTGCGAATTTTTTGTTTTAGGGAGCGATATACTAGAGTGTAATTTGAACGCGCCTTCTTGGGCATATGGATAAGTACCTTGGCTTTTAGATTTTCTTTCGGTATACAGAATAAGATAAAAAAAAAAAATATGAAGTGAATTTGAAAGATTTTTTTTTTATGTAATATATTTTGACATCGGTAGGAAAATTATTTTATTTTTATTTTTTTGTTAGGGTGTTGGAGGTGGATTAAAGGTGGGAGAGTTGTCTGTGTACTTAATAATGTTTTGTTGTTCGGTGGTAAATTTTAATATATATGGAAAATTCATATATGAAAGATTTTCCGTAATAAATTGAGATTTTTTTTTGGTAGAAGGCGTTTCCGGTTCCTTTGCGCATTCTATAAGATTTTTTTTTTTTTTATAAAATTTTAGTTTGTAAAAGCTTAATATTTTTTGAGTGTTTCCGTTTTATTTTTATTTTTCGATAAAAAAAAGGATAATCGGTGATCGCAGAATTAGAAAATACACATATAATATTGTAGATTTTTGAAATAGCTGCCCAAACAAATAATTAATTAAAATGACGCGGTTTGTATTCAATTTTTTGACAGGAAACCTAAAATATAAATTCATCCAATGATAAATAATTAAGTATGAATTCAAAATATTATTTATTTATTAAATTATTTATACAGGGTTTACACTCCAAATTCACCCTTTTGCAAATCAAATTCATCCTTTTACAAATCAAATTCATCTTTTTACAAATCAAATTCAACTTTTTGTAAATCAAATTCAACTGATAATAAAAAAAGCTGCTAACTAGGGGGAGCAGATAACTCATAGTATGTTGTTTAACAGCGATTTATGTCCAAAAGTTTTTTGTAATTAACATTATCTTTGTAACAAACAGTGGTTTCTTCAAAAATTGCTCATCTTTATTATTTATTGATTTAATTTTATATTTTTATTTGTTTAATAATAAATAATATTATTAAAATAACTATAATAAGTATAAATATGCGTAATCACGAATCCAACCTGTGTACAAAATTTCATTGAAATTGAATAATATTTACCATATGTTCTAGAACATATGAAATATTAATCGGAAATTTAAGCATGGACCCCCTCAGACTACTAACTTCTACCTTAGTCTACACATGCGTAATCACGAATCCAACCTGTGTACAAAATTTCATTGAAATTGAATAATATTTACCATATGTTCTAGAACATATGAAATATTAATCGGAAATTTAAGCATGGACCCCCTCAGGCTACTAACTTCTACCTTAGTCTACACATGCGTAATCACGAATCCAACCTGTGTACAAAATTTCATTGAAATTGAATAATATTTACCATATGTTCTAGAACATATGAAATATTAATCGGAAATTTTAGCATGGACCCCCTCAGGCTACTAACTTCTACCTTAGTCTACACATGCGTAATCACGAATCCAACCTGTGTACAAAATTTCATTGAAATTGAATAATATTTACCATATGTTCTAGAACATATGAAATATTAATCGGAAATTTAAGCATGGACGCGCTCAGGCTACTAATTTCTACCTTAGTCTACACATGCGTAATCACGAATCCAACCTGTGTACAAAATTTCATTGAAATTGAATAATATTTACCATATGTTCTAGAACATATGAAATATTAATCGGAAATTTTAGCATGGACCCCCTTAGGCTACTAACTTCTACCTTAGTCTACACATGCGTAATCACGAATCCAACCTGTGTACAAAATTTCATTGAAATTGAATAATATTTACCATATGTTCTAGAACATATGAAATATTAATCGGAAATTTTAGCAAGGACCCCCTGAAGGTATTAACTTCTAACATGGCCAACACATGCATAATCAGAAGGTCTACCTTTGTGCCAAATTTCATTAAAATCAGATAATAATTACATGCTATAAAACACGTAATTATATAAAATTCGGAAACTAAAACTGTTTTCTAGGAACCCCCTGAAGGTCTCCAAATTTCAGGAGAGCCAACTAGATCCCAAAATTAGCCTATATATAAAATATCTTTGAAATCGGTTAACAATTACTATATGCTGTAGAACATATGAAAAAAAAAAATTAAAAATTAAATCGGAAATTTAACATGGACCCCCTAATCCTACTAACCTGTAATTTGGTCAACCAATGTAGAATCATGAACTCAATCTGTGTACCAAATTTCATTGAAATCTGATAATAATTACAAGCTGTAGAGCATAAAGAAAATATTCTTCGGAAACTAAGTTGCTCATATATTAGTTTCCCATGAACGTACTGTACCTACCAACTACAAATTTGTGGAGTATCAAATAGATAACTAAATGAAACTGTGTGTTCAATATCATTGAAATTGGGTGAAAGGTACGGTAGATATAGATAGTTGAACTTATGAAAAGTAATTACGGATTTTTACATGGACCCACTGAAGTATTGACTTCAAATTTTACAGACACCAAGTACATACGGAAACTATCATATGTACCAAAATTTATGCTCATTAGATAAAAATTACTATATGCTCTAGAGTATACGAAATTTTAATCGGAAATTTTACCAGGGACCCCCTGAAGTTACAGACCTGTATCTTGGTAGGCTTGTGGACAATCATGATACCAACCTATGTTTTAAATTTCATCCAAATCTGAGACATGAAATTTTTTTTTACATTTTCCCGTAGAACAAAAACACGTAGGTTGGCACATAAATGGGGAAATCTAACATGGTCCCACTGAAAGGATCGATCTCATCTTGTACCGGCACCTGCGCGAGGTATGTTAGAGCCTGTGTGCCAAATTTCATTAAAATCGGACAAGCGGTTCTAGGAGATGTTGCTGCGCACATAAAAAGCGTACGCGTACGCGTACGCGTACGCGTCCCCCGGACACTTTTTTTTTTTGCATTTTCGGACTCCCCGACCTCGGAAACGCCTAGAAAAAAATTTTGAGCGAACTTTTTTTTTTGACCATCCAACCCATCACCAGACTTCATAGTATTTCATACTATTCGTAAAATGTTTCGATAATTTAATTTTTTTAGTTTAGCAGTTGATTTTTCCTTCGATATTTCAATTGTTAGTATGAAAGCTAGAACCTAGAAGAACTTATAGTTGGATGGATAGAATGTATAGATTAGTATGTTGGCATTGGCCATTTATAGATCATTTGCTTACGGATACCATTTGGAAATTTTAAACCATGTTGATTAGATTTATATTGACCAGATTGTCTTAACGCGCTTGTTTCATTCAGATCGAAGTGTACGTTAGTAAATTTTTGTTTGGACAAAGCTTGACTGGACAAAAACTCCATAAACTTTTATTATCCTTGATTTATTGCTTCGTCTAAGTTTTATTACTCTTCCAAAGTTTATCGCTGTGAATCATCTTTTCAAATTCTATTTTTTATAATAGTTTTTTTTTTATAATCTTTTACTGACTTTCAGTTGTCTGAATATCCAACAAAAAATATTTACATAAAAAAAAATTATTATAACTTTCAGACAATAATTCTAATAACAATATCAGTTTAAAAATCTTTATATGAATTTTTTCATATAATATTTTCTTTTTTACATGACTTTATTGATAATCTCAAAGTAAATCTTTATTAAATTTTAACTTTTAGTCGAAATACAAACCTCAGACACAGAGTAAATTCTTATTTTTCATTTTTTTTTGTATACTACTATAGTACAAAACTTTTTAAATTGAAACACATTTCATAATTTTTATACACAAAACCGTAAAAAAAAGGATACAGAATCAACCAGTTTTCCCAGAATATCCATTTAATGAAAAAGTAACAAAACTTTATGTTGGAAAATAATATACAAAAAAAAAAAGAAAAATGGGCGAGAAAAATTTGTTAAAGAAAAAAAAAAGGATATGAAAAAATTTCGCCGCGATAAAGAAATTTTCATTGTGAGGATTTTTTTTTAAGAGGTGAAAGTATTTTCTTTTATGTACGAAAAAAAACTGAAGGTTTTTCATTTTTATTTATACATATAAAAAAAGTTAATATTAATATTATAATTTTATATTAAAATGTAGAAAAAAGTTTATAGTAAAAGAAATGTAAAAAGATTTTTATGTTGATTTTATGTTTGAAAATTAGAAATATAAATAATAATTTTAAAATTGTTTAATTTTTATTATTATTAAATATTTTAAGTGTTTGGTTGTGTTAAATTCTTATTAATTTGATTAGTTGTTCTGGTAAGAGGGAATTCTTTAGTTTTGTCCTTTAGTCATTGAAATCTAAAAGGCTTGCTGTTTACTACCATTATCTCTGCTTTATTCTTATAGTACATCAATCTATGGTACTTCTCCCATAAAAAATCCAGCTTTCCCAGCTTAATGTTACTATGTTCCAAAAATAAAATAAAATATCTGCTTTTAAGCAACAAGATTTGAAATTTCTTCCTCTTCATCGCATTGTCTGCAACTGTTGAGATGTAGGGTATTGTTTTTTGATTAGATTTTTAGTTTTCGATATTAGTGGATATTCTAACTCGCGATATTATAATCTTATTTTTTTTAAACACTTCATCAGCTTCTCTTAAAAGTTTGGGGAATGCAAGGAAAGTTCTTGCATCTTACATTATGTTCTTTTTACGCACCCCCTATACAATTAATTTGGTAATCAAGAATATTTAATTAAGGAAAGCAAATTTAGAATAGCTGGTAGCTCCACTGCTTTTCAATTAAGCTTAAGTCAATTGACCAAAACTGATGATTTAATTATTTCTTGCTGGTATATTGTTTGCATTAAATTACTCCGTTTATTAGATTTCGTAGCAACATTTGTTTAAAGTTTTTCAACTCCTGTAATTATCCAAGTAGATAATTATACTTGTTAAATTATCTCAATATTGATTGAACCAATATTGAGAATATTTAAAATTTAAACTAAACAATTAGTCATGAAAATTGTTCGTATCACTAACATTCTACAATAGGAAATATATTTCAAAATTTCTTAAATTGAAATTAAAATTTTCTTTAAATGAATTTACCCTAATTTTTTCTTCATTGATTTACACATAATGTTCACCTACTTATTAAAAATAAAATCTTTAAGGTCATCTCTAAGAACAGGAGATGAAGACAAAAATGAAAAAAAATATTATCTGGGACATTTACTTAAACTTGACCTATCTTAACTAATAAAATTATTTAGGGTATTTTTATCTGTCTGGCTAAACAATATACTCACCATCATCACTACACTTACAGAAAAAGGATATCGTCCAGATACAAAAAAAAAAAAAAAAAAAAACAGAATTAACACAATTTAAATGTAAAATGATTTTTTTTTATTAAAAACCAGTGCCAAAACAAACCACAAAACTCCCAGTCTCATAATTTCCAAAGCAACGAAGATAAAAAAAAAATTTCAATTTAGAAAACTTTTGTTTGTACTCTCCCCTCCGGAATTAATTTTATTATAAAATCCTGTCTAGAAGAAAATTTATCTATACATATACAAATTGAAAGATCCTTGTAAAAAAAAATTACATTTTTCTGTTTTGTTTTTGATGAAAATCGAAAGTTAAAAGGAACAAAAAAGAAAAAAGTCATTTTACTTCTTCTGAGTTAGAGTGATGGAAAATCTTAAATGATTTTTAATATTATTCATTTTTTTTGTTTTATATTTTTAAATCAGAAAAATTCTTTCTTGAAATAATATAAAAAATTTCCAATTTTTTTTTATATATATTTGCCTGGTTGCTAAGAAGAATCAAACGATATTTGGTCGGAGCTTTATGTCTTCGTGGGGGGGGGAGGAAAAACAAAAATTATTAAATCCGGTGACAGGAAAATCCTTAAGCATTTACGTTCGTTAGCAATTTGCCGTATAATCTGTATAATAATGTCAGTCGCAAGTCAGCCATAGCCCAGCCAAAGGATAAGGATATGACAACATTATTATAAATGAAGGATTTGTTTTGAATTTTATTTTATTTTGGTTTTTTTTTTAATTTTGTGGTTAAGATTTTCTTTGGGGGGATATAATTCTTTGAACAATGACGTCACCATAGTTTGAAAATCTTGTAGTCGTGTAAATATCAGAAATTTTTATAAAATTATATAAAATACTAAATTTATTTGTAAATTTGTATATATCAGAACTTATCAAAGTTTGAACTATAAAATAAATGTATCAATTTTAATTGAAATGACCCAAAAAATAAAACTGTTACCATTCGGAATATAAATTGGAGTTAACCTCGTAACTCATAAATCAAACTATTTAAATATAATCGATTATTTGTTCAAAAATTTTAACATCTTTATAACAAAATATTCTGTCATGTTCCATTTGAAATTTAAAATATAATTTACAGAAATATATAAACTAATTAACATGTAACCAAAAACAGAAAGGACATTAAAATATATATATATATATATATATATGTTATATGTATATATAATACTTCGTTACTAATCAGAGTGAACTCATCTGTTAAACGTCACTATTGCTAAAATTAGTGGTTCTTTTTTAACTTTATCCATTTTTTTTTTGTATTTTCGGGGTATTAACATAATAAATTTCCAAACTTATAATAAATCAGAAAATAACAATCATCAGATAACCACCAAAAATTTTATAGTTTCTTTATTTTTTTTTGGTTCTTATATACTATATAAAAAAAGGACTTTGATCCTTGCCTGCAAAGTGATTAAACTTGTTAAAGGATATATTTACATATTAAAGCTATAAGTTTAAATTTCTCACGTAAGAAATTATTTAGTTTTTTTTGGGTTCCTGACGATGAAAAATAAAATTCCTGAAAAATTTCAATATTTTGTATAAAAAATGTATAGGAAAATTTCAAGTCGCGTGTTAACCACTTAAGGTTTTCTTCTTGTAAATATTTATATCTCACATTAATAACGAACACTTTGGTTTTTTTTTTGAATTTTATTTTTTAAATGTGAATAAAAAACACGAAATTTTTATTTATATATAATTTTTTTTTAAGATATTTTAACAATTTTTTTTTGACTTGATTTATTAGTTTTTTTTATATTTGATTATTAAATTGACTGGCATTTAAATTTCGCTGATAAGCCAATAAAGTGAAAAATTATTTAATATAATTAAAAAGTTGTTATATACATTGTATATAATCATGAAAAAATCTCATTAGGTTAATTTGAGTCTGCGTCGAATTATTATGGAAGCCACGCCATTTAATAGGCATCCTTACTACAGCACACTGCGTCGAATTAAAAAGCATCTGTCTACAATCTTGTACTTAATGTAGCACAATATTTACATTGTAACTGCAAGGTTAAATTTCTAAATGGTATTGAAAAATTGAAGTATACTTTGTTAAATCTCCGGACTCACAACAGCTGTAATGATGTAGTTTTTTTGTTTGTTTAATTAATAGGGAATAGCTTGTTCAAAGCTTTGTTAGTTGAAAGAGGATCACAAATTGGCTGATAAATATAACGTGAATTCATCTATATTATTAGTCTCAATATTTGAAACTATTGAAAATCATAAAATATTTCTCAATTTGTCTGTACAATTACAATAAAGCTTAATAATAGATTAACTAACCTCAAGAATTAACTACTAACGCAAAAAGATTTAACAATCTTAATTTAAATCAGGATTAATGAAAGAAATATCATAGCTAACTTAATTTTCATGAAATGTATATAACTCGATTTTATAAATAAACCAACCTTAGGTACAATTCATTAATAATACCTCCTAAATTTAAACAAATGTGTAAAGAAAACTTATGTCAAGATCATTGTGACAATCACGTGGTGTTTAGTATTTGAAAAACTGCCAGGTGTACACCGAAAATCTAGCGTATTATGTACTCTACTCAAATATGTGGTGCCTTGTACAGTATATTTTGAATTACAATCCACATGAACAGTTTCGTAACGTGTAGCAAGTTTTCACAGATAAACTTCTCTTAATGCTATTTCTCATTAATATTGAATTTAATTTTGCCATATTAGACTTAATGACGCAAGTAAGTATATTCTGTATCACCACTTTATAGTAATTATTTATACTGAGTATATTTCTGAAGTAATGGACGATATATTTATGAGATTTAATGATATAAATTATTATTTAATTAATATTAATAATGTTCAAAATAACTTATATAAATTTATAAAAATTTCATCATTAATCCATTAATTGAAAACTTCATTAATACTCGAAATCGATACATTATTTTTGATAGCTTATGTAATTCATGGCATAGCAAACAACTCTCCAAAACAGCAGCGTCTATGTAAACTATGAAATTACGTTAAAATTGGATTTCATTTGGTGTTTTTTTGTATGATTAAAATGCTGCACTTATTTGAAAAAACTAAGCGTTCTACCTAAGATTTTTTTATCCATTTATTGTCAAAGTATAATCAGTTAAAATATTGTAAAATCGATAAAATTGATTGAAAGATTATAAAATTTAAAATCTAAACTAAGAGCTGGTGACAATTTTAGATGAATCATTACATTACTGAATACGAAGATCTGAAAATTGCATCATTCAGTTTAGAAGCATTACATTTATTAAAATTGTGAATATACCGAAATCTTTTCCAGCTTTCTGTCTAAAAATTCGACATCTCCTTTGATCACAATAATAAATAATACTTGAAATCCTCTTCCATCAACCAAAAATGTATATTATTAAAATTACTTTTATAGCTTAGCTGTGTAAGTAAAATTCTTACCTGCAATATTCGTTATTCTTCTTCTTCTACAAAAAAAAATTAATTCTTTAAAGTTTTTCATTATTTTTCGATTTATCTTGGAAAATTGTCCAAACACGCCGAAACTTTTCTTAAAATTTATTTATAAACAGAAAAGAAAACCTCTTAACAGAAAAAAAAAAACAATTTTTATTTTTTGTGTTAAGGATTTCTCAAGGGATCTCAATTCTTAAGGATATACATTTTTTTTTTTGGATATTGGGGACAAAAACGATTGGATATAAAAAAAATTTTAATATGACATTTATACAATATTTTTTTACATTAACAAAATTCCAATTCGTTTTTTTTTTTTTTGAATATATAAATTTATATAAAATTTAACATGCAAAGCCATCATGTCCTTTTTTATATATTCAATAAGGATTTTTTTTAGGATATTTTGAAAAAAAAAAAACATTTTTTACGTGGTTTTTGAAATTTTGTTGGGTTTTTTTGTTTTGGAATACAAGAAGTTTTTGTAATAATATGTAATATATTTGAATAAAATCTAGGATATTTTTCATAGGAAATTTTATTTTTATTATTATTATTATTCGTTATATTTTATTGTTATTATTATTTTTAACAATAATTTTTATATATTCTGTGCGTGCAAGAGCATAGATTGTATGTATACATTTTATTTTTTAAATAAAGTTAATCATAAATTTTGTTTTCTGTTGTGGTGGAAAATGTACGAAGGTAAAATGGACGATATTTTGATTATTTCGAAGGGAATTTTTTGAAAACTTAAATTGTTAGTAGAAAAATTATTTGATTTTAGGACAATTTTATCGCATTTGGTTGATTTTTTTATAAATTTTTATTTTTTATTAAAACTTTCAATTTATACTTGATAAATTTTTTCTAATATGTTACTATTTGCGTAGTATTACAGTTCACATAGGTCATACATTTCAGAAAATTGTGATATAGGGTGGAATAATAGCTTTATATAATACAGTTATATAATGTTATATACTTTTTTGGTGTAACTATTGTTAGTATAACTATAGCTATTAATTTGAACATAACTATAAGTTTAAGGCACTGAAAACAGTGACAATTGGCAGGAATATTTGAAATAATGGTAATTTGTGTAGTTTGGTAAACATAAAATTTCAGTTGAGAAATAATTTTTTTTTATCAAGAACAAATTAAAAGTTATACTAACAACAATGATTAGATTAAGGAATAAGCTGATGAATTTTATAAAGTTTAATAATTCTGTTAAGTTTCGCTAAACCATATCACATGTAATTTAAAATTAATTTACAATTTTCCATCGTTGTTGTTGAATATATACTTCCCAACACTACTTCTTAAATCTTAATTAGAAAGTAGTAAAACAATAAATTTTTTTACAAATTGTAAACCTAAAATTTCATATTCTGTACTTATATGTATGTATGCAAAATCATATCTAAAGTTTCATATTCATGTTATTGCTTAAAAATTTTAGTTAAAAACAAAGATTTTTGACATATTTTTACTTTATATTCGATTAGATTAGATAAATAAAAGGTTGAGCAAAAGTGTTCCCTTATGCAACCACTGCATTCATTATTGATCTATTTGGTACCCTTTATCTTACAGTTCTTCTACGAACTTTAGTTTACTTATAAATCTAAGAATAATTTTTGAAGGCCTTAGAATTAAAGTCTCCAGGTTCTAGAAACTCCTGGCGAAAGATTTTATATCTCTGGTTACCAACAGAACTTCAGAATCAAAGACGATGTGTTCCGCAGTTTCATTGAATTTCTCGCATATTCTATAGAGGGCACTACTAACTTATTAAATGGTAATATTGTCAACAGTGGCTAATTGGAAGCTCGGGTCGTACCTGGTTAACTTTGTAGTTATGTAGTTCGAGAATTGTTTTTTGGTATGAATTTGTTGGATACTAAACAACCTGGAGTGGTTTCCCAATGTTTTACCCTTTCTTTTCATAACTTTTTATTGATTGCTGTGTTAGCAGTGCTAATTGAGATACCATCAAGTAGGTCAGTATTGTAATTACCCTTAAAGTTGGAATATCTTGGTACCCACATTAGGGTGATTATGTTTTTATTCGTTAATTCTTTGATAATTTGTATGCAATCTCATACTAGCTTGGATTTAATTTGTACTTTATATTAAAACATTTCAATAAATATTTAAAAATAATTTAAAAATAAAAATGTTTAATTTATGTACAATTTTATAGTTAAACAAAAAATAAACTTCAAGTATATAATCAAATAATTAAGATATTTAAAAGAATCCTTAAATAAATTGAATATTATTTTATTTAAAATAGTCTCGGTATTGAAATTTTAAAATTACCTTGACAATATTTACTTTAAATCTTTAAATATAGAACTAAATATATATTGATTTTAAAGATTTTCTCCATTAATTTACAATCTTATTTCAATTTACATTTTCTATGCTTTTTTTATGTAAGGAAAATGAAGAATTTTTAAATAAACTTGAGAAAGAGATATAAAATCATTTTCATTGGAAAATTGTAAGAAAGAACAAAACTGAGAGCATAAGCAATTGAATTAAATTCTATAAAACCAAAAGTAAATTTATTTTTCTGATTTTTTATATCTTGATAATTTTTTTTTTTTGCTATTCAAGAAAATTTATAAATTTATTTGTTTTTGGGATAATCGAACCATAACAATATTTATTTTTATTAAAATATAGAATATTTACTTGAACAAAATAATTATATATTTAACCATTTCGCGACGATTTAAATATAGCGATTTATCTTTGTGGTTAAATGTAATCTTGTCAAATTAACATTTATTTTATCAGAAATAATCCAGTTCAGGTTAGAATAAAATGTATTTGCTGCTATAGCCTCATTTTCAAAGGATTTATAATGTGAAAGTTTTGGGTTCATCCTTTTCTAGGAACATAATTTGTTAACATAATAATTGAGACCGACTTAATTTACCCCTCGTAATAACTTTTTAATCCACCCCTTTAAAAAAGCTGGTTTTTACAAATAATCAGTAACTGCGGTTGGTATAATTGATATTTCTCACAATGCACCTACTGAAATATTTCGGACAAAAATTTCACCGAATATTAATATTTAATAATTTTAAAATATTTAATGGAATTTGTTTTCAAATAAATTACACCAAATTCTCGGAACTTTCACTTTTTCGTCCTTTTTGCAATTTTCGTTTTTGTGTAATTTTAATTTATTAAATGACATCAATTGATAAAAACCATCTGCACAAGTTTAGGTCATCTCACTTTGCCATCAATTAAATAAGAAACAATTTAATTTCGATTAAGTTTTTTAATGCTATTTTGTTTTCGTTAATATATTTAATGCGTTGGAGGTTTAAAAGGTCTCATTTTAAAAAGATTTCTACATTGAAAAGAAGTTTTTTTTATTCTTTCTTATAAATAAAAATGTTAAATCGATTTATTTACAATAACAACAAAAACTTTTCTTTTGAAAAATGCCGGCACATTTGACTCCTCTTTATCACTATACGTTTTTTTTTTATCATCATTATTGAATCATAAGAACACAGCCGTCGACACATTTAGGTTAAAACCTGTTGCCACAAAACAATAACAACAACAAAAAAGTCAGTCATCGGTGACATCAGGTGAAATAAAACATCTAAATAAAAAAAAGTGGTATTTGTTTTTATAGGTTATATTAGTATACCAAGATCGAAAAATACATAATTTTTTTTTTTTTTTTGGTTTTGAATAGAATTAATATTTTGTTTTAAATTCACCCACAGGTGTAATATTTTTTTAGATATGATAGTCGTCGCCTGTAAACGCACCTTCAATTGCACATTAGATATATACAAAGATCGAAATAATTTATCTGTTAAGCTTATAGAGGAGACCTTCAAATAAAAATTGTAAATAGGAAATACTTGTAGCTGTTAATCAGGGAAGATTGAAGGTCTTTTATAAATAAAAAATTGAAATTTTATTAAATTTATTTAATCCGATTTATTTTCATTATGATTCTATACTATATAATTTAAAATGCAAATATGTCAAATGGTAAACCTTTGCAGTTTGATTACATAATATTTTAATTCTTATGAACATAATATCTTATCCAGCTGCTCATTATATGCTTTTACATATTAGTCTACGATTATACAGACTTAAGTCATGTAAACAAATATAAAAAAATTGACATCTGATCTCTTATATATATGTATATAGGCAGGTGAATTGTGGGATAATAATGAAATTCCCTAAGGGTTGATCATTGCGCTCTGTTAATACCTGTTCAGAAAAAAAAATATAATAGTTTGATATAATTAAATATATCTAAAGCCGGTATGGGAAAAATCTATTAAATTCTATGGAAAACATATCATAAAAACAAATTCCTTTTTAAACTGACCCTATATGTTCCATGGAACTCGTGAATTTTTATATATAGAGTAGATAGAATTATCTATTTTTCCTTTTGCATCAAAGATAAATATCAATATAAAAATAATTTTAAATATTTTATATAATACTGTCACAAAAATAACAAGAAAATGTTTCGATCCAAAATTCAAAATTCAAAAAAAGTATATATATTTAAACTGTGCGCACTTTAACGTGATACTACCAGACGCCACACAGTCAAAACGCTGAAGATCTTCTCCTTTTTCAGTGTTTTTTCTTCTTATTTTTTTTTCTTTTTGGATAATGATCGATGGTAAGCAGGTGAAATTTATAATAAAACTGTTGTTGTTTTTTTTTTCACTGACCTTTCCTACCCTTGTCGCAATATTTCCGATTAAATAAAACCAAAAAAAAAAAAAAAAAACAGAAAACTCTTACAGCCTTTGCGCGACAATAATGATATGAAGAGACGACGACAATTTCCTACAGCGATTTCCACACAAAAGAAGCAATTGAAGGACAACTTCTTTCTATATATAATAATATCTGGAGACAGGTTTACAGTACAACAAAAAACTATTATCTGGTACAACATGTACAGAACATAAAAAAATAAATAAATTATATAATTAATTCTTGTCGTCTTTTAACCGATTTGAAACATAGACGACAACAAAATATCGCAATGTAAAAATAAGAATAAAATGAAAAAAAAAAAAATTGAGTTCATTTTTTTTTTTTTACTATAGTTATTATGAATGATGGGAAAATAAATATATAACTAGAAGCTTAACAACTCTTCGGGGGATTGTTGTACATATAGATTATAAATGTATAAATAGTTTTAAGTTAATTTTGTTAGATTGTTAATTCAATAACAAAATCACAAAAATCAAAAATCAATTAAAATCATGTTTTTATTGTTGTTGTTGTGCCTTTTATATCACTTTTTAAATAGAGTGTATAAGTTGTCAAATCTAATTATAAGTTCTTGATAAATAATGATTTAGACTTGAAAACCACTTAGTGTCAATTTCTTTGGAAATTCTATAACTATAGTCTGGTATTATGATAGTGCTACTGCTTGCTCTCTGTTGGTTAGCTAATAATGCTATACAAAATAATAAAAAAAAAATTGACTGCAAAATAGTGAAAGGTGCACCTGAGTTTTGTTAGTTAGTATAATAATAAAAATATAAATATATGCTTAATAATTGATTGTACACCTTTCGTAATACTTGACCAGATTGTATTTAAATAGCTATTTTTTTATTAGCTTTTTTTTTTTTATCTATTTTGTGGTTAATAAATTGTACATATGTAAAATTTTTAGTTTTGTTTTATTTTAGCTAAATATTAAGTTATTAGAAATATGTTAATCGAGACAATTTATGTCACAATATTCTCTGATTAAATTGATTAGTCAGAAAATGTTGTTTGGAAAATTTCCATGATATTTGAAAAAATATTTTGTGCTAAAGATTTTTAAGAATTCATATAATGATTATCATCAATATTTAAATATTTCATTTCTGCAATTTAACATTCAACGCAGAAATAGTCGAAATATTTATCGATTATCTATATACCAGTAATCAGAAACCTTACCGTAGCCTTTGTAAACCTTATAGCGTTAAAATTTATAGCGTTATAACTGAACCATATTTTTGGAAAACTCTCGAGGAAGTAAAAAAAATTCTTATATGTAACAAAAATTTAATTTTATTTACAGACTTGTAGAACCAAATAAGGAGAAAGATTTTTTCACGTAAAGTTGGATTCGGAATCTTAATATTGATAAATTTCTGATTTTTTTTCTATTATATTATTTAAAAATATACAAAACAATTATTAGGTCTATGATAGCGTATGCTTGTGAAATGTGGACAAAACAGCTAAAGTAAAACTAGAATATTTCGAAGAAAAGCCGTTAAGAAAGATATTCGGACCAATTCGAAATTAAGATGGTTCTTATAGAATATGTACCAACAATGAATCCAAGCATTTGTACACTGATATAAGCATAACGTTATGAATTAAAATCGAGCGTCTCAGTTGACTGGGACATGAAATAGAGCAGATCAAAGTCGTATTATAAATAAATTTTTTAATGAAAACCCGCCAGAAAGTCGACGAGAAAAAACTAGATGGTTCGATAACGTGAAAAATGATATTCGAAAAATCGGTGTGAAAAATTGGAAAAGTAATGCTCAAGACTGCACCATTTAGATAGCGCCTTGGAGTAAATAAGTAAGGTGCAAAACAGATTCAAGAACACTGATCTATTGAATTAATTATTGTTGATGTAAAGAGATCAACCAGAGGATTACGTTAATAACGATTATAGAAATAAATAATTATTAGTTTAATAATTCAATTATTTTCAAAAACTATTTAAAAAATCATATTTTATATAGACGTAACCACAGTTTTGTACATGAATAATTCCGCTTTACAACATAATGTTCTTTAATAAATTTCTTGTATTTATTTTTCATGACTATTATACGTATTACAAAAATAAAATAAAAAATAAATCCTAATTTTCTTAAATACATTTTAATTGATTGTGTCTTCATAAAATATATAAAAATGAAAATAAAAAATATTCTGTTAAATCATTGTGTGAACAAGACTTAAAACAGATTTAAAATATTTTTTTTTTATATAAATGCTTACATTTTTATCATAAATCTATACGAGCATAAAATGAAATCAATTCAAGAATGATTTGACAATATATTACAGCAACAACAAAATTACATAATCTCAATAAATCTATTATAAATATCCCTTGTATAACCAAATAATTTCTAATTTGGCAATATTAAAAATTTTTTTTGTATGTTTTTTGTAGGTTGAATATAAAACCCCCGTAAAAAATGGTAATGATTTCAAGATTTAAGATCAATTAATGATAATTTAAAATTGACTTTATATACGTTTCTTGTTTGTTCAATCAATTTATATATAAATATATTTATGTATTGTTAAATAAGTAAATATTATCGAATATCGGTTATTTATTTTTCGTAATTGGCTTTGCATAACTTTGAAAAATTTGTATTTATTTTTTCTTTCTTTGATATATCTCAATCAAAAAGACATTGATACATAAATCCTCTTGTTAGCCCACCAAAAAAAATATTAAATAAAATTTACTATTCATACCTTCTATTTTCAATTTAAAACCTACTATTTTATAATAATCTTTCTGGTATATAAAATGTAATATATATTTTATATGTAAATCACAAATCTAATATAAAATACTATACATAAATTTATTGATTGAAAAAACTACCATTTAATATACATAAAATCGATATGTATCAGCTTTTTAGCAACCAACTAGATACTAGAATATATGTTTTGTATATATTAACTTACTTTAGACGAAAAACTAATAAATTGGACGAATTCTATTATATTTTACTAAAGACCATATATAACCATAAAAAGTTCTATATAAACATATTTTGTACCATCCATAAGAAAATTTTTGCATTTATAGAAATTGAAATATAATTTTGCAATTGCAGTTTATTTAGGATTGATGCCTTTATTTTTTATAGAGTCCTTATAAATGTACATATTATTTTAAAGAGTTTCATTTCACTAGAGAAATTATACAAATATTGTACGAGAATTATAACCAGAGTATAAGAATATTTCTGATGGAATTCATTATATTAGAGCTACGGATTCGGATTATGCCTTTCTATTATTTTTAAAAATAAAAATGTGTAATAAAAGCTGATTTTTTTTTACATATGAAAAATTATTAGTTGTGATCCATTTATATAAATTAACAACTTTAGAGTACTTTGAACACATACACTTGAGTCCCAGTATTATATAAATAGAACTATATATTTATAGAAATTAAATTTCCATGTGTTTGTTAGAAATTTCTTTATTAATTTTGGAGTTTAACTTTCTTGGAGTGCTCTGGAGCAGTTAATTTTTAATAATGAAACGTAGATATTATATAGACTGTCGTGTAGGCTTTTCATGTTCCTTAAAAATATGGTCTACTAATAATAACATTATTAAAAATAAAATTCACAATACTTTTGGGATTTCATACATTTTAATGTATTATATCATTATCGATTCATTTACTTGTGATTATTATAAGTGAAAATTTTGCTTATTTGACCATTTTCCATAAAGTATTTGAAAATCAAATAATATTGTAAATGATCATATGAAAATTAAGTTTTAGATGTTTATATATAGGATCAATTTTACATGTACGAAGAGTAAAGTTGATTTTTACAACGAGAATAAAACCAAATTTGATTATACAATAATATTTTTTCAAATAAAATTTTAACGATGTTGTAAAATATAATGATGGTCATGATAGCGATCAAAATTAAATGAACTTAAAGATTAGTAAAATATAATATCTGTATAACAATGTTATCTGGTATAACGTATAAGTTAGTTACAGATCGGCCATAGCCAAGAGAATTCAAATTTTTTATTTGTTATATTGTTCAAGGATCACGAAATTAAGGAATGTTATTCTTTATAGTTTAAAATAAAATTAATGGTTAGTTCGAGCTGCGAACGCCAGGCAAACTGTCCAGGACTTTGGTTAGGATTTATATAATTTTACTATACTATTGGCAAATAAAATTCTGATGTTACCAAAATGGTATTAAATGAAAATTACATTAATGTTTAAAAAATGAATTAGACGAAATTTAACTTCCGCATTTAGCATTTTATATTTAATCCATTAATGTATATATTTTTTAAATCTTATTTATTAATAATATGTAATTTATTTGCAAGTGCCCAGCGCTATCCAGGTCATACATTTGTCTCTTAGTAAATACCAACTTAACGTGTTAAACAATCTCGACAGTAAATAGCCTACTGAACGTCATAATGTGGATAGAAAAATGACAGGATACTTGAAAACCAAGAAAGTCTGTCTGGATTTTCCAACTCGAACCAACCATTAATTTTATTTCAAATCATAAACAATAATATTAATTTCTTCCTTTCGTGATCCTTGAACAATATAACAAATAAAAAAGTTTAAATTCTGTTGGATTATTTTAATATTAGTTATTAGTCATCCATTTTTAATTCAATGGTTGCCGTGTTAATAGATTGAGGATGAGAATGACATTTATTTGTATAAGTATACCTAACATTTTGGTAGTTTTTCTTAGTAACTGCTTGTTAATAATAATACAAAATATTTCAATATCATTATAAAATGATTTTTTAAAAATTTACTAAAAAATTGTTAAATTGTTACATTTACTATAACATTATTATTTATGTTTTTCGTTCGATTTAAAATTAATCTAATTTAATAAAACTTTCCAGATAACCCCAACTGAAAAACCTAAAATATTACTTGGTTTTATTATTATTACCATATGACCAGCATTCAAACTGATTCCTATACAAAAATTTCAGCAATGAATATTACAAGTAATCAAAAATTATATATATATTAATATATAACAAATTTTCACAACGTTTTCACTGGTAATGTTCTGTAGAAAATTGTATATACTTTACAAATAATTCTTGGATGTATTATGTTGTATTTTTCATATATCTCCACTTCTACTCTATACTTTCTGTTAAACATATTTATGTTAAAATGCATTGAGGATTACATAAAAAAAAATGGTTTTATTTTTTTATTTTTTATTTATTCTACACACTTGAAAAATCATTTTCACGCTCATAAATAGGCAATTGAATTCTCCACCATAAAATTATAGTATGGATATAAGTGGATATTCATTTTGCAACCGCATATTTTGCTCTTTGCACTGCACTTTTATTATCTATTCTTTTTTTTTTATTTTTATATGCTATCATAATAATAATTATTATTATTATTTTTATTATTATTATTATTTTTTTTTTGTTATATACTATATTTTGACGGGTTGAAAAGTACATTTACTTATGTAATATTTATAGTTGCAGTTTTTTTTTATTGCGTTTTGACTGATTGTATACTCTATATATCACTTTAAAATGCATCAATTTCAATTGCACATATCTCATTGTAGGCATCATGTATCCACTTGATTGCAATTCACCAAAGTACAGTAATATATAATAACTATATATGTATATATTGTAGTTATCGTAAATATATCTTTACATTTTATTTTATGCAATAAACAAGATTCAAAAATTTTATGAATTATGTACGATGAATGACGATTGAATAATATTTGTTGAATAGAATAGAGTTTTAAGTTATGATTTCCAAAAAATTTTCGTAATAGTTTTTGGTGATTTTATATAAATAATTTTATTTTTTTCAAATTAAAGTCTTTCGGAATAACATGAAGCGTGTAGAGTAGAGGATTATTGTTAATAATAATAATATTATATGAAGAATTGTGGAATCTCTAAAATAATAGCAATTTTAAGGTGCAACTTTGAGATAAAATTTAAGAAAAAAAATTAAAACATTTAAACTTTAAAAAAAATTGTTGTTTGCATCGATCAGTTTAGAATTGGATTAGTTAAGTAGTCTTTGGATTCAATAAATACTCTGGTCACAAAGCTATCGATAGGAATTGATAAATTCTTTTTTTCCTTTATCAAATTTTTAAATAAACAAAATAGAAAATAAATAAATATATAATATGGATTAATTAAAATCAATGCAATTTACTTTATAAATTTTTGATATTCTATGTGAAATACATAATTTAATTAAAATTTTCTGTTTTTATTAATAACGTATTTCTGTCCTTCATCGGTACCAGCTCTTAATCGGTCCCGAACCCTTCTTCAAAAATCACCGAAGGTATCACTTAAACAAAATCGGAATGTCTGAAAAGGGTGACTGGGGGTTTTGTTCGTTGGTTGAAGAAACTGTAGAACACAAACTTTGCGTCTATGAGGCTAGCACATCTGGATAAAGCTTTTCTGAGTCCTCATGAAATAAGAGTAATCTAGAAAACTCTGGATACCTCTGCCTCAACGAACCCATATTAATCTAATCTACGGTATTTTTGTAATTGGACAATATTAAGAGTATTAAAAATTAATAAGATTTTATTTGTTATTAAATATTAATAAAACTAAACAAATTTTCTATTGTTTATTATAATTTAATTAAAATTTCCTTAAATCAAAATTTTCTTTCCTAGTTGTTGTTTTTTTGTTGCTGTTTCAGCTTGTCAAATTTAAAAAGTTCATAAGTAGGTATATTTAAAAAAGTTGAAATCAATCGAACTCTTTCAAAACAATTCGATTCAAATTGCACTCATTTTTCATGCTAAATATCAAATTATATAAAAACTTTAAATTTCTTTACTGATAGTTACATTGTACGACTTGTATAAAAGTCTGAATTATAACCCAATCCAACAGACTATATAGAAAAATACTGATTCAGAAAAAATATTATCAGTCCGTAACAGATTTCAGTAATTCAGAAGAACTATTATTCAAAATTTATGCCGTCTAAGAAAATAATAATTCGAAACATATATCAATAAAATTCGTTTCAGAATATGATATTTTGTAAATATCAAATTAAAATTTAGAATGTTTAAAAGCTTAAGTTTGTGCATTACAAAAGCTTACAATAATCGAGTTTCTTAAATTATTACATATATGAGGGCTATATTAAAAGTATATATAACATAAAAATTACATCATTTACATTTTAAATTTAAATTGTATCTAATACTTTGTAAATTATGGTATAAAATTATGATTATAATTATCAGATTATAAAAAAAATAATAACATTATAAATATATATATAAAAACATAAAGAACTTATGCTAATGAAATCTAGTTTTCCAGATAAAAACGAAACATTCAAAATGCACATATAGATATAAACCACGTAACACCTTTATTAACACCACCATCAACAGTCACAGTCAGTGAAGTTATAGATTTAAATAAAATTAAATCACATTCGTGGTTTTTATTCTTATATATTTTATGTATATGAGATGAGATATAATTTATGTAAACATTAAAAGTTTTATGAAATTCGTACAAAATAAAAAAAATTACTATTAATAATTTTTTTTTTTTGATAACTAGGAACGTTAATCATTTTACATGTCAGATTACGTCATAAATGGTATGGAAACAAGTTAAATTTAAATATTATAGTTAAACTTAAAAGATATATTTATTTATAAGTAATTTTAATATATTTTTTAAGAACTTATAATCTGAATATTAAAAATATACTTTTTTTTAAAAAAAAAAATGTTAAATTGAAAAACTGTGTACATAACAGATTTTTATTACATGGAGTATCTCTAAAGAATATTATAATTTTAATGCGATTTTGTTTGCAATGCAATACAATTTTATATAAGATAAAATTTTAAAGTCTGAATTTAGTTCTGAATAATGAAAGTATTAAAAGGTTGGAAGAATTTTACTAAGCTAAGCTTAATAAATTAAAAACAACTTATCGAAATGTAATATATTATCTAATTAAATAGGAGTGCCACAAAATATTGTGCAATTAAAAAATCCTGTACTATAAAATAAATTTCCATTAAATGGACAATTATACAAAATCTAAAAATATTAATTTTAGATAGTTAATTTACCTAAATTTTTCAATATGGTTCCTGGGTTCCAGCCAAATTTGTTAAATTAATATTTTTATGAAATGTTTTCAATTTGACACTAGCTGTCAATTTGATTTTGCTGTAGACAAATTTTAGATAATTTTTGATAAATTTTATTATGATACCAAATAATATTAGAATTCATCGATGAAATATGAAATAATGAATTTAGGACCGATGAAATGATTAATCGATGAATTGAGAACCGATAAAACGAAAAACTGATGAAACGTATCTAATCCGAAAAAAATATACTATAATTAAATGTTAAAACATAAAAATACAATAAATTATTTTTTATTTCGTATTTATGTAAATTAATCTTAAATCATGAAATTTTTAAAATTATTGTTAAATTATATTTTACTTAGAAAAAACTTGTTTTAATTAAATACAATTAAAATTTTAAATATTTTCATTCGTTCTGTATAATTATCATTTCTATTAATCTGAAAACATTGTTACAAATATAAATTCATTTTTTTTGTAGCTCATTTTGGTAAAGATAAAAATAAACAATTTTTTTTTTTTAAATAATAATTCCTAAAAAATATATTAAATACACGTGACTATAATAATTTCATAATAAATGAAAGAAAATGTAATTCTATACCTTATGAGTACCTTAAAATACGTGACCTCTTAAATGGCTCAATGAGCTTTTACTAATTACAGATATAAGTTATTGTAAATATTATAATGTTCTGTTTTTTTTGTTGCTTCATTCTTTGTAAATCCTTTTATTTACATGATTTTTAATATCAGCGTTTCCTAAACTATATTTTAGCGCGGCACATTTTAATAATAAAAGTAGTTCAACTTTTATTAATACCGAAATATAAAGAAATTGCGTTCCACGTGTATATTTTTCATATAACTTGTTATTCCTTGTTGTGATTTTTGTTGCTTCTTTTCCTGGAGAAATCTTCATTATAACTAAATTTTGACCAGGGATGTTAAACGATATAAACGAAATAATAAAGTTCTTGGAATGAGCTATAAAAATAAAGTTCTTATAAAGATCGATATCGTTCAGAAATGAATATCATTCGAAGAACTTGACGTAAAAACATAATTTTGGAAAAATATCAATGTACATGTCAAGGGTTTGTTGGAAGTGCATTTTTTAAAAACCAAATATATTTATATCTCATTGGTTATGATAACTTAATAACAATATTAAGAGTTGACATATTTACATACTCTATTATTAGTTTTGTGCCAGGGACTCCTAGGGCTACCGAAAATAAAATTGGAAGTTTGTGATCTTAACGCGCTTATTAATTTTTTTAGAATGCTTAAGCTTTTTAGAATCATCGCTAAAAGGTTAGTTAAGCGTGTTAAGCGGCTAACTATCTAAAAGAGTTATTTAAATATATTGGAGTTTACGATCTTTATTATTTAAAAACATTTATAACGTATTCAGCTTGTAAAACAAATAAAGTACATAAAGAAGTTAACTTGATTTAACAGTGACCAAGATTTCTAGCAAACACTCACTTTACGATTATTTGTTTATCGTTCTATTACTGAACACTGACCAAATAATGATGAAATAAGAAATATTCAAAAGAACGTAATTAACATTCCTGATTTTGAAAAATTTATTTCAGAAATGCGGAACACCAGTTAACCACTTTATGAAACGCTGTTCCATTTAATAATAATACAATTTGCACTGAATTTTTTCTTCAGCTATTTAATTTTTAGTTTATACATTGTAAAAGTTTATTTTTTTTTTGTTCTTTGAACCCATCAATATAAGACGTTGTGATTTCTGCAAACTGAAAACTGTTTTTATTATTTTTTTAACTAAAAAGAAAATTATATTAAAATAAAACCAGACTAAAATAATATAATATTCTAACTAGCTACGACTAATAAAATTTTCGAGGATTATAAAATTTATTTTAATCTGATTTGTCTGAGGTCATGTCGCGTCTACATAATATCCAAAAAAATAAAAAATAAAAGAAATTTAAGTTAAATATTTTTTAACTATATACAAAAATTTATTTATATATTTTGTAACTTTTAGATTGGTAAATAAAAAATTGCATGATAAATTTTTCTTTATTTCATTATCCTTATTTTTATCATCCTATACATTACATGTATTAAGTATGTAGTGTATTAGTGTATATATGACCACCACCACCGACCGACACGATAGTAAAACCTTTGCCAAAAATTTATATAATTTTTTTTTTTTTTTGGAATTGTTATCGCGAAAAGGGCATCTCGTCTTCCTTGTGTTTAGTAGTAAATTTCTTGTTATTTGATGTTGTGATTAAAATTCACTAAATAAAAAACTTACATATTGGATCACTTTAATAATAAAATGAATACATTTTTTGGGAATTCTTCTTTGTTGTATGGAATCTTGTTGGGTAATATTTTTCTTTTGTATAATATTAAAGTGGTTGTTGTTATTATTTTATTATTTGCGCAAAACAGGATATAAAGGGCGGTTTAAATCAGTTTTTAACATATGTGATATCTAAACCCATCATATACATAAAAATTAGGAGGATTTACAAAGTATTAAAAAAAAAAAAAAAAAATTACTAGATTTTTACTGCATTTTAAAAATTTTGATATTTTTTTTTTGGTAGTCTGGATAGTTTATAATTTTTGGTTAATTAGTTTTAGGTTAACTGACGGCAATGGAGCTTCATGATAGAAGATTGAGTATGAAGAAAATTAAATTAAAAAAAAAAATTATCAGATATAAATTGTTTACAGAATCGTATTTGTCATTAAAAGTATTTTTGGCTGGATAGTTAAATATTTTGGGTAATAAAAGTTGTTTTTGAAGTAAACATGAAATTGGTAATGTCTGATTCAGAAAATATATTTGAATATTTTCTAATACTAATAGGTTTTTATTATATGTAGAATATAAAATTTCCATTTATATAATATTATCTTCACGTACTTTTTCTAGTAGATTATTTATTAAATATACTAATTTATTTCTAGCTTTATAACTTATACAGTCAACATTTTAATCAAGTTTATTTGAAGGAGAAAATTACAGATTCGGCTACTAACTATACAAAAATTTAACAATAATTGCTATGTAATCTTATAATTACGATTGCCTCGAAATTAAAACGATTTGCTAACCACTTTAAAGTAACATTTTATTATAGTTTCCATTTGATATTCAGCCGATTCGAAACTTTATATAAACTTTAAACTTATTAGTCATTTATATAAATGAAATTGAATTGTCCGAACAGGATATACTATTAAATTTTCGAAATTATATCTCAGCAACTTTGAATTAATGATTTTTTCCAGTTGGTTTTTATATTTTAAATATAAATCACAACTTAATTAACAAACAAAATATTATATGAACTAGTTTTTTTCTAAGAGCCTACAGGTTACAAGTTACAATTATATATAAAATTGAATTCAATATAAATAATTTTTCTTTTTCGAAAATTGAACTTTAATTTTTAAATTAAAATAATAGACATATAAAGTAAGTAAAGTAATTATATTCAAAGTCTTTCCCCCAAGAGAGATTGACAAAGAAATATAAAATTTACACAATTTGAAAATTACATATAATTTTTATGATTTTTCCGCTAAACATAACAAAGCATAAACATAAAAAAAAAACATTTTTTATTTAGTGAACGCATACTTTTAACTGGATATATACTTGAGATTTGCGCAAGAAAACAATGACAACACTTAAAAAAAAAAATGCAACGACTGCAGAGCAGCTGCTGCACTATTATAAACATAAATAAAAGTAACAGCAATATTAAATATATATAAATATGTATATATGTTATATACATTTATTTATATATATGGAAAAGTATGTACTATTATGTGTACAAGCTGCGCTGTTTGCTAGTTGCTGGCTGCATAAATAGCGAAAGGAAACTTGCGTATACAATTGCAAAATAATTAAGAAAAATAAATTATTAAAGGGAAGTCATTCAATAAAGGCACATGTTCCAATATTTTCTAAAAGTGTTAGACAAATTTATATATATTTACAAGTACATATATATACTATATAAATATATATATAGTCATAAAAACCTTGAAAATAAAGAATATTATAATAATTTATAATAATTTATTATGTTCCACGGTATTAATTAGAATGGTGGTACAATATTTTAACATTTTGTTAAACGTTTTATATATTTATTAAATAGATTTTATGTTCAAAGCTTGAGTTGAACTCGAAAATGAGTGCAAAACTATAATGTAAAGTGACTGATATTTATTGATTTGTTCAAAATGCAAATGAGCTCGAATATATAATTAACTCTTTTAGTTATTTTAATATTAAATTTTGCTAATTCCTGATTTAAATTAACCTTATTTTCCTCTTAATAAAAAGGATTTTAATAGACGCAATCAACATAAATGTTTTAGTTAATACTTCATGAAAGAACAAGTTCAGAGTTGGCCATCATTCCTTAGATTTTGAACTTTGCAGAATGTGTGACATTATGTATTCAAATATGTCCGGAGTACTTCTATTTTTGTCCCCGGATTATATAGAGAATATGTTAAACTCTTATATGCACCAAAAGGGTTAAAATTGAAATGTAATAACAAAATCAAAAAACAAAAAAGTAAAAGCAAAAATTTTATTTTTAAGTTTCTTTTAAAAAAGTATAAAACTTAGAAATGAAATTGCTTTTGGCCTTCAAGATTGGTTTTTTTTTTAAATTTTATTTCTATAAACAGCATTGAAAATAAGTGTTAAAAATTATAGTTTTGGTATTGGTTAACTTATAATTTTCCAAGTAGACTTGAACGAACTTCAAAATAATTGATCAATTAGATTTATTTAGAAGCTCATTGATAAACAGTTTATTAAAAATACAAATTTGTATTATACAAAATTGCTTTAGTAAAAGTTTGTTTTAGTAAAAAATTATCTATTTTCTTAAATGATGAAATTTTCGTTGTAAATAGTATAGGTAATATAAAGGTATAAATAAATTGATTACAAATAAGGTCAGTAATCAATTTCATTTGGATTATAAATCTTCAAATAACAATTACTTTTACTAAGTATTTAATAAATTTATTGTTGTACTTAATAGAGCTATTAACTTTTTATAGAAATAAAGCCCAAAAATTAAATTTAGTTCCAAGTTCCATCAGTTTTCAAATTTATTAATCGGTAACTTTAACTTCATAATTATCAGAAGTCACTTCATAATTATAACAATTAGTTATAATTATACGAAAGAGCTCCGGATTTAAATATGATAAAACATCAGATAATTGACTCTACATTACTTTCGCTGTCGGGTTCAATTATCGGATACTTAAAATTAATTAATTGTTTACTTAACATTATTTTACAGAACGTTAAATTTTCAAGCACTAAAAATTTGAGATTGCAATTTCTATACGCAAAATTCCATATAATTAAGTTTCCATCAAAATTTTCAGTCTAGGACCTTTTCAAAGGTAAATCGAAAGTTGTTGTGATTTAGAAATCCGTGATGGTTAAAATTTCCAAATTTTCAATATTTTGATTTTTCACTTTAACTAATTTTGACATACATAAAGTTTATACTAAACTCCATTCTTCCGTCATTTTAAGTTCATATTATTATAGTTTTATAATAATTCGAAATTAAAATTTAAAATATCCATTAACTATTTTATTACTCTAATATAATTTAACGAGATTTTTAGCAAAATAAAAAAAAATAATTTAATACTTTTTCGATCATAAATAAAAATATTTTCTTGATGAAATCTCTTAGCTTTAGTTATAAATTATTTTTGAAATATTTTTCATTAATATCACCTGTTATCGAATTTATCTTTTTTTATATTCATATAACTTTTTTTTAAAAAAAAAAACCTTCAAATAAATTTATTATTATGTCTAAGAATAAAATTATTATTATTATTATTTTATAAATTTTATGATTATCCTAAAAAAATATATAAATTTTTCATCACCAGTTTTGTCCTAAACATTATAATTTTATTATCGTAGTATATTTTAAATTCAATTTTAATCAAGAATTGAAAATCTAAATAAACTTATTATAAATAAATAAAAATAAATTTATATATTTTATAAGAAAATAATTCACAATTTTCCATCTTGATCTAAAAAAAAAAAAACGTTGAATAAAAAATTATATGGTTAAAGAAAAAACAATGGTAAAATATTTTTGTTGGTTATTTAAAAGTGCAACTACTAAATAAAATACTATCTTTATAGTTTTGTAAATATATGCAATATGAAGGTACATAAAAATTGGTACTATATATTCAACTACAGAATAGAGTGTACAGGTAGGAATCGTTATATCTGAAATATATCGCAAATTGACATGAAAAATTGCTATAATAAATCAGATAAATTGTGAAATTCATTTTTTTTTACTTCATTTTATTGAAAGCTTTATTAAAAGAAATTTTCATATATTTCAATTGAAATTGAAGAGTTTGTTTAGAGTTTTGTTGTTGTTCTTAAATTCATTTACTTATGGATGCAATTGTTGAGTAGCGAGTTCGACTATTCGGTCTAAAATCTATAAAGACACCATTAAGTGAGATAATCTGCAGTCTTTTTAAATGTTTTATTTTTTATATCTATTAAAAAATACACAATTTTTGATGTAATTTAGTTTTTTCATTCTCTTGTAAAATTTTGCTTTTGGTACTTAAGAGGTTTCCTATCATCACCAAAGTTATGCTTGCATAAAGATACAATAATTACAGGATATTCAATTTAATTATTTATATTAATTTTAAATAATTACATTTTCAGTTTTTATTCAATTTCGACTATAATCTGCGTAACTTTTGACGCTACTATAGGTGAAATATTCAGGTGAAATATTCAAATATTGAAATATAATAAATAAGTTTTGGAGGTTAAATATACTATATAACATAATTATATATATAACAATATTCAAAAGATACGTAAGATCTTCTTGTTATAGTTTTGTTATATTTCCAATATTTAATGTATCTGGAATTTGTTTAAAGTCATTACAAAATTGAAGTTTAAAATTATATTTTTATGATTTTTAGAAAATATATTTGAACTTTTTTTAAAAAAAAATCAGTTTTTCATTATTCATTTGGTAAGAATTATAGTTGAAAACATTGACATTGAAACCAAATGAAACAAAAACCATATAGCAATTTTAGAATTTCTTCAATCCGTGTATTTATATAAATATGCGCACATTTTTTTCAAAATTATTAATAATTTGTAAAACTATTATTGAAAACTAGATACTAAAAACATAAAGATAATATTATTATTATTATTTTTTATTGAACAGTGTTCAAAAATAGTAGTTACCGGCTATGTCTTTATAATTGCATCCAATTCCCATATTAAATCTACTGTACACAAAGTCTTATATTATTAATTTAAAAATAAACTTCAAGTGATTTTCATCTTCATATGAAAAAACCATAAATTTATTAACAAAATCTATTTTTTTTCCACCCTGAAGGTAAATATAAAAAATGAAGGTTTGGTTATATTCTTCTATATATCTAAATACAATACGTACGTCAGAGGTGAAGGCGCGCATATCTATTTGACACATTACGACGATATCTATTCAATCCCATATATTTAAAGCTACATAGAAGATATAAAATGCACCTGCATATATATACATATATAAATATATATAAGAGAATTAAATTATATTGAATATTTTTCAAATTACTTATAGTTATAGAGATAAATATAATAAATTTTTATTATAAATAACTTATAAGTTATATTGATAGAAAATATATATTTTATGTATTTTATACATATTTCGAAATAATTGAGTGGGTATGACGGAAGCTTAACATTATTCATCGATAGGCAAAAAATTATTTAATGGCCACTGTTATAAAAATGGTATTCGTGTACTTCTTATTATTGTCTTTATTTAATATTATGATGGCCTTTTTTCAATAGATAAATAATAATATGTTTGGCAATTAACTTTTAGGTATATTTAGATTGTATATGGGGAGAGACGACATAATATATTTTCTAAAAAAAATGTTTATTGAAAGATTTTATCCAATCAATTTGATAATTTTTCAGATACATAACTTTGACTAAGACAAATTATGTTTTTTTTTGTTGTTGCATATTTTACACATAGTGTGAAGCAATTAGAATTTATTTGAATTATTTGATAAATTTAATAATAAATATATATAAATATAAAAAAATAATAATATAATTGATGATTATACAAATATGAGATGGTGTTTGGTGATAGATTAATAATTGAAATTTGTTCATGTTGGGAAAATAAATGCATTCGTGCAAAATAATTGTAAAATTTAATAAATCTTTTATAAAGAATCAGAAAAATGATTATTTTTTATGTAGTGGAAAACTGACAAATAAATTATTATATGAAAATATTTTCATTAATTTTCATATATTTTGTGGTTGTTTGATTAAAAGTTTCGCTGGTGTGAAAATGAATTGAGACAGTAAAATTTAAATAAATATGAGATTTATTTTTGTAAACTAAACGATATCATCCGATGTATGTATATTATCAGTTCGTAACTCAATTTTTTATTTAGTGTATTAATATATATTTCGTACTTCCTTATTGATACTTTCAATATAAATAGCTAATAGCATTTATACATGCCCTACACCTACAGCCTACACGATTTGATAATTAGTGAAAAATTTGACTAAGGTTTCAGTTTCAACAAATTTAGTAAATTCCGTAAGCTTGGAATATAGCGTTATATAATGTGCGGTGACGGTGATAAACAGGAGAAAACTTTCTGTGTTATTGTCTCTGTGTCATGTACCGGCCTTACAGGACATACTTTCAAAGATAGTTTTGGTTACTTTAAACGATTTGCAAGAAAGCAGTTTATGGTTGGAAATAAATCCTAAAGTTGGATCGAGCGAGCTGATGGTAGCATTGTCAAGAGTATATCTGTATAGTTTGTTTGGAGTTTAACCTGACTGATCTAAATCTGACATAAGTGCATCGTGCATGAATCTTTAGTGAATTACCATATTTTTATCCATTTATAAATCAAATTAGAATTTTTTATTAAATTTCGAAAATGTTTGATAAATAATTAATTATTTCGTTATAATGTTTTGTAATTCTAATGCCCCAGTCCTCCAGTTACATATACTTCAACATTTACAACGGTAACGCGCTTTAATGCGCTGTCAAAAAAAGTTCAACCTATATAAAATGTATGGGAGTAGATAAACTCGACGCAAACATTCACAACTCAGAATTTTGACATTTAAAATTTAAAAATTTGATGAAATATAATAACAATTTTCTAAATAAATTATATCATTTATCAGTTAGTTAATGATTAAAATCATCTATTTTATGTCATTAACGCAATAACACAACTATAAAAGTGACTATAACGCCGTTCTAATGCATTAAAGTGCGCTGCCGTTGTTAATGTTGATAGTAACTGGCGGGAGGTAACAGTTTCTCAAATTTTATAATGCATTATAATTATACATATAACTTTTAATAATATTTTATTACTAGTGAAAGAAATCTAATTATGATTATAAAATATTAATGTAAAATTAACAAATAATCTTTATTGTTTTTATAAAAAATAAAACTTGTAAAATAGTGAAAACTAGTTTCGAAAACAACTAATTTTTTAATGATTCAAGATTTTGTTATAATGGTAAACTTATTATTAATCTATCGTTTATTTCTTTATTTCTATAAATTTTAATTAATGGTTTATTAATTCATTTTCTTTCAGTAATTTTTCAATAATCTATTTTTTAGTTATTAAATTTATGATAATTTAATAGCTTTTTTACACATCATAAAAAGTAATAGTCAAAGTTATTTTAGAAGGAAGAAGAATTCATCATAAACAAAAAATGAATAAAAATAAATACAATTACGAGGAGTTACGGAATAACAATAAAATGTTTTGTAATGGAGAGATTCGGTTGAATAAACCGTAGATTCAAAAAAATGGTAAAATAAAATTATCCGAATATGCGTAGGTGTCCTCACGTTCGTAGTGGAAGTTACATCAGTAATTATTATCTGATTTGAGTGATTAATTTTGTGATGCAGTTTATAGCCGTCAAGTTTTGCTTTGAAAAATTCAAAATTTCCTAATTGTATTAGGAAGATTTAGAATGATGTTCTTTACAATGATCTAAAATTTTATATTTACACTTCATTGTTATAACAATCTCCTAATTTTGAGTTAACCCTAGATTAGCAGATTTTTTTTATTATTGTAGTTAATTTAAAATCTTTTGTTAAAGTTTAAAAAATTATGTATTTTTTTTTGTAAATTGGTTACGGCAGCAGTCAGATAGATGGTGACTCATTTATAATGCGCTTTTAATTGTACAAAACTTTAACAAAGAGTTTTTATACAAAAACAACAAAAAAAATCAGTATTTTATGGAAATTTACAATATGCTGCAGGAAGTTTCCATATGCTATTCAAAAATACATTTATAATTAAAAAAATAACTTACGATATTATAGTTTTTGTTCAAAATAAAAAAAAAAAATCTATGAATCACCAATAACAAATTTTTACCTATAACATTATATTTTTTTAATAAAATTAATTTAATCATAAAAATATTTAAAAACAAAAAAAATAAAAATCTGAGTCAACCGGATAAAATTTAAAATCGTGTTACTTTGAAAGGGAAAGCTTAAATGGGCGCACACACCCACCTTTTTCCCATTTAATAAAATACCTTTTGGTTATTTTTCATAAAATATAATTTAATAAATATATAAATAAATTTATATTTTATATAAATATTAAATATTTATGGCGTTGTATATTAAATTTAATTTTATATTTTTTTTATAGTTAGTTTGTAAATTTCCCTTAAAGCTTTTAAAATACCTGTAGCTCTTTTTATATATAAAATAACATAGATTCTATCTATACATAATAGAAAATTCATAAACATTTTGGAATATTTTCTACGAAAAGTTATATTGGTCATAACCAAATATTTTTTATAGTATTATCAAGAGTTTTAAGTTTAGTTAGTTTGTTATTTGCTGAAAAATCTGATATTTTTGTATATTTATTTTATGTTTATTTGTAAATGAAATTTTAATATACGAATTAAATATTTAGTTTTAAAACAAGGTTAACCAAATATTATAGAACAAATGGTCAAAATTTACCGAGAAACGAAAAAAGTTGGCCCTAAGTTTTCATTTAAATTAATGCTTTTATATTGTAGTCTATTTGCGTATTGGAGATTCATGATTCATTTTTTAGATTGTTATCAGTTAGATTGTTATATTTTAATCCAGAAAAGAATCTTTCATAATTACACGTTGTACCAAATAAAGAAATTATCTTTAAAAAGTATTTTTTTTTATATTTCGATAATCAGTTTCATTTAAGTAAAATTGATAAATTTGTAAACATCAACTATTGTCGAATCCTTACCTTAAAACGTTAGCATTAAGCTCATTTACGTACTTCGTTATATCAAACATAAAATAAATTCATTCTGTAAAACCTCACGTTTGTGTTAATAAAGTAAATGTGAAAAACCATAAATTTTTGGAATCGAGAATCAATTTCATTTAATGGCATTTTTACCACTTTTTCACTGAAATATGTTTCGTAGCATTCTATATTAATTTCGACCAATTACTAATGTTATGGATTCAGAACAATAAGTTTCTTCATATAATGAATAACTTTGTAACAAGCTAAGTTGTTATAAGAAGAATGTCAGCATATTGTCTAAAGTGTTTTTATATATTACCCAGTCTTAAAATAATCGAAATTTCATTTCCCGGATAATCGAGTATCTTTTTTCTAATTATCCTACTGGGGTACTCAAATATTTTATTTTGAAGAGTGGCAATTTCTTTAAAAAAGCTTGTTTTTTATATTATTTATTTAAATACTAAACCAAAATTTTTAATAGAAAAACACATTAAGAGCAATTAATTTCATTGAACATTTGAAAATAAGGATTTAAGGATTTTGAAATGCGGTGAAATACCATCGCATTTCATATATTATATATATATATATATTCGATTGCAGATTGTCGTCATGGTGTGGTGTGAAACAGAAAATACTTTTTGTGGTGTGATACAGAAAATACTCTTTGTAGAACTTCCTAATCGATGTTAAAACCATCAAATTTAAGCTTGTTTAATTCTGATTCGATTAAAGTTTGGAGTTTGGATGCTATTTTGTAAATTCACTTATTTTTCTGAATCTTATTCTAAATTTTCATCATTTTCAAGTTGATCTTCTTATCTCAAGCAATAGTCTTAGAAAAAATTGGTTTGTAAAATGAAGTTTACAATTTATGAAGTTATTATACAAATAAAATTATTATGTAGTATATCAGGAGTCCGCGATCTGGACTTTTAATGCAGATGAAATATGACTTTAGATACGGCGATGCGGAAAACATATGTAGTGGATGCGGGAACGAATGCGAGACGATTGGACACTTTTAGTATCACTATTCTTGTATCATGGTTCATAAATAATATATTTATAAAGTTTTAAAAAGACAGTTTAACATACCATTTTAATATATCAATTTTTCTATTAAGAAAAGGAAGAAATATTTAGAAAATTTAATTTATATTCATAAATATTTTTTCAATTTTCTAAAAAGTTATTGAAAATTAGTAAAGAGTATTTATAACCCGATAAGCATAGTTACACCTTTTACTAGTTATACATAAATTGGATATCTTAATTTTCAAAATAATCAAATATATAATCAACATAATTCTTTTCATTTCCTCGGTTACTTTTACAATAACAAGAAAAATACAATATTTTCTTGAAGAAAACATTTCAACTTAAACAATAAATTTAACGAAACAAAAATAAATATAGTATAAATAATAATAAAAAATAAAAATAACATAGGCCATTGTAGAAATAAGTGTTAAAAGATTCAGTTGTCAATCATTTTGGTTCTGGTGGCGTTGTATTTTATTTGTTAGTCGCGGCTTTAATATTATATTTATACAACACGAAATACCATTCACTTTAGCTCATCGTATACAATATTTTTCACAATTATATGAAACATCAAAATACAAAAAAACATCAACTGACAAATCCTAGCAAAAATTGACAATGAAGAAGAAAAAGAATAAAAATATAAAGAAACTTAATTTATATATACAACAATCAGTTTAGCCAACGTCTTGTAAAAATTTGATTTGAGGATTTAACAAACCAGAAAACTCCATAATAATATACCAAACATATATAAATATATTGACTATCATCATCATGATTATTTCGATGCTAGTCTTCTTTATTTTTTTAGATTGTTAATACTCGTGACTTCCCAATAGGCCATATTATGACATATATCTATCATTCATATATGAGACATGTTTTTTTTTATGTATAATAATATATTATAATACCGCTAACTGCCAATATAGTACTGTTGTTCTGTTTATTGCTACATCAATCTATCACAACTATCTCTATTTAGCGAATCATAAAAATGGCATTTCAAAACATATTGTGTAGTTATATTTACATTATAATGTTAGTTAAAATATTTATAATTTCTTTGATTGTTTGTTTCAAATATATAGTATGTAATTGTGAAAATTCATAAACGGAATATGAAATTTTATAAATAATAATAATTATTCAGAAATGGCCTTTAAACTTGGACATAAAGAAAAATTCATATTTTTATTATAATGTCTAGATATTATATACATAAAAATTTCTTATTCTCTTTATATATATAATTATCGCGATCTTTTTATCTAAATTATCTACTCCCGAGTACTATGGAGTTTATCAAACAATCTTTTGAAATATTTTTGGATTTGAACAGATAAGTAGTAGATGTCTAAGGATGAGTAAAGTGTGGGCTACATAGTTTCGATCGGTTCAGTTTCGAATCGTTCAGTAAAGTTCAAAGTTGACATTTTCATATATTTTGTATGGGAAATCGGAGTGGATAAATACGTCGAATCGGAACGCATCAAATCGATTCGAAAGAATTTGGAAATATTGGATTATTGCGAATCCAAACTGAAGGAAATGTTAAGAGAAATGAAATTTGACAGTTTCAAAAAATAATAATATATGATTTTATCGGTTGCAAGTTGCAATCGAAAACTATGTGCTCAGTCTACTGAAAGAAACTATGTATCCCAGCCTTAAAAAACGATGTCAGTTGGGTAGGAGTAAATAATGTTATCTCATGCCGCCTCTGTTAGAAAACTATTGCGTAACTGATATTGATGTACGAAAAATTTAATTTATGATCTACTCTCTAGTGCTACCGAGTAGTTTATAATGACAAATGAAACATACTTATAAAATAAGTATTATTTATGATTTTATCATAAATTTCCAAATAGGCTCTATCTCCAATTAGTTAAACTACAGTACATTCACAGGAGACTCCATAAATTTTTTGCCTATTTCTATATTCTTACAATATCACATACTAATTAATTTTTGATGTGTTGCCTAATAAAAGATATCATAAAAACCTTAGGAATTTCATTTTTTTTTACAAAACAATATACATTTTTTTTTTTTTTCATTTTGCATATAAGTTTTTAGCACGTATTACCACTTGTCTTTGACACTTTAGAATATGAATATTCCTTCTTTTTTTCTGTTAATATTGAAACCAAAATTGGCTACAAGATATTATAATAGAAGAAATAATAATTTTCATATTATAGTATACAGTGAATCTGAATATCATACCAGATCATTCTTGTCGTATAGAGACTGTATCATAGCATTAGGTATACACTTAAAAAAAGTTTTCGGGAGTACACTTGAAGAAAAGCGTTATAATTATCCTTATGGTATATGTTGTTGAAGTTGTATGTGACATTGTAATAAATTTTGTTGAACCAAATATATTACATTAGGTTGAATTAAAGTATTGCAGTCTTTTTGAAAATCAGGGGCTGAAAATTTTCAACCGAAATTTTTGTTTTATGTAATATGAAAGAGTTACGTTATTTTACATACATCATATTGTTAAGAACTTGGATATTTTTATAGATCCCCCAGTTTTATGTTCAGAGAGTCATAATGTACTTGAAATTGTTTACTTGAGAACACACACATATATATAAAAAAAAAAAATACTGCAAAAAAAAAATGTTATTATATCTTTTGGGATAATTTTTTGTAGTGTTTCCAAGTAAAAGAAGTTTTAAGACGGCAAATGCTCCAAACAGACCATATCATTTTACCATATTTATTTGTACATGGAATTTACTGACAATGATGGTATGAATATTTATTGTACAACAGTATATTAGCTATATACAGATTATGATGACAGCCATATAATAATAATAATAATGATATTCTTTAGTGAAATTCATTTTGAATATATTTTTTTTTTTAAAAAGAGTGAAAATATAATAATATTTTTTTATACAGTAGTTTTGAAGTGTTCTTCATATTATATGAATTCTTTCTAAACCATTGTGTATATAGGGTAAGAGGAAGGTTATAAATGAGGGAAGGTTACTAAATTTTCTTATATTCATATATGGATTTGTTACAAGTTAAAAAATTATATACATCACTTTTAGTAAAAGCGAATATTATGAATATAATGTTTAGATCAATTATAACGAAATCTTTTGAAACAGAAATTCATGCCAAAGTGGCCAATATAATTTAAAAAGGAAATTTTTCAGAGTAGGTACAGTATTTTAGCTCATGGTTAGAGTTTAGTTCGGAATTTTTTGTTTTGAAGTGAGTGGAAAAAGGACAGGGGTAAAGAAAAGTTACTTAGTGGCAGTTTGAATTAGATTATATGAATAGAGAAATATATTTAAAAGAATATTACAAAGTTAAAATCTATTAGTTTCGTATAATTTTCAAGATTTTGGCTATTGAATTTCTTTGATATTTTAAGAGTAGATGCATCTAATGTTAAATTACTATCTTCTATATTATTTATGAATGAATTATTTAACGAAAATTTTATTATAACACTATTAAACATTTTTCTAATTTATATTTTAGCTATAATAAATATTTTATAGTTGTTGGAAATAAAATCAATTTGTATACATTTTCTTCATCACTTATAAATTGTTATTAAAATTATGAATCTATATATAATAATAAAACTAACTTCCCATAAACATTTATATAATTATATTACTTTAACCATAACGATTTGTAACTATTTGTCAATTGACAGTTTTTATTTCTTATAATTTAATTAGCATATAAAAAAAAATTGCATGAACAATTTGAGCCTACCCAGAGAGGTCTTCAAAGTCATCAAAAAATTTCTTTTTATTATTAATGTTTCATATATGTTGTTTGTCATATAAAGTCTGTAACCATACATAGTTTTGGTATTTTGGCATGTGCTTCGTAGAATCATCATATTCATTTGGCCAAGTTTGCTTTTTTAATTTCTTTAATAGATTGAACATAAAATTAATACACAGCAAGAAAATATAATAAAAAACTTCTAATGGTTTTTTATAAACACTGCTATTTTCACAGTGACATTAAATTCAGTGTTTTTTTTTTTGTTTTCGTTAAATATACAAAGTCGTTTTTATCTATCAAGAGATTTCTAAAATAATATTGAATGTTTTTATAGAATTATAATTATTTATATAAATTTAAATATTTTATAATCCAATGAAATTTTTTTTAAACAGTGAAAGGAAAATAATTATTAAGTATAAAATAAAACTACCATAAAAATATTATAAAAATAAATAAATAAAAAAAACCATTTTAAGTGAAAATGTTTAGTTAATCGAATTGTAGGGGCAAATGCCATATGAAAAAAAGAAACACTCCTTTTTGACATTTATCCAAAAATGTACATTACTTAAGAGTTAATGAATTTTTTTGTTTTGTATATTTATTTGTAATTTTGTTGTTGTTAAGCAGTTAGTTTACCTGTATATACAATATTATATTAAAGTTCTAATTAACAATACTAAAAAAACGTACTAACTAAATTCAATGTTGTTCATCGCGCCTATTAGGTTGTGGCGAATTTAAATAATTTACTTAATATGTATATGTATCCAATTTTGTTTAGAAATAAGTTGAATTAATGATATTGAATGAATTTGAAATGACAAAATTACACTGATCTGGTAACACTAAAATTTTGAAATATTTTGCTAGAATTAAAAACAATAATTGTTAGCTATAGTCCTGTAGTTAATACAAATAAGAACAAATTTTCCAAAAATTATATAGTTTTTATTAAAATTATAAAAGCAGCACATAGAAATCTTAAAAGTAGTGTTGCCAGTAGATTTTTTTTTAAATTTTAAATAATTTTAATACCTTAACATTGTTACAAAGTTTTATTTGGTTCAAATATTCGCCAAATTTGGAAAGACCTAAATTAAAAAATCAAAACACTGGATGAGCTGTAGCTATTAATTATACTAAAATTCTGATTTTTTTAGCTACTACAACTCTAAAACAATTAATATTAATGATAAGTAAAATTAAAATTATCTAAGCTGCTTCATTGTCTTCTGTCTATGGGGAGGAGCAGAATATGAAAGAATATTTTCCATGGTGCAAAGATTTATTTTTTCTATAAAATTATTAGCATGGGCAGATGAAAATCTCGTTAAACCCTCTGCGCACATTAGTGTTATTAGTGTTCAATTTTTAGTGTATAATATTAGTGTTCAATTTTAACCCGACTAAAAATAGCTCCCCCGATAACGACCATCAGATTTATTGGAACAATTAAATAGTTGTTTTCGACAGACTATGTTATTTTCTAGTATCTTTTAATTAATTTATGTATACTAACTGAAAAGTTTTCACCCTTTTAAGTCTTTGTGATATGTCGGTGATGTCTAGCAGCTTCACGTGTTGTAAAAGTCTTTCTTCGTGATTTTGTGACAGTTTGTTTTACTAATTATCTACAATGTCTAATTCTAGATCCATATGAAAATTTGTGTTTTGTATATACCAAGGATCATCAACGTTATTTCTTTAGTATACTTCGTTCTGGAACCATTGCATTATATTTAAATTACTTTCTTCTGTGCAATCGCAGAGCTGGATGTCAGGTTGTTTTAGCACTTTCTTGTAATAAAATAGAACTCCTTTCCAATATAATCAGTACATTTTCCTTACGCAAGACATTTTTACAATTTCAATCTTAACAAACCTCCTCGCAAAACAATAATCTATATTTTAACAACTTATTTTTCAATACAATATTTTATAATATAGTCAATATTTATTATTGGTATGCTCTATGACTTAAGATATTCTCTATAAATCCATAAATTTTTATGAGGCAACCATAGTGAATGTTTGTATTATACAGTTTTTTTGTTGTTGTTGATATTTTACAATTTTTTACAAATATGGTTCTTACCAGTTATGTGAAATGAATTTAAAAATTAGAAGGGAATCTATAAAGAAAAAAATATACTGTGTTAATATAACCAAAAACAAATCAAAATAATAATAATAATAATATTATAGAGTGATAAAAATATGGACAATTCTTTCTTGACCAAAGAGGAAACATACCGACAATAATGTCAATAAAGTAAAAGAAAAACCAACCCAACACAATCAAGAATTTTCTTTGATATATATCGAAATATATAAATAGGAAAAATATTATTTTAATGCATTATATTTTATTGTGGTGATTCAAGAATCACGACGAATCAACTTTGATTTTGTCATCCATATTTGAAGTTAAAAATTTATATTTATATATAAATGAAGGTATATAAAAATATATATAAACATAAACAGGAGATTTGTTGTGTTGATTAAAATGATATTAAAAATGTTTTTTTGTTTTGTTTTTGTTTTTGGTGAATAATTTATGCAATTCAACCGTTTGGTATGTTCAAGTGAATGTTTTGGTATCATCGGTGATAAATTTTTCTTTTGAATTATGCATTAACGCAATATCAATTAATTTTCTGTTTGGTTTGTTATATATTTATTTTTTATGTTTATAGAGAATTTGTCTTCTTAGACCTTATAGAGATAGCAGATAGTTATAGAGTCTATAAGAGTTTTTTTTTTCTATTTAACTATATAGAAAATTATACTTTCCTTAATTAAATTAATATAAAACAAAAGTGATATGAATAAAGTTATGGTGAAAACAATTTTGTGTAAAAATTGACGGGAAAACAACATAATAAACATAATAAACATTTGTAAAATTTGACATAATTGTAAATAAGATTTTGATTGATGTTTACCTACAAAGATGATTTCACAGATAATAATGGTATAAGGATTTTTAATTGATTTAGGATGATATTTAGTAAGGCGAAAGATAAAATTGAATTAATATTTAGGAAGTAGTTTTTTATAAAGCGAGAAACAGAATATTACCAACATGTGTGATCGTGAATTATGTAGGATTTGAAATTTAACGCGATGCTTGTAAACTACAATGTCGTCTGCATTTGACAAGTCTGAGTTAAAATTAAACAACATTTATTATTGTTTTGAAGTTTATGTATTGTAAATTGTGTGAAAAGTTAAAATGTATGCTAAAGAAATTGAAATTATTGCATTTTTGTTGCGTATATAGGTAACTTTTTAAACAAATCACTTGTCAAACAAAAATAACAAATCACATAGCAAACTTCATTAACGTTTCAGATCTAATTCGGCAATGCATGAGTTGCAAAAATTACATTTAAAGTTAATTCATATATTTCCATATGTGAACGATTTATTATAATGATGATTTTTTACTTAATCAATTCAATTTATATTAAACTATTTTTATAATTTGTTCTTTTTATTATGAATTGATTTGAACTCTTCAATTATTTATCGAATTTGACATTTGAATTCGTTGAAGAAGCGGAAAATGTTAAAAATTAAACCATTTTTTTTTCATGTTTTTCATACAATTTAATACATTTCCGCTTTACTTTGACAGCTTGATGGCGTATAGAGAGGGAACGAAATTGTTGATTGTAGATGCAGTATAATAATAATCAGCAGTGTTTTTTTTTAACTTTGCTAAATGTTCTATTTCTAACTTCTTTATTATTAAGTTTTAATGCTTTTAATAAGTAAATTCGAAATTGTATTTAGTACTTTTGAAAAATTAGTCAATTATATATCGCAAATATCGTTATGTAAAAATACTTTTATACAGATTACACTATTCTTTCTATTATCCTTCATCATACCTGTGGCTATAATGAGGAAATTATGATGTATCGAACACCTAGTATTTTTGTCTATCACCCAATTTAGTTTTCTATACAGATTATAAATAAAATATAATATATTAATATTAACCTTTTACAGCATCATATATGAATTTATAAATCCGTAAACAAAATTATGATATTACATTTTAATTATAAAATTTTCAATTACTGGTATAATAATTAACTCATATTTTATATATTTTGCAGAACGGATGTTTATTTTAAGATTATGGGATTGCCCAGTTCTATAATGAAGGAAATAACAATTTAAAATATTCATAAAGTATAACATACAATTTTGTATAATATGAAAATTTGTATCCTGTCCTGATGTAAAATCATTCCATAAAATCGGATTTGGAAATTTTAGATTTTACTAAATAATTAAGGATAATTGAAATTAAAATGAATTTTTGAAATATTATATATTTTTACTATCCAATAATAAATTGCTTGATAAGATTTTGAATAAATTACGTCCGGCATTACACAGGCAGACCAGAAGGTTAATAATATTTTATATATAAAATGTATTATAAATTTTGATAAATTTGATCAGAATTTTTAATTTTTCATATTTTTTTTGTTATTTCTTATTTTAATATCTGTAATTTGATGAATACGGGCCGATATTTATGTCTCGATTATAAAGGGATGATATTTTTATTACAGTAAAAAGGAAATATTTTATATATTGTTATATGTTTAATATTTTTTTTTTTAATTTGTGAGATAAATTAAAATAAGAAAAAAATTTTTTTTTGATAAAAGGACAAAACAATTTTCAATTAGGTAAATTAAAAATTTTTTTTTTTTGGTTTTTGTTGTACTAACATTTTTTATGATGCGTTCTTATATTGTTTGTAAATTTATTTTTTCTGTTTGTCCTCTGTATAACAAGGAATAATAATAATAATTATCCTGCTGTGTAACTGACTATAATTTTTTGTTCTTCTTGTATTTATTATTATTCATTGTTTACATTTGTACAAAGAGTCCTTTTTGTTGTAATGTTTAACACGAAGGATGCGTGTATTGTCAAAAACATTAGAAATTCATGCAATTTTTCATGTTCTATAAGAATTATTGTGTTTTTAATGATGAATAATTTAAAACAAAAAAAAACATTTTTTGATGAGAAGATATCGAATTGTTTTACATATACTTAAACGAAATTACAAATATTTTTATTTACATATATTGGATAAGTTTAAAATAATTCTATAAAATTGGATTCATTAAAAAAAATATCTTGAAATCAGCATAAATGTTAGTACTTCTTTTATTACTATATTGTCTTCGCATTTTATAACTGATGCTTTATGTAATATTTTGAATTTCTAAGATGTAGACTTTATAGCACACATCGTGGCAGACAATTAAGGAATATAATTGGCGGGTGTTTATGTCACATATACTATTAATGGTTATGTTGATATTAAAAAATGAATGGTAAATTATATATGGAGATGTGTATCAGAAGCTAAATGTTACTCTTACTGATGGGGCTGTTGCTGTTTTAAAAATTCAAATAATATTGGCACTGTTATTACTAAAGCCACCACATTTTTTTTATACAGCATTTTTTTTTATTTTCTACTATATTTCAATCAACATTTCGTCGAAAGCAATCAAATTCGTATAATAAAATGACAACTCTAAACTTTTCTCATTACAAACTACATTTTTAAGTTTTTTTTTAATTTTACATTATTATTTGAAAGCTCAAGCAGTGCTGCAAAGGGAGTTCAATATTTTCAAGTTCAACTATTATCTTATATACTTCTTTTTGGAGTTTTAAAACATCAACAGCATAAGCACGTTATGAAGCTGTGCTGTAGTGTATTTTTATATAAAAAGCAACAACAACAACACTACAGCACAACTTCCAGCACCGCTCACAGCATCACTATGTTCGTGCACTAAGGTTTCCACGCTTTGCTTTTCTAATAGCACATGTTTTGCCCTATGCAAGCCTAGGAGAGTCTTGAATAGTCGACTTTAATATTCACAGAGCATGTACATGTTCCATCAGAAAAGTACTAGGTGGAAACCTTACAGCGGAGTTAATGTTACTGTTCGTAGCTATTGATATCTACAGATTTAAGATATTGGCTGACTATAAAGAAGTAGTAAAGATTCTTAATTTAAACCGGACGTAATAGGTTGACCAATTATGTAACTAAATGGATTTGTACAGTGGAAGTTTACGTCTAATATATATTGTTAAATAACTTGAATAACTTTTATACATTTTTGTGAGTATTTTACAGTAAGAGTCTGAACCTATTTTCATTTTAGGAGTCTGAAACTTTCTTTATATATCGGTTATCTACATTATAAAGTTAAAAAAAATTATTTCTACCTAAATTACTTGTTTAATATTACAATATTTTAGTTTGCGGCGGTAAACAATCTTATTTAGTTCATGTAGTTCTTCCGCCGCGGACCATACTTTATTTTGTAAATGTATATATTCAACAAATCACGTGAACACCGTAATAAACGCTTTTGTTTAGTTTGAGTAAGCGCATTTTAGATGCTGGTATACGTTGCGGTTGATTTTCCCAGCATTAACCGCTGTAAACGGCAACATGATAACCGCGATCGTCTTCTATACCATAAAAGTTACACCAGAGAAGTTTATTTGGGCGCGTTTAACTAATCAAAATATATTTTATTACTTCTAATCCAAATTTTTGACTTTTTTCTCATTTTTTCTTTACCTTAACCTATCAAATATAACTCGAACCTCATATTATTGAGAGATAACAAACAAGGTTACATAAATAAAATTTCCTCTTAATAACCATTTAATTCCATTTTAACTAGATATTATTGTCTGTTATTTTGTTTGTTTGCAAATAGATACATAACTTTATATAATAAAATCTTCTTTAAATCGAGTATATTTGTAAAATTTGTTGTTCGTATAATAAAAGGGTACACAATGGTGGTACCAAAAGCCACCAGATAAAAAAAAAACTACATACCATAAAATTTTTAATATCATTTTATTGTACTAGGGATTTTCTTTTTGCTGAAATTATTACGATTCCTTGTATACAAATAAATAAATATATAATTCAAATAATAAATTGAATAACAATTTTCATATATGCATTTATCACATCATTATTGAAATTATGGTTTATAATATTTGACTTCTTCTTTTTGTTGTTGTTGTTGCTGGCGCTCCTAAATAATATTATAATAACCATCAACAATGAAAGAAAATCAACCCTAATTTTATACCCTTCATTAAATGAGATGATAACAGTACCGTACCAATAACTTAGGTATATTGCAAAAAAAAAAAATAATAATAATAACTTTATGTACTCTCGATGTTGTGACAAATAAATCAATTTTTGTAAAAAGGATTTTCGCTTTTTTTTTTTTTTTTGCATGCCCTTCTGTGGTAAACTAAACCACCGCGAATTTTCAATATAATATTTTGTATTTTCTATTGTTAGTCGCGAATTATTTGTATATAATAATAATAAATATAAAAAAATAATAATAAGTGAGCTATTAGAAAATTATAATAATATCTTGTAGGTACAGTTTATGTTTTTATGTTATATGATTTTGAAATGTTGGTTGATTAAAAGAGGGTTAAAAGAAGTATTTATGGCGGGAGATTGAAAATATGATTGAAAATATAATAAAAAATTTGTCATTTATAGAATAAATATATTAATTATTAGAATTATTAGTAATTATATTGAATTAAGAAATTTAATTTTTAGGTTTTTGCTAAATGTTCTACTCACAAGCAAAATCAGAAGAAGATGAATTCCGGTTTTTTTTTCGGATGCTGCAGAATTAATAATTTGTAACTACGATGCTGAATATCGGATAAAAATTTTCAACTATAAAGCTATCTATTACCCCCAACAAAAACAATTATTAAGAGTGTGCCATTTTAAATTTTGTTGTACTGTTGAACCGATTCCCTTAACCCTGGGGATTCCCTTAACCCTCTGAAAGTGGTCTACAAGAGCTATTTTATAAGAGCTGTACACAACTAGAGTTCCAGTTTCGTATGCAAATTCTTAAAGTACGATGTGATAATGACATTTATAAGTGTTCGACTCTTTAGAGTCCCATTAAAATTCACATTGCAAGAGGTTGACACTTGAAAGCTTTAATTGTTCTTCAGGACAACTATTAGAGTTTTGTGAGAAGCAAATTGTTTGTTGGACCGAGAAGTAAATTATTTGATTAAAAGATTCGAAATACGTTTACTCTCAGAAGTTAAAAGAACAATCGTAAGAAAGATTTTGAAAATTTGTGATAAAGGAATTTTCTTAGATTTACGAATTCATAAAATTTTAATATTTGATACTTATAATTTAGTTAATTCATTATTGCCATTGTATGACATCAAAAGATTTAAATTTTTTTAACACAAATTTAATCCTGTTCATGTAGAATTTTTAATTTTTATTATGGATATAAACATTTACTTGATTTGGCATCACTAATTGTCAATAGATTGCATGTAATAAAATCAAAATTTTACCATCTATGAAAGCCATTAATCTAATGTATACTAGCGTAATTTAACACCTCATATTTTACCACAATTCTGAACTGATCTGAAAATTATTTATACCATACCAGCAAATAATTTTATTAATTATATTATCCAGATTTTTATATACTGAATATTTTAATTATCAATAAGTTGGATGCAATCAACTCAATAAATAAATTTTACTTAACGCGTTTTGTTTTCTTATAGTATAGCTTCAAATTAGCTTCCTGTGGATGGACAAATAAATGATTTAAATCAACGAATTTTATACTTGACCAATATTTTGTGTTCGGTTTATATAAATTTTCATATAAATCAGTGCCAAAATGGATGCATAATAGAAAAATCCTTTGTGAAATGATCTGAACAAAATCAAAAACTCTTTTATAAATAACAAAATATTTAAACTTTTGTAACAAAATCCCCGGATATCCAACCAATTTACCAATATTTTTCTATGACAAAACAAAAAAGGATAGGCACAAATATCTCACAAAAAAAGCAAACTAAATTAAATAAAATTATTGATTAATTTCGGACTTAATGATCAAGAAAAAACCTATTAATTGCATGAATTAAAATATGTTACAAATTACTGTACGGAAGAATACCACACTCTGATGCCTCACTTTTTATAATTACATTTACAAAACGGATAGCATAAAAAAATCTCATAATATAACTAGAAGCAAAAATATCATAAATTTTATTTAAGAAACAAAAATTTTTTTTTATATGTTTTTATATGTTTTTCTTAATAAAATATGAAATCATCTGCTTGTTTAGAAATGATTATTATTAATGACAACGCCATAGCAGCACCACCAATTGCGCGGCCCCATGTTGTTGTACAAAATATTTTTATCAATAGCTAGAGAAGAGCCAAACGTACAAAAAAAAGGGTTAAAAATCTTCCGAATTCCATGCAGTCAAAGAAAATTATACGCGGGGTAAAAAAATGTTGGTTTTTTTTATTATAGCTAAAAGTAATTTTTTATTTTTAGTTTTGCTTTTTATATATTTGAGAAAATTTCAATCAGGAACAAAAAAAATATGAAATCATCTCATATGGTGTTATTAGGTGCGACATATGTCCTAGTATATGTTTTTTTGGGGAGTTTTTTTTTATGATTTTGTTTAATGAAAACAGGAGAATAGTTTTTTTTTATTGTTGATAACAGAATTGAAAGAACCGAATCAACTCTTTTGATCCTTTAAAACTTTAAGAAAAAAATTAATTTGAAATGCCCGCCGATTATAATTTTAATTGAAAGGAAATAAATTTGTTTTGTACTCTAGAAAATAGTCTAATTCATTTTGATGGAAAACAAATATTCAGTTTGGCAGTCGTTTAGTTAAATTAAAATTGTTGGAAAATTTGTAATGTATCGTGTTTCGTGTAATTATTTAAATGTCATTTGAAATGATCGTAATTTATTTGCAGAGTTAAGTTTTAATTTTCGAAATTTATACTGTAAAAAGTTGTGGAATTTTAAAGCTTCTATATTCGGATCCAATCCAAAATTTGGTATAAAATCTTTAGTAATTTTTACATTTATGACATTAAAATTTGTACATTTTTGTGTCAGTTCCGTTGATTTCCTGTAGAAATAAAATTTAGTTCTTACGTATTATACGAAATTACATATTTCAATCAATTTTTATAACATATTTCTATTATGATCCTAATCCGTTCTATTAATAAAAATTGTGTAATTTTTAGTGAATTAATTATTATTTTTAAAAACGTTTATTCTCTTTGACTTTTAATCGGTTATTTCTTACGTTTATCCAGACTAATTTCTAATGGAATATATTAAAATCGAATGATATTAAAAATAAAAATATTATTCCGAAATTTAAAATATGAAATCGTAATTTAGACTGACAGGAAATAGCTCAATAAAAAAAACTTAAAATTATATTCATTCAAAGCATGTTTTTGCAATGAAATTTTATCTTCTTCTAATGGAAAAGGTCATGGCTTATATCATTTTCGATCAGATCACTCGATAAAGACCATTTATATATTTTATTTAGCTTTCCATTCATCTGTTATTTTTAGGTCCTAACCCAAGAGGAACAACAATAAGGCGGACCTCCTGAAAAGATATTGTTTAATAATAATTAATATAAAAACAAACCCCTTAATTTAATCCAAATTCATAATTCAGGTTAATATTTAAATAAAAAAACTAAAACAATTTATAAGCAGCTTATTCAAATTAATTGAATTTACAATAAAAAAAAATTAGTTTTTACTTTTATGTTTCGAACAAGTCGAAAATTCATTCAGTAATAAAATAAAATGTCATTTTAATATATTTTGACAACTGCACAAATTCAATTGCAAATAAAAATTCTTTATTATATATTTCATTAATTATATTCAAGTAATTTATATAAAGTAAGTAAACTTAATATTGACTTAAATTTAATAAAATATTTTAATATATATTCATTTCTTATGTAGAAAAAAAGAAGATACCTGGATAAAATAGATAAAATTTATGATTAATGAAAATATATCATGATACCTGAAAGCTGAAAGAAATATCTTAAATCTCTGACCAAACCCAAAATAAAAATAATAATAATAATAATATTTTATACATCAAAAAGGCAACTTTATAGTAAAGATTCATCTATTTATTATTTTCTATATAACAAAATAAAAAAAAATATCTTTCACTTTATCCAGAACACGGGATATAAATAAATTCTTACCTTTATGGGACACGCAAATATGAATTTTTATTATTATTTTTTTTTTTGTTCATCAATCTAAAAGCGAATCATTGAAGCGGATTTTAGTCGCAGAAAAAAATCGTGTTTCGTTATTGCTTCAATGATCTCAACATATATAAAAAAAAATCTGCATTTTATACAAGGTACTGGGATCTCCGGTTATTCAAATTGAATTAAGGTATAAACATAGAAAATGAACATAAAACAATTTTTTTCTTTTTTTGGTACCCTAAAGAGCCATCAGTCATTCACAAAGCGTTTTTTTTTATACATTTTTGACATACGGAAATACTGACATTCTTTTACTGGTTTTTATCAATAATTTAAAATTTATGAATTTTGCTGTATAATAAATATAATTATAATTTAGTTTTAGATGCAAAATTTGTTAAAAATATATAAAAAAATTTCGTTTCAAATTATTGGTTGTAATATTTGGGAATTAATTTTAGTTTCAACCAAATTGCTACTTAGCTGTAATACAAGGAGAAGTAAAATTACGATACCTGTAAAAAGTTTTGTCCAGTTTCTTTGCATATATTTCAGAAATTTAAATTAAGAAACAGTTTAATTCGAACTTCTTTTAATAAAAAAATAATTTAGTAATGTTTATACTTTCATAGAATTATCACATTAGTCGGAAGGTATCGAACTTTAGTTTACATTTGGATATTTAAATTATTGTCTAAACATTATAATGGACAAAGTGTCAGATATATTACATATTACAGCCTCAACTAAACTAATTGTCTGTGACAAGCGCGGTTTTAAAGTGAACATAAATTTTCATAGGATTTTTAATTTGGATATTAGACCAATTTCAACAAATTAAATAGTTACTGAAAAGTACATTGACAAAGCTACTTAGTATTTACTAAAATTATTTTATTTTTTCAGTGTTATCCGTAAAGGAATAAAATCGTTTATATTAATTAGTCCTTTGCATAGTTACATTTATCCTGTATTAATATTCTAAAGTTAATCATAAAATATAAATTTGTTACCATCACTCCTTATTGGGAACCATTCTCTTAATCTAAAATATCTTTTACATCCAAACAATGACCTTTCCTCTTGAAATCGTTCTTTTTAACCTTCTGTTAACCCTTTAACTTTTACAATTATTTCCGAAAGCCATTAATACCACCACAATATATCAAAATCACCGATCAAAATGTTTTTAATTGTTTTCTCTATTCTGACCATTTGTCATTCTATGCTTGGTATTTAAAAAAAAAAAAAATTGAAATTTTAAAAATTCATCATAAAAATAAAAGAAATGTTTTTTTTTTATGTTCATAGTAAACCATCTTGTAAGAAAATCAACTAAACATACTACACAACATACTAGATTTCATGATGATGATTGTGTTTGAGCCTTAAATATATACATATATAAGCAAGCATTTTACTCAAACTTGAGTTCTTTTCTAACTACAAAACAAACACTCAACGAAAAAAATAAAAAAAAAATTATTATTTAAAGAACTCTTCAGAAAGGCGAGTTGAAATAATTCTTTCTTTTTTTATATATGTATATTATTTTGTATTTTACAACAACAACAAAAAAGTGCAGAATTTGTCAACTGAAGAGAAGCTCATTAAACTTGAAGTACCATTGAGAATTAAAAAAAAAATTATTATTATTATTATTATTATAGAAAAATTTATAGTATATATATAAAAAAAATTCTTTTCACCAGTGTGACCCTTGTGTATATATCGCACAGCATCACACTTAATACTTTTAGGCTCTCTCTAATGGGGGATATATTCAAATTTATTTGCTTCTGAATATTATATATACGATGCTATTCAAATGCAATCTGTAAGATGGTGAAGTCGTCGTATTTGATTGAAAATAATAATAATAAATTTTTTGTATTTTTTTTACTAGTAAATTTTAATAGACTTGCATAATGAATTTGCGTATTCAACTCTTTTTTTTTATTATGTGCAATTAATTGTAATTTGCATATGAGCTATACCATGTCGTATACCTTAGGGGGCTAAGTGACAAAGAAATGCATCTTTTGTTATAAAAAAACATGGTGTATTTAAGTAAATTTGATATGTGTATATATGATTTTTTCAGCAAATCAGGCATTGAAATTGAGTACTTATGTAAAAATATACTTTAGAGATTTTTTATTTTTTTTGAATTTGATTGAAGGTTTAACTGAAAGGTATATTTTGCTAAGTGTGTAAAAGGAATTATAAGAATTTTCTTTTTCATTGTACAGAATTTTTAATAATTGTATGCGGCGAGGAAATAAGTAAATTCTTTACAAATTTATAAATTGTTATTATTAGTATCTGTTTTTAGAGGATATATGCCGCTAATGTGGGAGTTTAGAAACTATCCAAATTATATACATGATTCTTAAAACAACATAAATTTTTTGGATAGTATCAACTCCTACCTATAAATAAATTTCACACAGACTGCACTCTTTTAAATATCCAACTTCTAACATATAAATTGAAAAATTCGACACCAGATGAAACTAAAATTTTCAAGGGTCTCTAAACCAGTACGATGCAACTATTTTAGGTTGATCCGTATAAACCTTAAAGAATGACAAAGTTTTTTTTTGACATTAGTGCTTCTTAGTTACACAGTTGATTGTGTTACATCTTCACAAATTTTTCTTCGGATAATCGAATTGTGTAGACGTGGCGCACTGCCGTTTTTCTAAACAATTTTCTATAAATAATTAATTATTGATGAAACTCGATTAATCGTAAAGAGTATATAATTATTGGTACCCGTGAATTTTGATCCAATTATTAGCATTCTTGCATCTTTGAAAATTGAATGTTTCACTCCTTTCAATTGTTTTCTTACATAATAATTTATTTTATATTTAATTTTCATAAGAAACCAACCAGTCCAGATGAAAATTTTGTTACATTTTTCATAGTAATTCGGTACTTAAACAAGTAAACTATAATTTTTTTATTCAAATAAAGTGTTAAGTTAAATAATAAAAGATTAACTTGAAGAATTATTAAAATAAACGGCGGGGTGCCAATAATTAATACCAAATTTTCAAACCCTGTTATTATTGGAACTATGATATCAATAACTGTTTTATAATAAATATAGTTATTTGGGCAGTGCCAACAATTGTATAAAGAATAAAATACAGGGCTCAGTAATTATTGTATTTATTTGTTTTTGGCTTACAGATTTTTGTAAAATGTCGCCAATGAAAAAATTGTATAATGAACATTATATGCATAGCTTGGTTTTCCTAGATCAATCCGACATTGTCCAGAAACTGTTTTAACAGAAGCAGAAGAAAATTGTATTATTAAATGGGTAAAAGTATCCTAAACAAAACGGTTTGCAAAACGACAGTAATCTCAAATCTGTTCATTATAGATTATAGAGTTTGCTTCAAATTGAAAGAAATCATAATTTTGGTGCTGAATAATTTGTTGGAAATGGTTTAAAATCCATCTTGGTCTCTGATCCAGTTTCAACTACCAACGGTGCACACTTGTAGAGTATTGATTATGCTCGATGGTAATTAATATTATTTCACTTTAATAGAGATAAACTAACATGCTAAAATTGAAAGAACTAAGTAGGGATATTTTTGATAGAAAATGTATAATTTCTTTTATATTAATACATATAGTTTTTCTACGAAATTGTTTTGCAAAATATTTGTTATAATAAATTAAAAAATCGTTAACTTAAATCTTTTATACATAGTTATTTTCCATAAAGAGAAACTATCTATTACGTTACGTTACAGAAACTATTTCAATATTTAAATTGAAGATTTCTGTTTTACTTATATTTTTTAGAAACAAATTGAAAGTATAAATTTTTTGTAAAATTACTTAAATTCCTGAATATACGCAAACATAAAAATACAATAAAAAATTAAAAAATAAAAATCTACTTTCAAATTTGTACAAATCATAAAATATCTAAAAGATTTTTGAGAATAATAAAAAATATCATTTCGTTGCATTAAATGCATTTTTTTTTTTGCATTTTACTTTTAAATGCGTAAAACAAAAAGAAAAAAAAAAATGGAAAATTTCAAAACTTAAAATATTTGTTAATTGAATTAAGAAATATTTTTCCTTCTTTTTTATTATATTTTTGATATTACAAATTGAAATTAAAATACCTCGCTTTTAAAAATACAAAATAAAATAGTTTTTTAAATATAAAAGTTAGGAAACTTTGTATACAAAATAGAATAGGAAAATATTTTGATTGCAATTTTGTTATTGACAAATTGAGCTGCAAATTCATTGAATTTATTTAGCTATATATTTAATAAGATTTGATATGATTATTGTAGTTTGGTGTGGTATGCTCTGGCGGTATAAATTTTGTTAAAGCATAATATAATTTAAGACCTTCGGGCTTCGGGAATTTAATAAAGTTCAGAATTAAAAGAAATCTAACTTTTTTTTTAATAAAATCGTGTTGTCATCTATTGTTTTTATTTAACGTAATTCGAAACTCCACCAGACATGAACCATGAAGGATTGATTAGGGGAAACCAAGTAAATAAGGAGATTTGCCACAGTTTTAAATAGAAACTGCATCAATAATGGAGACTAAATCATTAATCAGGTAATATCAATTTTTATATAAAAATAGTATTTCGACTGAAGTAATATTTCAAATGAGAATAAGAGATTTTCCACAAATTTAAATATCCTGTTTTAATAACTGAAATATTGCTTCTTCGAAAATATATTTATATATTGAATATTTTCTTAATAAAATGGGTCTCGCTGAAATAGATATCTGCTTTCATTCCCTAAATGATAAAAAACGTCAGAATACTGCGAGACAGTAGCAAGGAGAAGAAAACATTTTCTATGGAAAGGTTTCATTGCCATCGAAGAACTGGGCAATATAGTCCACTCAAACGTCATAAGTTTCTTTAAGTCTATAGTCTATTAAGTTGTGTTAGGGAAATGGACTATAAACGCACAATAGATCGGTAAGATCGTATTGGTCTCCTGTGTTCCCCATTAAGGATTAATGCGAATGATATTTAAACTATAAGTTCACCCATAACATTAGATGTTTGAAATAGGGTATGTGTTGGGTACGACGTACGAGTACGAGTATCGTTACGATAAAATAACATTATAATTTGGTTATTTCGCTACGTTATAGTAAGTTTCTAAATACTTCAATTCGCACAGAAAATTAATTGCTGGGAAAACAATTTCACATAATAAATATATAGCAGAAGAACATTTAGTTCGCTTTGCGTAATTCTACAAGTCGTAATCACACAATATTTTTCTGGAAATTGATTATCTGTATTTCCAATTTCCATATTAAAATCATAACATTAATTTTCAATTCGCAGCTTTCCAAAAGAACAATATTATTTCAATGTTCCTCCTAAACCTAAACGAAAAATCAATTTATATAATAAAATTCTCCCTTTTTAATAAGAATTAAAGTTTATGTAATAAATATTGACGGCCATTTTATATTTGCTTATTTTTCACATTGTAAATTGCATGCAACAAAAAATAAAATTAAAAAAATGTATATAAAAATTTTCGCACACGATAGAAAAGAAAGGAAACGAACCGCGAATTAACAAAAAAAAAAAACTATAAAATTTCTATTTTTCTGCAAATTAAATAAAATTGAATTTTTTTTTTTTACCTACTGCATTGAAATTTTTGATTTATCCAGTTTTTTTTTATGCTGCAGCAGTCAATTATTTGCCAAAGGTGTTTCTGATTGTTTTTTTAGGAGGCGAAAATGGCTTTCATTTCTTTTATATATACATATATAATATGTATGTAGGTATCATTGGCTCAGATTGATTGGTGGTGGTTGTGATACATTGAGCGCCACCGCGCCGTATCGTTGGAAATTCTTAAAGACAATTGGAAAAAAAAAATATTACTTGAATTTTATATACAATTCGCATTGCGCGGCGGTCTCAAGTGAAAACTAATGAATTGCGTGTGATTAAATAGTGAAGTTTTGATATCGTATCGTCCGTGTCCGTAAGATATAAATATATTTTTTTTGTTTTTGTTGCTGTTTTATTTATTATTAAGTTAAAACCAAAAACAGATTGTCGGATAAGAGTTTTTATGTTATTTTAATTAAAACATAAAAAAAAATTATCTGAAAGATTTTTTTTTTTATTCTTTTTGAATAGAACTATAAATTATATTTAAATAGTGAAAATTGTAAAAGCTTGTAATATAATAAAATGATTAATATATAAATGTATATTATTTTATAATAAGAATTAAAATTAAAATGGAGTGGGTTAAAATAAATTTATGTTACAGATTATATATGAAAAAAAAAACTAATCCCTTTCTAAATCTGCACAAAATAATAATAATAAAAATAAAAAAAACAACTTTCAAGATTCATGTTATCGACACGTTCAAGGACATTTTATTTTTTTTAATTACATAATTTATTCTATTTTAGATTAAAATTATAGTAAAGAATTTTTTGTTATAAGTTGATTTTGTAGATAAGTCAAATAATTTAATTCATTAGAGAATTTATAATGTAAAATTTTTTAAAATCATAATTTTGTACATGAGTTGTATAAGTCTTCACCAACCACCTAATAATTTTTGACTCTTTATAGACCGCCGTCCACCATCTATCCAGAACTGTTAGAGTTTTTGTCGAATCAATTTAGAAACATTGCAAGTCTAGTAAAACGATTTTAATTTGTAGAGGCGTTGGGTATATCACAGTACGCTTTCAGTGTCAGTTGTGGTAATCAGTTTTCTAATTTAATTTATAATCAGATTTAAAGATATTCAGTAATTACGGAATAATATCACCAAACAGTAAATATTGTAAGTTTCTTTATGCTCTAATTTGATAGTTCTGAATTGAGGCCAAAATCAATACAAATTAAATTACTTTTATGAAAAAGTAACTCAAGTTTCAGTTATGTGATCTGTTACTCCTCCCCAAGTCTCCCTTCAGCAGTATGCATATAGAATTTGGAGTAATATTATAAAGTTTCCAGAAAATATTTTGAATTTTAAGTTAGCAGTCCTTAATAATAATAAGGATTACTTATATGCTCCACGGTGTTAGTGTTATATGATCGCACGAGATGATATTTCCGTTCTAAGTTAATTAAACTTTAAATTTTTCAAAGCGGTTTATAAAAACTTAACCAGAAATTTAATTACTTATAAATATGAAGAAAATTTACTTGATTCAATATAATTAAAAAATAATGAAAAATTACATAATTTTTAAATTATAATAATCTCAATTGCCTTAATATAATAAAATCATTATTTAAATGCTTTCAACCCATTAAATAAATCATAAATATAAAATATATTTTTTAATATTAATATTAAAAAAAATTTTAAATTATAAAAATAAAATATATATTTTTAGTATCTTTTATTTAATATTTTTTGCATGTTAATCAGCAGACAAATATGATAATAATGAAACTCTCACACCAGGGGAGCTTCTATATTATTTTTTATATATTTAAATTACTTTTTCCATAATTCAAAATTCTTGAGGTAAAAAATTCTCTTGCTTAATTTTCAAATTATAATTTTATTTTATTTTATTTTTTTTTTTAAATTCCATATACAAAAATAAATTAATATTTATTTAAAATTAATAATTTATTTTTAAAAAAAAAAATCCATATTTTCGATTTACCTAAATGAATTTTATTGGTAATTTAATTTTGAATCCATGCTATAAGAAACTCTTTTATGGAAACATTAAATTGTAATTTTTATTATAATTTATGATTGTAATTAAATTAAATATTTATAAAATAGAAATGCAATTAGTTAAGAAGCTGTATAGAAATTATAATATGAACTTTAATTTACTATTGCAATAAATATTGTTCTTAATCTTTTTAATTTTGTTTGGTAATAATTTCATAATTTGGCGTACCGTTCAAAAAAAAATTATGGATCATGTCAAAAAACAATACGAGATTTGCAATTATACATTTATGTATTTGATTTTGTAGAATTGTTATTGACTTAAATAATTATATTTTTTATTAACTTTTCATTAACGTCTTAATCTAGTGTCATGAACTGACAATTTGTGGAGCGTATACCAACTGTTTACGAAACACTGGTTTAAACAATTAGACAGGAATTTCATGCATAAATATTCATCAAATTGAATAGCTGTCAAGTAGAAATCATTCCAATTTATACGGCGTGAAGATGCCATATTATTTAATATATATTTTAAGTTTTTTATTGACAGTTCACAGAACTGATGGCGATTTGACTATCGCTAGTTAAACAACTTATTATGTATAATATCTAAGATCCAAATGAATGACGATCTTAGTGAATAAAGATTGTATGCTGTAATTATGGTATAGAAATAATTCTGAACATAATACTGCCCATTAACAAGCAATTTAATATAATATTAATGCTACCAAAAGCAAATTCATATAAAAATTGAACCTACAATATTGCAATTTTCAATTTATTATTTGATTAACTTTAAAACAGGTTGTCTGATGATTGTAATAAGAAAATCTGGCGAAAATTTTGAATAGCAACTATTTTATGATATAACCGAAAATAAAGATACAATTTTACTTGTAGGAAGTTCAGATGATTTAGTTATAAGAATTAATGGGCGGATATTATAATAGTAGACACCCCTCTATCATAAAAAACAATTTGTTGCGGTGTAAATTACTGAGACAAATTTTTTGTTATCAATATTCCAACTTTTTGACACAAAGTAGTCTGTAATCGACGACATGATGTTTTATAATATTCAAAATATTTATTTAAAATTGGTTTTTTAAAGGGAATATCAAATATCCCATCACAAGCCCACACATCTTAAAAAGAAAAAAAATCTTCTTCTTATATGAACTTTTGTCATCTCATCTAAACAATCGATAATTTTTTAACTTAATTCGTTATTATTTTAATTTAGAAAATATTTAAAGTACATGAAATAATTTTGCTTAAGTTTTTTATTTTTCATTTCAATTTTTTTTTGGTTTGTTTGTTGAAATTTAATATATTAAATAATTTACAAAATTTCAATACATGTTTTGGATACCAAAACACAAAAACAAAAAAAATGTAATATTTTTTTTTTTTGGTTAAAAAATAACAATTTCAAATTTAACGAACCACTGATTACATCAAATTTAATTTATGACCATAAGATATAATGTTATTTGATATTTTTATACCTTAATATTTTTATATGTACCACCAAAAAGAAGAATTGTTGAAGAGAGAAAATTGTTCCGTGGGTTGTCGTTGTTGTAAATATCAAGTTTTATGTAAATTTTTCTTACCTTAATTTTTGTCGTCTTTTCAAAAAAAAAATTTTTACTGAGCCTAAACGAAATGATGACGACAATGTTTTGATCAAAAATATTCTGTCCACTATATTTAAAAGCAAAAGCTGCTAAAGCTAGGGGTATCTCAAAACTGATAGCTTTGTAAAAAAAAAAAATCTCGATAATGAACAAAATTTCAGATTTCTAATAGTGAAATCAGAATGGTTCTTTCGATGCAACACAAAGCATTGACAAAAGTTGTCCAACTTTCAACGTCTTCAAGTTATTTAATATGGCATGAGATATTTAATTTTCAAAGCTTTGTGCACATGTGAACTTGTGCATTGTCTTTTCATAGCTTTGTACCCTTTTACATTGTGATTGAAAGTATTGTTTCCTTTTTTCTCGTTTCTGACACATCAGAAACCTTACGAAAACGACAGGAAAACAATTTTCCATTTTATTAATTAATCTTTCCATTATAGCATTTCATAGTTATTCCCATCACTCCTCGTAAAAATAATTTCCAGTTTGTATATTTTGTGTATAGAAGCAAAAACCAAAAAATATTTGAAGTAAAATTAATAAATATTGACGTTTATTACGAACCCAATAGTTCAAACAGTTTCAATTTTCAAAATTATAAATATTTTTTTTTTGGCCCTGTGTAATTTAGTTGATCTTCAAAATATTTAGTTAATATTTTTTATAATTTTCAATATTATTTTCTTTTCCATATAATGTTAAGCAATGTTTTCGGCATTGTTTTAAAAGAAGGACTACTTTTTAGCTTTTACATGAAATATTTTGTTGGTGGTATAGCTAATGAATGTTCTTTCAGTTATAATTTCGCTTTATAGTTTGGTTGGTAAATTAAATTTGTTATGTTGATGAAAAGTTTCCGTTTTAAAGATTCTTAATTTTGCAAGGAACTTGTTTTTTTTGTTGTTTGTAATTTAATTTTTTTTGGTTGAATCTAATATTTTCAATTTATGATTTTAATTTAATCTGAAATATTTTTGCATTAACTTTGAATTATTTCCAGTAGTTTATAATTTTTTTTTTAATAATTATTTTGTATTAAAAATTAATATTGAAAAGATCTTTGCAAATCCGGAATGATTTTTACAAATTAATACAATGAAATGATGAGTTACATAACATTGGATGTCATCGGAATTTTTAATTTTGATGAATTTTTTAATGCTTTTTAATCAAATTCAAAAATATATGTCAAAATCAAAAATATAGAAATCTTTTTCGAATTAAACTTTTGGCATATAATGTATTCCAGTATCGATATTTGTTCAGAAAATGTAAAATTTGATTTGAGAAATTTACTAGGAATGAATCAAAGGTGCGATTGAAATCGATTCGGAATAAATCGAATGAATCGATTAAAATGATTGAATTTTTACGAATCCAAACTGAAGCAAATGTCAAATGAAATTTTACAGTTTCAAAAACATGATGAAACATTAAAATATCTAACGATTATTTTATATATAACGATTATTTTATATTTTATATAACGATTATTGTATAGATATAGGATAGATGACTGAATTATATCTTCAGTCTATACTTAATTAATCGATTGGATACTGTACGAATCGATTCGAAACTGAACTCAGCGATACATTGCAGCCCAACCTTTGTACTTTTTGAACCTTGTAAAAATAAATTTCAGCGTTCATTGTAGAAAATAATATAGAAAACTAAGATATTTTCAAGCAAGTTAAATTAAAAACTTTTACAAAATTCAAACTTTAAAATGTCATTATACAAGACCAATTCAATATAAATTTCAACTTCTTTAAAGTAATTTTGTATATGAAGTTTCCCTAGAATCAAAAATTAAAATAATTATTTATAGACGATTTAGTATTATAGCTAATAGTAATTATATATTTTATTTAAATAGACAATTTAGTATTTGTTTCTTATTTAATCACGCATATACAATTAACATGTTAAAAGGACACATGTTCGTAAAATACCATAAGGACTTAATTATATACAATAATTCAGTTTATTAAAAAGAGGAAACAATTAATTACCAAAAAAAGAAACAATTTTAATTTAAAAAAAATTAGATATTTATACTAAATTCGTCTGCAATCGAAAATATATTAAAATTTAAATGATTTATTTCATTGCATACCACAAATGTCATGACAAATTCGTACACAACATGTCATTATATCTCGTATTGGAATATAGTTCTTACAATTAAAACTAATCAAATTTTAATCATTTTTCGTCTATGTTTAACTATTAAATTGATTTTGGGATATACGTTTTTTTTTTGCGTGAATAAATGATAACAAATTGTCTAGTCAGTTTTTGTCTGTGTGCCTATAAAAAATCATGTATCGAAATAAAAAATTAGATAAAATATATTTTTTTTAGAGATATTTCGATATGTAATCAATCCGTTGTATTACGATTTGTCTGTTCATTTGTTTGTTTTACTATTTGAATGTTTGAAGAATATAAAATCAAATTGAGGATTCGGAAATGGGTGAAGGTGTTGTAGAGATGATTTAATTTACTACCGAGAAGCAAGGCATCGTTTTTGCCCTAAAGGTCTAAATCAGTAATCCAGTAATAAGAATTTTATAAAATGTAATGTCTTTGACTGGGAAAACATTAACGTTTGTCAATATTTGCACTGGCAACAAATATCTTACTGTTAACAGCAATTTTTAGCTTGTTACAATTAAAGGTTTTCACTGTGGTTAGACGTTAGAAGCACATAACATTAGTAGGTCCAAATTGAAATAGTTTCTTATCAGAAACACACAGTAGAACTCTTCTTACATTTGAGGCGATTCAAATAGAGAAAAGAGGAAGAAGAAGAAGCTTCAGAAATTTAGAAATGTTCGCTAAAAGTAAATGGTTACTAAAATGTATGATAATCGATCGCAATTTGAAATTTTTATTAAAAAAATCAGTACAAAAAATGGTAGTTAAACCACTGATCAAATTTGAAATTAAATCACTGGTGAAATTTAAGAAAGCCTTTAACCATAAAACTATTTAATATTAGTTTAACTGTGCAATCATTTTTTTTGTCACAATCCCCAAATTAAATTGACAATTTGATAAACAAATATATTCGATATTTTGTAGATTTAATGTATTTCGATGTTAGTTTAAGGATATTTTAAATTAATAATTAGCAAATACATATGATGATGATTGCTTAACCATTGTGATATTATTTATAGAGAATTGAAATATGTTTTGCTACCTGAATTTATTTTGTTATTCATACAATTTTTTTTTAACTTCTATTCGTCTTAAATTACAAAAAAAAAAAAAAAATACAAAATAACCGGATATTTAATGAAAAAAACTATCCACAAAAAAAAAAAAATAATCATTGATTTCATAAATTAGTTTCTAAGAAACTTTAATAAGATACTTGCATAAAATTCAGGATTTTTTTTTTTGGTGCTAGAAAATTAATGATTTTTGTGAGTAATTTAAGTCATCCATTCAAGGTTGGTAGACAAACATTTTTATGTTTTTTTGATTTTGAAGGGCAACAAAATTTATATTAAAAATTCTGTATTTTTTTCCATATAAATTGACTTACATAATAATAAAAATTTAATTTATTTAGAATAGTTCTTTATTTTTTTATTAGAATATTTTGTAATTTCAACTAAAATTTATGTTTCATTAAAAGTTTATTGATTACAAACATTTATATTTGTTTTTGTTGTAGTGATTTCCGGTTATTAGCAGTTTCAGTTCAAAAGCCAAAAGAAATTATTATAAAGAAACTTAGTGTGGTCTTAAAAAAAAAGGTTAGTGAAAAGTTATCATATTTTTTTTTAATTTCTTATCAAATATTTAAAATTTTATTAACCCCTAAATTTGCACACATGTTAAATGATAGAGTAACGTTCCAGTAATTAAAAATAATCGTGATTTAAATTAGTTTTTTGTTGTTGAAATATTGACCTCTAAATGTATTTCAGGAAACTAGAAGATTAAAATGAAGTGAGTATTTTTAAAATGTTTGCTATAAGTAGATAAATTAATTTTTTTATAGTAAGAGCGGGCAGTAATGTCATTACAATCAGTAATTTAATACACAAAAAATATTAATAAGTTAAAATTATATATTAGAACTAGATATGAAACATGTTTTAGGGATGCAGTTGCGAGGAAACGCCTTTCAAGGACGTTCTAATTGTTAAAAATATCAAAGGAACGCGTTGCTACTAAAATTCTCAGTTTGCAGATACGTACATTTCAATAGAAATATATAATTAATTTAAAAAATTATTAAGTATTTATTATTAACTAAAATATTTTATATCTGTAACTACAATCACATTCAATGCGTGAATGTGTTTTCAACTTAAAACTCAGTTACTAATTGCATTTATACGAGCAATGCTAAGGCCGAGAAAGACTTTAGCTTATATTTACTAGTTTCTCTGATATAAGAAACAGATTTTTGTTAAGAAACGTTTTAAATAAAATAAAATTATCTTTAAATAAAATAAAGTATCGAAAACTTACGTTTTCTCTGTAAAAATTTAGCAACTACATCTCTGGATGTTAATCTTTCAATTAAATATCACCGATGACACACCTGTGCAGTGCTGTCTGTCTACAACGATGTATATATTAGTTGTTTTTGGGGGGCGAGTTGTATATACATATATATATTAATTAAAGTGAGTCTGATATTTAGAAATGTAGATTGTTGTGATCATCATATAGCTTTATCTTATAGCTTGCAATGTCTAATATGGGATAATTTTCAACAGTATTCAAAATATATTTCTATTAAATATTTAATCAAAAAATGTAAAAATATTTGAAATATTTATTATTTCTCTTATCAAAATCATAATTTTAACTTTTTAGCATAATATAGAAATGTCAAAATTAGTGTTGTCGTTCTACATTTATATTATTATTTTACATCTTAGCAACATCAACTTATATAATTAAATTATGAATAGAAAAACATAGTCAATTATATTGATAAATTTATTATCGTTATTATTAACTTGTATTTATATTTAATTAATGTTAAATTTATTATATTCTTTAATGTTTTACTACCAATTTCCACTTTATTTACATAGTGTTAATTTCCCAAGGATTATTTTACAAACAATTCTAAAAGTGTGTTACTTTATTGACAGCTTTTTATTATGTTCTTTTTTTTGTTTAGTTATTGTTGTTGTTCTTATTTATGTAATTGATACCTGGCAAAACACTTAACTTACCGACCGTGTGAAATTTCATATATATTTTTAATAATTATGAATATTATTTTTCTATATATGTATATATTTATGTTTCTTCCGTGTTTTATTATTGTAAGTATATTATTTGTAAAAAATCTGTTTGTTTTTGTTTACAAATCTCATTCTCAAACTGTAAAAAGATATTCAATTAACCACTCTTCAAGTTTCTTTTTACATGTTCATTAAAATAATCATAAATATATGAACAAAATATCTTTTTTTTTTACATATATATTTATACATGTTATTATATTTTAAAATATGGCACTATTTATATGTTTAACCATAAATATTTTCTTTTAATTTTAATTTTTATTATTTGATTATAAATATTTGTGGTGTAATAAAATTAATATAAATATTTTTGCAAAAAAGTTGGAAAATAATTTTATTTAAACACATTTTTTTTTTGTAGATATTTATATTAGAATTGACTATATTAGAAGAAAAAAAAAATTGGGTGGAATTATTTGTATAAATTTGTATAAGATAAGATGGGGATTGTTAAATTGACTGTAGATAATACAATTTTTATTAATGAATACATCAATTTTAATTTTGAATTTTTTGAATCAATTTTTGTGTAATTTACTATTAAAAATGTTATCAAATTAATCAATTTTCTGTTTATGTTATCAAATTATATAATTTAAAAGCTTCTTAATGAGTTCATTTATAAAATATATTCCTTTCCCTATTATCTTATACCTTACTCATCCTTTATAACATTTAAAACACGTAATTCCTTTTCGTAAGCTTTTTGTCTTTTTTATATATGAAATTTTCATAACAATCTATTTTTTGTATTGAAATAATCGTCTTATATTAAGGTTCAATAAACTTATTCAATCGATTAAAAACAATTGTACAAATATTCTGAATGAGTAAATTTAGATTACGCATTCCATAATTAAATCATCCGATTAACATATTTTTCATATTATTCTTCACATATTGAACAGTGTCAAAAATTCGTAACGAAATCCATTTTAATACATTTTGGAATATTTTTTTAGTATATTTGCAAATTAAATTTTTCAAATATGTAATCAATTCTTTGCCATGAAAATTATCTGAAAGAATTATACAGTACTATAAAAATAATATTAAAAAAAAAAAAACATATTGCACATATGTAAAATTAATTTTTATAGCTTATTGAATGTACTACAAATATGTATATATAAAATGGTCAACAACATTGGAATAAGAGTGTAAATATTTGTCAGATTTTATACATAACTTTTGTATGTTTATTAAAACTGTTTTGTTGAATTTTTATTAGTTTTGCTATTTTAGCTAAGATAGCTAAAAATATTTATATTAGTAGTTTTTTGTTATTTTTGTTAAATAAACTCATCAATTAGTGATGTAACAGTTTTTTTTATTAGTGATAAGCACTTTTTTTATAGGGTTAAGGCGGTCAATTTGTATCATTTTTTTTTTACTTTTTAATATATTTAATAAATGAAAAATTCATGAATTTATAATAATAAAATTTTTTTATATATACGAACAAATTTATATTTTTGCTTAAAAGTGACATTTACAACTTTGACACTTGCCGGCAGTTTTTTTCGAACATTTATACTCTTCCGAAAGAAATTTGAAAGAAATTATAGCCTTAATAAATTTGGTTTAATTCATCTAAATTTTAGTAAACTTACGTTTTGCACTGGTTCATTGTTAAATTTATGGTTAATTTATTTAATGTAAAACTTTAGTGTGTATATATTCAATTTTGTGGTGATTCAAGAATTGTATTTGGTATCCTATAATTTAAACATATTGTTATTAGATCTTCTTTAAAAAATATTCTGTGATCTCCCTCGGATCATATTCCATCAGTTTATTTTATAAGAAGAATGAATTTTAGAAAGCTTTGGTTGAACTAATACACAAAGAAATAAACTAATTCCACTTTCCATCACTATATATGGAGTTAATGTTCGTAATTCTGAAATTTTTAACAGAATTGACCCTTCTCTGGACGGCTTGTTGTTTTCATAATTGAGAAAATTTTTCTTTAACTGACACTATGGAGGGATATGAGTTTAGCATTTTAGAATTGGGAAGGAATTAGATGAAGGAAACGGTGTTACAGGGAATGGTTCACATTCCTCTTAAACTCGTTCATATTATAATTTAATAAACAATATCTCTTAATTCTAATGACAAATAATTACAAAAATATTGAAAATTTTAATTACCATATGGCCATGTTTTAGAATTGTGGATATTTGTCACACAGCAATCCGGTATATTAACTTTACAATTATGACGAATTATAATAAAATATAAAAATTGTGAATTAATTAAAGTTTCACGGAAATCCTTTGGTTCTTTGGTTCTTCCTAAATGAACAAACTGCATGTAATAATGTGTTCTGGGTTGGAAATCAATTCTAATATTCGGTCAAATAAGTTGCTGGCTCAGCTGCTCGGTATTTGTAACATAAAGTAAGCAATTGGTACCATTTGCCTATAATTTCTCAGAGGTTATCCTTTCCAATTCAATCCAATATACATATGTACCTGCTCTATATATATCTACATCTACATATTTCAATCTTCCCATATATACACCAAAAAAATAATCGTATATATCTCAAAAATTTGTAAATTTGTATTTTCTCTTTCCACGGTCAAGAAATCCACAGTTTCCACAGTTTCGAATTATTCTAATCATATTATTATTATCATTTTTTCTACTTTGGTTTAATGGTTATTGACCTCTCTAGCGCCAATTCTACATAACCCAAAACAATAACAATAAAAAATATAACGACAAAAATGTTTAAAAATTCAAATAAGAAAACTTCAAATCACAACAAATTTTTTTTCCAAATAATAAACCGTTTTACAGGCTTTAATATACAATACAAAAATAACTACAATTCTGGTGATCATCATAATTTCAGATTATAACAAGTTCACCGTAAGAAACACTAAAAAAAAAAAATTATATTTAAATTTAATTCAAAATAAATAAAATATTTATCGAATTAACAATTTATTTTAATATATACAGGAAATTACATTTAAAATTGTCCATAATTTTAAAGATTATCTCTCCAAAAAAATAAAAAAAATAATATAAAATATTATTATTTTCTGGGGTGATAAAAACACCTTCTTTTTTTTTTGGTGTGCTGATGCCATATTCTACAAAACTGTCTAATCGTACCAAAAACGATGATAATTGTTGTATATATACTTTTTGTCCAAAAGTTTATTTTTAGTTGTTCACACTTTTTGTTGGTACCGTGTAAATTTATGATCACGGTTTTTTTTTTTGTGTTAATTTAATATCTTCATTTACAAAAATTAACCACCTGCTTTGCAGAAATAGCTTTTTTTTTTTTGTGAATCTAATTATATTTATTATTATTGGATAATATTTTTTTTTTGTGATGAGTTTAATTTATTGTTAAATGGAAAGAAAAAAAACTTACATAATCGCAAAATTGCAATTATTCAATGGGCACTACGGTTCAATGATCGATTTCAATCTTCTCTATATTAAATAAATACTAAATCCTGTGATATGATGGTACACAATTATTGCAAATAGCCATTTAGTCCATTGAACTTTCTTTGCTATATTAACACAACAACAACAAAAAAAAAAAACAATAAACTAAAAAGGTCAATTTCATTTCCTCAGCATTAGTTGTTATTGTTGTTGTTACTGGTTCATCAGATGTGCAATTTTTTTTAAAAAAAAATCGATCTATTTTGGTAGCATATTCACATTTTATGCCTGTGAGGTGTATTAGTAAATATTTGTTAGAGGTATGTACTTCCTGTCTTTTCATATATAATATAAACCCTTTAGACTTTACTATGAAGACTGATGCTACTTAAATTGTTTGATGGTTTGGTTTTTTTTTTCATATATATGTTAAATGTTAATATCTTGCTGCGTTCGATAAGTACGGTTTCTACTACGGAATATTATATAGAAAAACTGCAAAAAATATGCGAAAGGGACTTAAATTGTTTCAAATTGTAAACGCGCACGCTTCAAAGTTATATACTGTTTTTGTTGTTGGTTGTTGTTTTGTATTCAATAATACATTGACCTGCCGAAGTTGATAGTCTTTTGAGGAAGTTAAACTGAAAAGTTTAATGTCCTCTTCAGAAAGGTATGAAAGGTTTTGTTGTTGTTGTTATTATAAAAACATTCTCTATGGGTCTCTTTTTGTGTCTGTTATTTTGTTTGATTTTAAATCAGAAATTTTAAAAATAGCATTTTTTTTAAAGCCCTAAAGATTGAAAGATTTTGTTTTTTTCTTTTTATCTTGTGGTGTGTATCTGCGAGATATTGATAAATAAACAATTTGAAGATTTTCAATATGAAAAAATGATAAAAAGAAATCTTTTGGATACGAACTTGATATTTTCGATTTAAAATTGATTTTTGCAGTATTGTAATTTAGATTATGTAGTAATTTTTTAATGTATGCTTTTATGTATTTTTTGAATTCTATAAATTTGCCCCAAAATTTCAATAAATCTATTATTATATTCACATCTTATTTTCAATTTTGTCGTGGATAAATGATTTCAAGTCAACTACAGTTTATTTAAACATGACTTCGCTGAAAAAGTAATAGGTGTAGCTATGTAGAGTAGACTGTTAAAAATAAAAAAATCGATATAATTTTCACAAAAAATATGGTTTCAGGTAGACAGTGAGTGCTACGTGGCCATACCATAAAATTGATTTATTGAAACAAAACTTCAACAATTCAATTATTAATAAATCTGCTATAAGGGATATCCATATCTCAATGAGCCACAATGATTAGGACTGTATGTATATCTCCTTCTAATTTTTCAGTTGTTGACCGACAGTAATTTTACAAATGCATCAAGTCAATAATGGTTACGAGAAATGAAATATATTTTTTAGGTCAAAATCAGTGGGGACAATCCGTAACTTTTCTTAGTTCATAACAACACAAAATATGTCCGTTGTAAATCGTTATGTACTATAGCTAATTAGTAAAATAAAAGTACTAGTTTTACAGATGTAGTTACGGACCATATCTATTTTAGCGGTTGTGAAGAGGAAGATGTAATGTAGCGGTTGTGAAGAGGAAGATGAATCCTTGAAACACGTTTTTGTTATTGCCCCGCTGTCAGACATAAAAGATTTAAGTTTTTGCAGTCTCACTTTATGTCTTGTCTCAGTGAAGCGTTTGTAGAAACACTGGATAATTTGGTGGCCTTCATGAGCTAGGATGAACTGATGGCTAGGATTGGCTGAAGCTTATTGAACAAGAAGGCGAACGTCGGTGGGAGTGTATAACGGGTTCTTGTGGGCTAAATACGTCCTGCAAACCAATCGACCAGTGTAGTCAATATTGTTGGTACCAAATTCGCAAGCAGTTATTTAAACATGTAAAGGTAATAAATAATGGAATAATAGTGGTGGTTTCATTTTAATGTTTCTATGGTAGGTGGTACTACATCACAAAAAGTTTTAAATATTTATTTCAAAATATTTGTTCTAGAAATAATTGAGCTATAATTTAGTTGCATCTAGCAGAATTTATTTCAATCGATGACACTTTCATCATCTGAATGTAAAATGTGTTAACTGTTGGTACTAAAAAAAAACTTTTTAGTAACTTGTGAAGCAATTAGTTTTTTATTAATTCTCGGGCAGAAGTAATAAATAAATTAATTATTTCAACCCAAGGAAGAAATATTAATACTCCTATATTTATATATAATATTAGGTTTTCAATTTTCATATTTAATCAAAGATCTTATGTATATTTAAGAAAATTTTTCAAAGCATTAAAATTTATTATGTGTAAAATCTATAAATCCTTAAGTAATGACAAATTTTTAGAACAAATAAAAGTTCAGGGTGTGACGAAATTGTAAAACAGAACTGAACAAATATTATTAGCAAATTGTTTTAAATGCAAATTTTATAATATTTATCCAGCTTGAGAAAGAATTAATTTTATCATTATACAAAAGTAAATAGATATGTCAAAATTAGTGATGCCAGTAAATAATAAATTTTTAAATATTAAAATTTTATTGTTAATACAAGAATGATGTCATTGCCCCGTGTCATTGGTGTCATTCAAGAGTCCTTGCTTCTAATTGGTCATATGCAAGGTAGATTGGATTTATCGAGTATGTCCCATCGATATTTATTTTGTAGATTATTGATATAGAACCTAATACTTTCATCATTTAAAATTTTTGGGATATGTTTTTAACATTGTTGTTTACGGTATTCGAAAAATAGCTCTTACCAATCTGTGATTACTGTCAAACTCAAATTTATTTAATACTGATACATCTTTTAGAATTAATTCTTTATTCGTAATAATAAAGTCAATCTCGTTTTTAATTAATTCGTTTGGTGATTTTAATGTTCATTTCTTATTATCATTACAGAATTAATTTTCTCAATATATAAAACCAAATAAATATAGATATGTCAATATTAGTGAAAATTGTTTTTTTTTTCAATAGTTATGGACTGAGAAAAAATCTATCTAAATTTTGTAGAAATTTCTTCAAATTTATAAATAAAACTCAAATAATTATTATACTCTTGAAATTAAGTGGTATATCAATGGTTTACTATACATAGTTAGTTTTTCATATAATTCATTAATCTATGTTCATTTTTCATTCCTTTTTTTATATATATTTTTTTTTTAAAAAACCATTAATCAATTTTATCCAGTTAGTTACTTTATAACAAGCTATAACCACAAAAATGACTATAACTAATAATATAACGAGTAAATTAAATCATAATGTTATTCGTTGGACCATTCATAAAATAATCATAAATTGGAAAATTTGATATACAACAAAGAATTTAAACATATAAAAAAATGTATATTTTATGTTTTGCTATACAAATAACTTAATATTTTTTTGTTGTTCCCCTAACAATTTTGTAAAATAATTACATATTATTTAAATTGTAATAGAAACTCTGAAAAAAAAATAGAAATATTTAAATAACATATTTAAAATATCATCCTTAACAATTTCATTAAAATAACATATTATTAATTTAAAACTACATAATTTTATGTCGCATATAATGTCAGGGAAATATGTTTATTAATTCTTATTCATACGAGTATGTATTTAATATGTATTGGAAAAGCATTGGTTTTCGTGATCAACATGCATGCCATTTTAATATTTAAACCAACAATAATTCTTGGGATTCTTAAAAAAATTAACTAAATAAAATACATAATATTAAATAGTTTATTTATGTTATATTTATTGAAATTCATTCCACAATTTGTAAAATATATTTTTTTTTGTAATTTAAATCTGAAAGTACGAGTAATACGGAAATTTTAAATACATAGTTTCAATCTTTGGTAATAGATTTTTTTTAAATTTATATTTTAATATGTAATGGGGTAACTAATTTTCTTCGGATACGAGTTATTTGTTAATGGTATCATTAAGACTGAATGTATGTTTTGTAGTAGTGTGTTAAATGGTTCGTTGGTTTATGTAAGTGGCGAGTCACATGTAAAATGACGGCGACACTAATTAGCTCATTAGCACCGTTTTGATACCACTCACGTGACATTGTTACCACTCACGTAACCTGGCTTGGTTAAGATAATAGTTTTAGATCCACCTTGTGTTATTGAGAAACCTGTATGTTTTATCTGTATGTTTCTTAGCCGTAAAATAGTTAAGGTTGGTGAGCTAATCCTTTCTTTCTTTCTTGTTGAGTATATCCTTTCATTCTCGCTCTGGCTATAATTGAGCACTTGCAAGTGAGGTGTTTTCTCATTCAGTTCTCAGCAATAGCGGCATGATTATATGAATCGGATGCCTAATCAGTCCGCATGTTCGTCAATTGACCGGTACCCCGGGGACAAAACTGTTGATCTGGCTATGTCCCTTCAGGATAATTTTATTAGGTTGTTGGTTTTATTTTGGTCGTACGACGGACACATCTTCTTGGTCTTATGGTGCCTGATTTTGTCTTTCCAAGGACAGAAAATATAGAGATAGATATTTTAATGGGGGATTTACCAGATCTGTTAGTAACGTTTTCAGATTGGATCCTCTTCAAGCTAATTCATGTCCCGGAACTAACAATAATGTATGACTCGGTTCTGGTTCGCTAAGAACGCAAGTTTGTCCTTCTTTATGAGCTTGTATTATATTATTTGCAAGTATATTAATTGCTTCAATTTGTATGAAAATCTATTTAAAAATTAGAGTATTTTTCTTACTCGTCAAAATTTCTTACTATACAATCGTTTCAACTAACTTTCCATTCAGATTATTTTATGCACTCTATTTGTTATCTAAATTGCATTGAAAAAAATATATTTTTTTAATTTTTTAATTGAAGCCTTTAATAATATTTTTATTACTAGTCCCCATAAAATTAATAAATATGTAATGAAATAGTGATGATATTTTTGTTGACCATATTTTTAGTGATAATTTTACTCCAATTATTCATTTAATAAACCCATTTAGACTGATTAGTAACATAAAAAAAGATGACTAATTTCAAAGATCATTTAATATTTTTTTTTTTCGTATTTGGTTTCAGTTTTAAAAATAATTATAAAATTTTATTAACTTTATTTTGTAATTGGATGATTATTAATTGTATAATTTATTATAAAGTCGAATAATTAAGAATTCAATTGAAATTTTAAATGTGATAAAAAAATAAATTTTAAATTAAAAGTTTAGCTTTTCAAGTATTTAACGATTTTAATAAATTTAATAGATAATAATTGTAAATAATTACTAAGCACACCTCTTTTTATTAAGAAAGTATTCTAGAATTGACAGCTAAATTAAATACAATAATTACAAATTTTAATTTATTTATTTTAATTAAATTATATTTTATTTTGTTTCATTTAAAGTAAAAGTTACTTAATCTACATTTTATCAGCTATCAGTTTCAAACTTTATTATAAAATTGATAAAAATGATTTAAAATTTTTACGATAGTTATGGGAAACTTATGAGTGTTGCAATAGACTTGAAGAAAATAAAACGATGTATGTTCAAATGTATTTTTCTTTACGTTTTCGAGGTCGGAGATTCCAAATTTGCGAAAAAAATATAGTTTTTATCAGATTTGAATGAAATTTGATAAAAAATGCTGGTTTCGAAATTGTGCCTTCCAAATTAGGGATACATAGCTTTCGGGTCCATGCTAAAATTTTCGAATTATATATTTCATATGTTCTATAGAAGAGAACATTTATTTCGTAAGTATAATCAATAATTAAATTGGTTACGTAGATTACTTTTGTCCTCAACATATTACTGACTGACACCTGCAACATTGTTTTGGTAATATATTTATTTCTACATGTCTGCAACATTTTTCATGTGTTGTTTTACCTAAAATGTAACTACAACATTTTGATAGTTTTGTGATTTAGTTTATACTTATAAAACTAGTTTCAGCAAGTTCGGTTTTAATTGTATCACAATTCAAAATTATAAAATACATTCTTTTATGCTGTTTTAAATTTATTACAAAGTTTACCTACAGTTAAATACAAATCAATGTTGTACATAACAAAAAGTTATCTATACTCCTATCTGGTTATAATTTTTTTTTTTAACTCCATTTCTATTTCTGTTTTGTCTAGTCAGTGATCGTCGAAAAATATAAGTATCAATTTTGTATTTGACATTTGAAGAATATTTCGAAAATTGACATTGATTACCCTAAATTTAAATCATTTTTCAGTTCATCTCATAAAAATTTGATTTACATTATAAAAAGAACCAAATAGTCGATAAATATACTAATTTTGTGAAATTAAATTATTTCCTTATTTCGTTAGTGAAAATTATTAAATTATTAAATATCTATTTAATAATAGATTATTAAATAGATTTACAGTGTTCATTCGATATAATCACCTAAGCTGATTTGAAATTTGTAAAAAAGTTGCTTTTGTAAAATTGTTGCTTTTATCGAATTAAGTAATATAAAATAATTAATTTCAAATAATTAGCGGAATTTTGATGGCAGAATGTTCCACCAGCCCCAGACTATGATATCAGTTAAACATGCACTATTTTCAGGTAATATTGAGTTGAAAAGGGTTGCTATATGTAAATAATCATCTTATTTATTTTTACACCATCTTCAACATATTTTAAAATTTCAAACTTCTGCTGTATTGTCAACGATTTTCTCTTAATTTTGTCCATTCAAACCAAGGTTACCAAAAATTTCTTATAACGAACATACTAATATTAAAAATGATGACTATATCAGGAGTTGCTAATATCGAAAGTTTCTTATATCAAATGTGATTATATCAGGCGAACACTGTAATAATTGAAAATAATTAAATAGATTCTATTATATGGAAACCGTTTTCGGCTTGTAAGATGCTGTTTTTCTGGTAGAATTGTGGTCTTCAAACTTTTGCGATCATTAGAGCACTTCTGTATTATCTTTTTTAAAAAAAAATCTGCACGAAAACGGAACCCAAATATACGATATAATAAAATTATGAATTTGCCCTATTAATCTCGAAAATTCTTGGTGGTCATAAGCTATCTAAATTAACTTTTAAATTATTATTTTGATTTTCAACTATCTAATTGAAACAATAATTGTTCAGGTTATCAGTAACTATAAGTAACTAAATTACTTATTAATTATACAATTCCATCTTAAGTTTCGGTTAAATTATAACACTTATCCAATCAATTTGCTAAGTGTTGATTTTAATCTGAATAATTTCTGTAAAATCAATTCTTAGTTTTTCATTTTCAATATAGAAATAAATTTTTCAAAAGAATATTTTTTTTCAAAATTTATTTAATTTCTCCATATAAAAATCTAAGACCCATTGAAAAAATGTCGACATACTAAAACAATAATTTCCGAAACAATTTTGATTTTTTTGGAGGACATCACTATTTTGATGGTCTTAACTCTAACAAAAATAATTTTTATTTGACTTTGGCTCATCAAAAAAAAAAAAACTTTTTGTATTTTTTGTCAGTTTTATTTTTTGTCGGATGCTTTAAAGGTGCGGCAAATAAATTTGATTTTGTTTTTGGCGGGCTTTTTCGTCAACAATTTTATTTTTTTTAAATAGAAAAGGTTGGTTTTTTTTTTGTTACTAGTTCGTTCCTGACAACACTATGGAAATTATTATGTAAATATAATTTGAAATAAGATAAAAATTCTTAAAAAAAAAAAACAATTTTGAATTTTTGGTTATGATTTTAAAAACACGTGTTATAGTTTCACACCTTTTTATGTTACCAACTTTCAACGATTTTTATGAGTTTTGCTTTTTATATAATGTATTTTAAAATGAAATGAAAATATTATCTTTAAAATGTTGGAAAATTATATATCATTTTTTTATATTTTTCAATTCGTTTTATGAATTGGATATTTTTTATATAATAAAAATTTTCTTATGGTGTCATTTTTTAAAAATTATTTCTATATAAAAATATGACAAATACCAATTTCTATGAAAAACATTTTTAAATATAGCTTTTCATTATTTAATTAATATAATGTTTTAAATGATAAAGTCGAAAATGCTAATTTTCAATATTGTGTCACATATTTTTTAGTTCAAACTTCCACTCCACGTGGCAGTCAGATTGTTAATTTATATCCAAAAATCTGTTGTAATCTTGTAATATTAAAAAAAAAAGGTAATATACTTAGGAAAATTTATAAAATAAATAAATGAATAATAATGTATTAAAAAACCAACAAAAAATACAATTAAATTTAAACTATTAAAAAGTGACAGGGGTGTGACAACAACCTAAGATCTGTACAAATATGGGAAATTTTATTATGCAAATTTTTGTGGAATTTCAAATATTTATCCAGCTTGGGAAAGAATTATATTTATCTTATTATAAAAAAATAGATATATGTCAAAATTAGTGATGCCAATATATTATTATTTTTAAATATTTAAAAATATGACTAAAAATCTGGTAATATTGAATTTGAAAAAATGACTAAAATTATTGACTTGTAAGAATTTCAATAATTAAATTGTGTCCAAAGATTTCCCTTTTTCGTTCGTCTGTTATCGCTTAATAATCTATGGATCAAGAATGGCTAGCTAGAATATCAAAGCGAAAAGTATACTCTAGATTTTGGATTCGCATCCTTTTATAAGCTTCCTGAGCCATTTTCAAAGATGTTATTACTATAAAAGTATTTGAAAGAAGTATAAAAGTTGCAAGATTAATCTCACATTTTTTTTTTATTTTCTAGACTTGATAGGCTAGTTTTGGTTTACTTGACAAAGGGGCTTACAAGTTTGAATGCTCTCTAACCTTACGTTTGCCAAATAATTATTAATAATTTTATTAATGACACAATTTTTTTGGTAAATTCATTTGAACAAAGAAATTAAATTCTTATGATTTTATGCACTTCATATTAACTTAGTCATTAGAAGTTAAATATATTAAAATTTACTTCTATCCTAAACTTTTTTTAATATTATTGAATCAGTTTTTTTTTTTTGCTTAATATTGCCTTACCTAAATTTGATTTTACTATTTTGTCATTCAATTAAACAACATAATCACGATTATAATAATGATGATGATTATTATTATTATTATTATGATCATGACGATGATCTATCAGGAATAAATTAAAATGAGCTCATCACTCTTTTCTGCCCTCACTCTCACTACGTCTTTGAACAATAATAAAATTTACCTAATCAAAAAAACAGCACAACAGAAAATCATTTTAAATATATATATTTACATAAGATATATATGTATGCATATATATATATATATGTTTTTAATTCATTAAATGATAAAAATAATAATAAATAATTCACTTTTTACATATTTTCATATCAAAATATATTTACAAAAATTCTATGCCAAAAAAATGTTACCATTCACTTTTATTTTGTCTGGTTTTTGGTGTGGTAAACAAGCCATAATACCAAAAAACAACAACAAAATACTAGCTACCAGCCGAAGCCAATATTTTTGATTCTATGTTTTGTAAAATTATACAAAAAAATATAAAATAAAAACAAAATAAAAAAAAAAAAACAACACTAATAAATTTTAATTATATATAAATAAAAAATCAAGAAAAATTTTTTGAAGTAAATAAATCCATAAAAAAAAACAAGAAATTGTAAAATATTTTTTATATATTTTTTTCGTCCGGGCCAAAATGACGTCGTGATTTTGGGTTTTAGTGGCGCGCTTTTTTATCCCAAATTTTTTTTTTTTTTTTTGAAAAGATCATTTTTTTTTATTATCCCGTGTGAAGCGACTACACTGGTCACCGCAACACGAATTCCCAAATATACAAACGTTGCGCAACTGGAACACTACAAACAAAAAAAATTCCCCGCTCCACTCGTAACTCGAATAAAATCGGAAAAAAAAATTCTATTCTATATTTGGATAATCAAATCACAATAAAAAAAAACTTTTTGTTGTTCTGCTGGTGCTGCATTCAAAAAATTACTGTTTTTGGTGAATCAAAGGAAAAATGATGTCATCTTATTCTTTGTTGTTTTTCCAATTTTTTTTTTTTTTTTAAGTATTAAAATTTGTTGTTGTATTTGTATTGGAGAAACATTATTGCACTATGAATTAATTTATTTAATTTTTTCACTACACAATTAGAAACAAATTTGATGATCTTAGGAACTCCAAGAGCACGGTATGAAGTTCCTACGAATTTCAATTTTAATGAACGTAGGAACTCTATACCTCGCTAATGGCAGAAACCTTGCAATTAATTCAGCTTTCAAAATCATATCGTACAATATTCAAAAATCTAAGAACTAGAAAAAAAAATTTAAATTACACCAAAATTCCGGCAGCGACACAAATGAGGAGACACACCCTTGAATTTTTATTGTCGAGGTTGTTTTTTTTTTTGTTCAATTTTTTTTTTTTGTACTTTGAAAGTCTCCAAAAACACACAAAATAAAAACAGTTTGTTTTTTTAAATAAAAACGATCACTTTAATATTAACTGTTATGTTAATATGTAAAATTATATTTAAAATTAAATTATTTAATTAAATTTATTACATAGATTTGAACACATGCTTTTAAATTTTGCAATTACTTAAAAAACACTTTTGCGCATGTTTTCTAAGTCTTTAATTTGTATTCATCGCGTATCGTCTAATCGACCAACATAACATCACCAAAAAAATAATATTTAAAAAAAAAAAAGCGATCGATCGACCGAACTCAATTTACTGGCTGATCAAACTGAAATGCTGGCGGGCTGAGTTTTCGCTTTTGAGATCCAATTTGTAAAGTCTCCAACAATTTTTTTTGCTCCACAACCACGTTTTTTTTTCTGTTCTTTCTTGTAATGTTCACCAATATGAAAATATATTGCGGAGCAGCACATCGTAATTGTTGTTGTGATCACGTCGTCGTCAACTGAACTGATATAAAATGATCGTGTACGTCTAGCGAGCGATTAGTAATCAAAAAATGTTATTTTATGTTGCTTTGTCGTTTGTACTGATCAATTTTTGATAACTACTAATAAATTTGTTGTTGATTTGACGTTTCTGATGTAGTTGGAGAGAGGAGATCTTAGATTTTAGTGTTGCCATATAATACAAAATTAAATTTCTGAAAATATAAAAATGTTAGAAGCATAGAAACATAAAATAAATATATGTGTAGGTATTATGTTTTATGCAACATAAATTTTTTATAAAAAGAGATTTTTTTTGGAGATTATTTTACTGGTTATGTAGAATTAACACGAACATATTTTTTTTATTAGACTCGTACTCGTACAGGGGGGTAACCATACCACCAAAGTTTTTGTTGCTGGTCGTAAACGAAATTTTTTTTAAAAAGGGGGATTTATTTATGATTGTAGTTGTGTATTTACGCACTTTTTATATATTTATTTAAAAAGAGTTATTAGATTGTGTGTGCTTGCTTGCTGGTGCTATGCATTTTATATAGAAATTAATTAAGTAGGCGATTTAACTAACTTTTGTTTGTTGGGTTTGTGGTGGATAGAAATAATATTAAATTGTAAATTAAAATTAATTGTGCATGGGCTGACAAAAAAATATGGTAATTAAATTATTCATTTTTATTAAATAAATTTTTTTTTTTAGTTTTTATTTATACGAAGAAAATTTGGTGGTTAAAAAAAATATAAGTAATAAATATCTAAAAAGTGCGTATTTTGCCTATGTTTTTTTTACAGTATATAAATAGAAAGTATGTTTTTTTTTTTGTAATTATGTTTTAGGAAATTAATTCTTTTGTTTAATTATGGGTTGGTGAGGTGCTACTGATTGTAAAATAAGTTTTTTTTTTTAAAGTGTTTTTTTAATGATTTTTTTTTTCTTTTTGTAGATACAATATACAAAAATCAGTCAACAAGTTCGTTAAGCTTAATTAACTTGTCATAGAGAAACAGGTACAATGGCCTCAGGTCAAATTGTCTGATTTGAAAGCAATATTGTTTATTTTTTTTTGTAAATTTTGAATTTATGTAATAAAATTTATTTTTAAAGTTTTGTTCTTTTACTTTTACAGCTTTGTTCAAATTTCAATTTCAATACTTAAATGGGTTAAGTTTGTTAAGTTTAAATTTGAAAAATATAAATTTTAGGTTAATATATTATCAACTGTTGATCGACAGATGTTAGATTTCTCTGTAGTTGGTAATAATTAGTAATTAATAAGGTAAATAACTTTTGGAAATGTAACTTTAATCTGGGCTACATTGCTGATTCTAGAATGGTTTAGAGTTTAGATGATTTACGAAGACGATAATTTCAATTGACTTCGAATTATCGATATTCAATTTAAATTTTTGTAGAGTTTTATAATTGATTTTATTGGAAAATTTGTATACCTAGTTTCTGTTAATTAAAATTTTGAATTGATGAAGGTTAGTTAATGAGAAAGTTACCTTATACTTATGTTTTTGGATGCTATAAATGTAGTTTTAAATCATAATTATATATAAATATTCACATTCTAATTACATATATACCGTATATATAAATATATATACAAATGTCATTAATTGTTTATTAAAATATTTGCAAAGCTATTATTTATTTTCGACTGATAAACTTAATAGACGACAATGAAACTATAAATAAACTTCCAATTAAAAATTGTATTTATTTATTTTATCAATTTATATTAATATTTTTAAATCAATTTTTTTTTTTTAATTTTATACTTAATTAATTTAATCTTTTTCAATAAAATACAAAAATTTAATATTTTTCTATAAATGCGTTTATCAAAAATATTCAATTTTGACTCAGAAAAATAATAATAAATATTAATTTATTTTTTATCTCTTATAGATGTTTTTTTTTATTTACTTAAATAATATTATATACTCGACACAATTAATAATAACAACATGAAAAAGCTATCTTAAAGATTGTTATGCTCAATATTTTTTTATTGGAAATTTTTTATAGACAATTTCTAACTCAACATTTGAATCAATTTTTTAGTACAATAATTTTGTATGTTGTTGGCTTAATTAGTGATATTTTTTAATATAAATTATATACTAAAAATTTCTTTTCAATCTTCTAGCCCTTCGCGCCCCCCAAAAATTAAACCAAAAAATTTAGTTCCAAAAATATTTGAAATTTAATAACCAGAAATTTTCGTAATTTTATAGAAGACGCGTAGATAAAACAACAAAAAACACAACACGCTAATAATTTCGATATGTGCGACATGTTTCTTTTCATATGCAAATTACCAACTCTCGCATATCAAAAGAATTTTTATGTTGTACCTATATCTATTTTTTTTTTGTATATATGATAAAAAATTTAAAAAAAAAATTATATATAAAAACGTATTTGTAAAATTTATGGAGGTTTTGTGTAGTTGTTGTTATGTATTTATATGACCCTACATAATAAAAAGAAAAATTATGAACATAGAGATTTGTTATTCCATCCGTTGTTGTTGTTATATGCAATATTTATGCTGTTTCGTCATCATTTATGAAAATGAAATACAAAATTTAAAATATATATGTATGTAATATAAAAAAAAAACAATTTATTGAAATAAATTTTAATATAAATTCTGTAAAAGGTATACGAACTTTTCGGATTTGGAAATAAAAAAAATATTGTTGTATAAATTTTGAATTTTAATACGGTATTGTAAAAAATATAATATTATTCAGTTTCCTGTATAATATTTGTATATATTGACGAGTTCAATCATAAAAATATTTGAAATTAAACCCGAAATATTGAAATTATTAAAAATCTAAATTTAAAATCTTTTAGTCTAGTAAAACATTAATTTAATAATGTCTTTAGATCAGTTAATTCTTTTTTTTTATTTATTTATTTAAACTTACTAGCAACTTTTTAACATTTTACTTATAATTCTATTAAAATTGTGCAAATATACCACCATATAAATACCACGAGCAAGTATTCAAAATTCACTATCTATAATTATGTTAAAACTGAATATTATCATACACTGTAAATATAAATAACAAATAAAGTCTAATTTAATGTTTTATCTCATACTCTAAGGTTCATTTATCCAAAAAAGATCATAGCTTCCTGAAAGTCGTGTATACAGACTTATTATATGAATAAAATATTGTTATTCTAATTACGTTAAGAAAATTTGTTTAAAGTTCAATTAATCGTTCCTTGTATGGCAGCTATCGCTATCATTAACGACAACCTCTTGTATACATTTTACTTAAATGGTAGTTACCTAATACGCTTTCCAATTTTATAAAATCTAAAAATTGTTTATTTATTATATTGAAAATTTGATTAATATTGATTTAAAAAAAAAAAAAAAACATAAATACATAAATTATTTACTTAACAATTGAAAAAGGTCTTTGGAAATTGTGTGCAATTACAAGATTATTATATAAAATAGTCAATTTAATCAAAAATAGCTTTACAAGTATTCTTCAAATATTATATTGAAGAAATAATTATTTTTTTAAATTTACTTATTTGCTATAAAAAATTATGATTTTTTATCTTATTTAGCTTGTACTTAAGTTCAGTGGTTTATTTCAAAAACTATGTTTCCCCCATTTTGATAAATATAATATCAAAATTCTGTTTTAGAAATTCCATTTTATATTTTCACGCACATATGGAAAATCTATAAAATTATATATTAAACGAAATGAGTAAATCACAATCTTTTAAAAATAATCCCGCCTTTTTATCATGCTATAAATGCATATATACATACTCATAGTTTTATTATATTTTTTTACTTATATCCTTAAAAATGTGTTTTATTTTTATGTGTATACAACATATATCTATATATAAATATTCAACATACTCTTTTTTTTCAAATCAGTTTTATTTTGTTATCCTTAACTATTATATATAAATATAACGAGCAATCAAAATCGACCAGGGGTGGAAAACTCATACTATTGTCAATCCAAAAATATTAAGGACAAACTTTTAATGGTTTCTCTTCTCTACGTTTTTTCTATATAGTAATATGATTATGTTAAAAAAAAAATCATTATTTTTATATCCCAGCACATTATTAAAGTGACTGGACTTCTCATACCACAACCACAATTAATATTTTCCGTTCCATGACAAAGGATTATTTTCAATACAATTTGAATAATTTTTAATGCGTTGTTATAAATATACAAAGTTTTTATGTTTTATTAGTAAACTTTCCCAAACTTTTTATTGTATTGCGTGCATGCGTCGAACTATCGTATATCCTTGAGGAAAACGTATCCTTCGGATATAATTTAAATGATTTTAACCATGTAACTTTTTATGTATACCTATGTAAAATATTTACAAATTCATAAATAACAATTTTTGTGTTTGTACAAATAAATAGTTCTTATAATTTTTATAAAAATCAATTGTAAATTTAATACACTTACACCTACAACATTAATACATTAACATTTTTTTTTATAATACGTAATGGAACAAGAATAAAATCCAACCCTCAGTACAATTCTTAGCATGTTAGTAAGTAACTATTATTACTTAACAACAAAAAAAAGGGGGTCAAACGCATATTTTCATACAAAATTGAGTACCACTCATCCGTTTTTATTTTTTTTATTTTTGTGAACTTAACCAACAAAAATATTATTCTAATATATTCCAAGGAATTTTTTTATTCCAAGGATATTTTTATTAAGGATATAAAAGGACGTTATAAAATGTATATATATTAATAAAATTTATTACCTTTCAACTTTTTATTATTTGTAATTCTGCCATGTTGGATAACATTAATGTCCATTTTTAGAAGGTGGTGTATATGGAGTACATTTTGGATAAGAAGGTTTTTTTTAAAGGGACTTGTTATTGAATGTTGTAACCCATAGCGAAACAAAAAGGACTAAACATTTATTTATGATTTATTAGAGAAATAATTGAAATTGTTTTACATTTTTCATATTTTAAAATTGTATATAAACCGATACGACTTTTAAACGCACTTCCTATCAATTTAAGATTTTACCAGAAAAAAATGCATTAAAATTTTTTTTAAAGGGGATGAGAAAATAATCAAAATGAAATAGGTTTTTTTTTGCAGGGTTGATGAATAATATTGGAAAGTTTAATATTTTCCGATATAAATTTTATATTTTTAATATTTATTTTAATAATAAAAAAAAAAACGGGGAAGAATTTTAGTTTGATTGAAAAAAATTTAAAAATAAATATATGAAATTATAATTTTTTATTTTTGGTTGCACAATTGGCAGACAAACATTAAACTTGTGATACTTTTTAATATATAATAAATATTTTGTAATTTGCATAATTTATAATGCTTTTGTGTCCGGGTTTTTTTTTTGAATCTATATTTTTTTTGGGGGAACTGAATATGAGTTGAAAAAAATACAACAAGAAGAAATTGTATGGAATTATGACTGTTGTGTGCATTGTCTATTATAGAAATTAAATTGTATATTGATAAATATTTTGACAGTTTAAAAGTATTTCTTTTTTTAGTACTTGTTTATTGAGTGTAATTTGGGGGAGGCCATAGTAATTGGTCGGATAGACTGTCAAATTGATTATTGAATACTTTAAGTTTACGAGAAATCAATGCTAGTTACCCTGTATTACAGAGTTGCCAAAATTGACAAAAAACGCAAATGTAATTAAATTTAAAATATCTTTAAATAAGTTTTATTATAGTTAAGGTTGAGTGGGACTGACTATGGTCTCGAATCTCGACATGCAAAGGCTTTGAAGAGAAAGAAGCATCATTTCAGCCATCGAATATCAATGTGTGAGGTATTTGGTCTTCATCCTTACATCCAAGAGAATCTACTACAAAACTAGTTTTATGCAAAATAATTGCGATTCTCCAATCTAAGGTTAACCGGGATGGTTTAGTTAAACGTTACTGTATTCCTAAGCCAATTTACAAAGTAGTATTAATCATTAAAATAGTTTGAAACACAAAAATAATATTACATTAATTTGTAAAATACTATAAAATGTCAATATTTTCGGGGCAAAATTTTGAATTAAAATCAGGTCAATTTTTACTTACAGAAATTGATTAAATTTTTTTGAAAATTATTCAAAATAAAATTGCTACTCCAGCAATTTAATTTCCTCTTCAATTTTCTATCCTTGTTTTGTGTTGCCATGATTTTTCATCACTTTTACCAATAAAAATAAAAAAATTTAACAAAATTTATGACTGAACATTAAATTTTGGGGTAATTTATTTAACAACTTTTTTTCATATGAATTTTTTTTTCATTTTTTATTATCAAAAAAAATTTCGATTATAAAAATAATAAAATTGTTTTTTTATTTTATTTTTTGCTATTATGTTATCTATAAAAACTTATTTTATATTTTGTCGGTCAATGATATTTATATCAGGCATGGGACATCAGCCAAAATATTTAAATTATTGGCAAAAGTACACATAACAAAAAAAGCCATTATTCCGCGCGTAATGGATAAATATTTACAAAAAAAAACTCCTAAAAAAATTATATTATAGGTTCAGGTACCCAAACGAAAAAAAAAATGTTATTTGAAACTTTTTGCAACAAAAAAAACCTAAAATATTGTCTGGTGTTGGGACAGAAAACGAGCCATGTATCTCTAATTCGATTATGTTGAAAATATTGAAGGTAATTTAGAAAAAAAATGTGTCCATATTTTAACACAATAAAATATTGTAGATAAATTTAATTTAATAGCAGATGATGGCATGGGCTATTGAGCTTCATTATAATAAAGCAATAAAAGGACATTAAAAAAAGAAACAGACATGAACCGAACAAACATTTTTTATAACACCTCTTATTGTGTTAAAGTAGTATGGAGTTCTCTGGTTTCTTAAAAAAAATGAAATCGTGATACAAATTTCATCGTAAGATTGGATTAGAGTGAATACTTTAAATATTCCGGTTTAAATTTCATATTAACATAATATAAATTTACAGCAAATTGTTAACAATAATTTGACCGAAAAATATCAAGTTTTCGGTCAATCGAAAATTTAATGTTGTCAATATTTTTTTAGACTGCATATTTTAATAAATTTCTTAATAAATATTTACAATTAAATAGATCTATATAGAAGAAAATTAAAATATCTTTAAAACAAAGTTTTTCTCAAAGTGAATAGCGCGAGCAAATGTTCATTAAAATTTTCAAAAATGAAATATTTGAAAAAATACAAAATTCCTTAAAGGCTAGAGAGGACAACCTTACAAAATACCAAAAAGAACTCCAATATTTTAATGGTTTTTTATTTTAATTCCAATGAAAAATTCTCTATATAAATAAAATCTAAAACAAAAAAAACTGAAAGCCACGCTCTAAATTACATTCAATTATATATTTATGCACTTGAAATATTTTCAAAAACAACATAAAAATTGCAGTCCTTCCGTACAAATTCGAATAAAATAAATTGGAACTTTGCAAATGTGCATTCTCTACGTTTTTTTTTTTTTAAGCAGAAAAATTGTGTTGCCAATTCTTTAGAAAAAATATTCACAATTTTCTTATTTCCAGAGATTATGATGAACTAAATGCAATTTGAAATTTGTAAAAAATTCGTTTTGCCAGTACCGCCGCGTCGTCGCTTTTAACTCTAAAATACCATTAAGAAAATCTTTATAAGTTATTTAAAGTACGAATATTTTTCATTATTTTAAACGACACTAATAAAAAAAAAATCTTAAATTAAAAAATTTAAGTTCATTTAAGAAATTATATAAAAAAAAAAAATTACTGGATGCACAAATTTTATTTATCGTACGCGTTCAGTAAGGACAACAATTACTATAAAAATATATAAATATAAATTTCTCGAATTGACTTTTGTTAATCGTTTTTATTCTTGTGGTTTTATTTGCAAAAAGGGGTCTTTATTATGTTGGTCTGGATTTTAAATTGCCTATAATCATTTTTTTTTTATTTATATAAAACATATTTAATTAGAAATTTATTAAGTGCATGCAATTTTGTAAGAGTATTTAAGAGTATTTACCCTAAATGAAAACATTTTGACCTAAATAATTAGTTTTGGGTCAAAATTGAATCTAATTTTATATGTCAAATAGGTCAAAAATAAACAGTAAATTAATTGAAATGAAAACTTAAAAAAAACCAACATTTTTTTTTTTGTTTCTAATATGTACTGTGGAAATTAATTAAGAAGCTTAAGTGAATTTACAAAATGCAAGTCATATTTTTAAGTCAAAAACAAAATTTTTTACAAGTCATACTATTAGGTCAATTTGACTAAAAAAAGAATTAAATCAATTATGTAAATAAATATGTAAAAAAAATATTTTGTAATTTGACCTAAAATAATTATATAAGAGATTTTCAATTAGACAATTTGAAAATTTTAAATTTTTGTCTATATAAACTTAAAAACGTTAATAATAAAAAATAAAAATTATATTTTCATTTTTTCCATATGTTCAACTTAATTTTCAGTATAAAATTTATATTAAAATATTATGCGCGCCCCCATAAATTTAATGTATATAAACATTTTTTTTTTATATCTTGTAATTAGAAAATAAATATGTAAAATAAAATATACAATCAGATATATTTATTTAAGTTGATTGTTTAGATGGATTTTTTCTAAAATGGGGGGTTTTGTTTTTTTATTTTTGGCTGCTAATCTCGCGGTTGTTGGTAATCGTAATCGGAGAAGACAAGTCCATCATCGTTTAGCAGATAGATTGTTAAAAACAGCAGGCTAAAAAACAAGAAAAACCACACATCATCATAGCACAACATAAAATAATAATAATAAAAAAATCTGCTAACCTAGGGGTATCCAAAAACGCAGAGTTTGTTGGAACATTATAGAGGTTTCGTAAAATTTTAAACTATTTTATATAAATGTAATTTGGAAATTTGAATAGGAACTCATTACAGAACTTAACGAAATAATATCGGTATCAATTTGAGATAGAAAAACTGAGCTGTTTACTAAATTTCATTCAAATCGGATAAAAAATTACGATTACTGTAAGAAAAATTGATTTGAGTAAAATTCAATTTTTTCGACCGATCTTTCGATTACAACAAACTTTATTCGATATAATTCTTCGGTAACATCTTCAATCACTCCACATGTGCGACGACGATTTTTCTGTGTTTAAAAAAATAATTTTGTTTGTTTTTTGTTTATTTTGTTTTTAATTTTCTGATCGGTACAAAAACAAAAAATATATATAAAAAAAACAATTCCAAAGATTTTTTTTTGGGATAAATTTATTTAAAGTTTTCACTCATTGACTTGACGGATCTTCTGTCTAAATTTGTTTCCCATCGGTTATGTATCTGTCTTCGATGATATGTTATGATCGCATAGTTTTTATAGTTAATATTTTTAGTTGAAATATATAGAAATTAAATGCTCGAAGTATTAGTAAAAATTTTAATTAAAGTTTTTGTTGTTGAGAAATTAAATTACCAGAACAAATGTGAACGACCAAAAATTTTAGTAGATTTTTTGGTGGAGTTGAGAGTGTATGAAATTTTAAAAAGTTTTTCAGGTTAATTAAAAAAGGATTTTTCTTGTGAACTTACAGTTAATTAAATATTAGTTTATTTAATTAAAAGTTTCATTAAAAAAAATGTGTCAAAAATTAAGGATAATTTTGATCAAACTTTAATATCTGAAAATTATGTTGATTCAAATTTTATTTTGTAATTTCAGTTTTCCTGGGACCCAAGTAATTTCAAATAAATCAAGTAATTTCTAACAAGACTATTTCTAAATTCTAGCAAAAGACTATAAACATATAAAAATGTTCCCTTATAAGTTTTCAGGTCAAGTTAAATAGAAAAAATCTTCCAAGTAATTTGATCTTTTAATTGCTGTCGACAAGAAATTCTTCGAAATAATTTTTTTCTATCTTTCAAAAATTCATGCTGGCTAATAAATTATTTCAATTTAACGTCTTTCAAAATTACAAAAACTTTTTTAAATAAAACTGAAATGAATTTTCTACTAAAATAAAAATTATAGTTCTCTACAATAATTTCGAAAGACAAAACTTAAATATTCTGTATACGTAAATAAATGTTTTTAATCGTTTTTTTTTTTTGGTATTCTTCAAAACTAAAAAATTGTTACCAACAAAATAATTATTTTTTAGAAAACATTTTCGTGTTACACGCATGCATTATAATAGTTTGTTACAATATGTCGGCATTGGTTCTCCCCTACACAAGAAAAAAAAACTATACCCAAACTAAAAATCCAAGAAATAAAAACAATAATAATCGTTTTAGTGACCCCAAAGTCCTCCTCTCTAGCACCAAATTATCATGTCACACACAAAAAAGTATAACCAAAAATCCAACCGCCACGAAAACCTCATGAAAAATTGTTCTAAGAATGTAAATTTTTATCTAGACTGTGGTAGTTTTGTAAGGCAAACTGAAAATATTGAAAAGAAATAATTTGTCAGTTATATTAGCTTAGCCCATCATCATTGGTGTCATCAGCATTTTGTATATATGAAAAATAAAAAAAAACTTTCATTTTTGACAAATTTATGTACTAATACAGAAATTAGAGAAATTGATGACGAGCGAGTTTATAAGAATTGAAAAAATAAAAAAATTATATTATTCAAATATAACATTTTGCTGACAATATAATTTCATTTTTTAGGTACAATATTGAAGAGTTTTTAACCTCAAACAAACTGAAATTCCCTTTAAAAATAATGTTGTGATGAAAAAAATACCTTTGTTTTGAGGGGGGTCACGACATTAATGTGCCACACGTCATACAATGAATTTCTAATGTGCATATTATTAGAAATTGGTTTTCTTTTTAATGGGTTACAGATAAATATGGTTAGAAAGGTAAGAGGTTTTTATATGAAATTTTCCAATTTTAAATAATGATGGCCTCAGCGAAATTATAGAAGAAAAAAATTATTATATTTTGATTTGTAAATTATATGTACAATTTTATATTTTATGATTTGAATGAAAATATTATTTTGTTTTGAGTGCATGATGGGGTTAATAAACGTGATTATACAGTAGACATGACAGATCATAGGTTTTTCAGGAAATTTCTGAACAAAAAATGTGTTTACAAAACTTAATTTAGAGATTAAAAAAAGCAATTCTTTTAAATGAGTTATTAAATTACTATAATAACTAAATAATTTTAATAAATAAATTTAAAAAAAATGTTTGAACCTTCCCGTATTTTCATAAATCAGTGTTCAAAAATCAATTTTGCATCTGAAATTATTCCCTAATAATTTTCAAAGTTCTTTGATCATATTTAATAACTCTATTATAATAAAGAAAATCTTGTTATAATATGAAAAATTTGATAGATTTTCATGTAAATATCCTAATATACTTATATATATGTAAATATACTTATATATGATATCAGTTTTAGAATAATATGCAAAAACGATTGCTAGTTCCAACTTTAAAATTAAGTTAGTGTCTATTCTAAACTTAAAATGACAGAGAAAAGAAGATTAACAAGAGATTCGGTAAATTTTACTTCGAATATGATTGAATAGAACGAATTGGGAAATTAAAGTGTTGGTCACATAAGACGACGAATTTGATCTTAAGATTTGTAAAAAAAAGTCATTTGAAACACAAAAATCCTTTTATTATTTCTTCACAAAAATGTTCATAAAAAATGAGTAATTTTATTTTGGTTGCCTTTTAAATTCATTGCATTTACAAACATACAAACATTTTTGACTTTCACTTTAAAAAAAAAGACCGAATACAAAACCAAATATAAAAAATGAAATAACTTGATAAGAATTTTCTCTATATATAAAAATTTAATTTAAACTGATCCCTACAAAAAAAAAAAACCAAAAACAGAGCACGTACATGAGTTTATTACCTGATGACGGATATATGAGGTTTCGCAGGATGACATATGGATGATTTTTTGATCGAATAAAAATAATTTTTTATTTGCAGTTTCTTATAATGTTCCTGATGTAGACGAAAGGCTCCTCTCTACCCAACAAATTCTAGACTATACAGAAACAACAAAAACCTCTTTAGGCCAAACAAAAAAAAAGAATCCCAAGAAAACTTTTATTGTAGCAAGTGAATTGTGGAAGTACAACATAAAAACAGATCATTTTTTTTAAAAAAAAGCATGCATACAAGTGCATGTGAAAAGGATATTAAAATATTTTGTTGGTGAGTTTTGTGTTTTTCAATGTTTTTTTTTTAATATAATGTACGCGATAACATGCGGTCGTAAGGATGGGCTGTTTTTTCACATGTGTTTTGAGAGTTGGGATAGAGAGGAGGAAAAATTGAATTTTCATAGTTTGGAATTTGAAAGTATATACAAAAAAAAAATCGGTTGTCGTTTGGTTATTGGCATTGTGTATTTAAATATGTTTAACCATCTTGTGAAATTTGAAGCCTTTTTATTTGAGTTGTAGTTGTGATGTGGTCGTATTTTGTATTTATTGTTTCTGATGAAAAGATGTGTACATAAATTTATATTTTTGGGAATTTTTTTTCCGGATTATTTTTATTATTTTGATTATGCTGGTTTACAAGAAATTTTGTTTTGTTATCTTATTATTATGACATGTAATATAATTTTGTGATATTGATGGCTGGGGGTTTGTTAAGAACATAATAATTTTAATAAAAAGTTGATCAATCATATAGTTAGAAAGCTTAAGTGTAACGAATACACAAACTTAATTAAACTTGCCATCACGTTAACATTAAAAAGTAATTTCAATCGCCAGTCCAGAGATAACTATAAAATCCGATTAAAAGGTCCACATTTCCAATTTCCATTTCGCTCGTTTGAACTTAGTCATTGGTGTGAAAATTATTTTTATAATTCTTTCAACCAAAGACGATTTTATCAGCCCCCCAAATTCCTATTTCTTTAAAAAATTTTACTCGCCTTTTACATGATTTACAACAACCGCAAAAAGTTAAACCGCAAATAAAAACATTTTTTTTTCCAAACATTTATAAAGTTTTTTTTTTCATTTTGACATGTGTGTGACAACTATTTTTCAATGTTCCTTCATTATTATTATTATGTTAAAATTACAATGGATTTTTAGTTGGTGGTTGGTGGTGCCCTCATCACACAAAGATTTTTCTTTCTATTGTATACACTTTTCTAACCGCAAGTTACTAAAATATAATGTAAAACCTAACCTACAAATAAATGTATTTATTCTGAAATTAAATACTTCGTTTTTAATTTAACGTCTTTAATGTAATGCGGTTACCATTAGGTCGTCATATAATGTGTAAATTGGTAATTTTTCATATATGGTTTTTTTTTTATTTTATTAATGAGGTGTCAAAACTTTATGTCACGCCATACATTTTAGTTAAAAAAAATTGGTTTTTTATAGTGAAGAGAAATTAAGTTGTGAGTTGACAAAAAATTTATGGTATTAAATTTTGGACAAACCCCAAAGTAAAAAAAAAATTTTTTTTTTTTAAAGAATTTTTATCACCTGTCTTTTTAGTTGGATTTGAATAATTTTGTGAGTTTTCCTTAAGGAAAATTATTTTGCAATAACAAATTGTATTTAAAATCAAATTAAATAAATAAATAATAATTAAGGAAGACGTTGAAGTAGCGGAAAATAGTGATATTGTTCTATTTACATAGCTTAAGCAGATATTCAATTACCTTAAAAACCTATAAATTATTATGAATGAGAGCATTATAGTTGAGCTCTAATGCTCTAAATGAGTACCAGTCATAATAATTTATAGGCACATGATTTAAAAATGCTGGGAATTGCATGACAACGCATTTAAGCACTTGTATAAATTATGGACTAGTATAATTTCTATTGCTTATTATCCGGACTAGATAATTCAAAACTTTGAAAGCTAAACCATTTTTTTAAAGTCTCTAATTAATCCTCCATAAGTTTTAGTTCGCAATTACCTGATAATTCTTGTTAACAATCCGTAAAATTTCAAAAGCATTTAATAGAAGTACAAATTTACCGGATTATAGATTGGACCCCTTCAATCTTATCTTAATTTATATAAAATTTATAATGAAAAATTATAATCTATTTTAAATAATTTATTATGTTAATAATAAAATTAAAGTTGTAAATTTTCTATTTTATTTTTTAAATATTTCTATATAATAAAAAACAGAGTTTTTTTTATTGTGCAATTTAATATTATCATACGTATAAATATTCCATATTATTTTTTTACAATGTACAATTGAGGTAAAACATATTAGCTATTTGCACGCTAAAAGTGAATGGAAAACGCACATAAAAAAAGCTAGTAAAAAACGTTTTTTTTTTTAACTACTTTATTATAATTTACTCGCACAACTGTAACACAGCAGCTATAAAATAAAGTAGCTAATATTTCATTACAAAATGGAAATTAAAACGAATAGTAATTACAATAATTTTATCAAATCAAAAGTATAACAATAGCAGAATGCCAGCTAACATTGCAAAAAAAATCTCAAAATTACATTTTTTTTTTAGCATAAATTTATAAAATATTTTTATTGAAAAATTGTTGGTGTTATTTAATTAAAAATAAAAAAAATATAAAAAATTATAATAAAAATGGTTTCAGGAAAGTTTTTGTCGGAACAATTGTGAAAAATATCCTTATAAATTGAAAATAAAAAATGGGAAAACTCAAATCTCTAACTTGATTCATTAATTAAATAAATAATAGGGCTGGGTAAAAGTGAGTCTTTATGTAACCACAGCGACCATTAATGACATATTGTGGTACCCCGTACCCTTTATCTTACAGTTCTTCTACGAACGTTAGTTTCTACATAAATCTCTGGTTCTCGAAACCCCTGGCGAAAGAGTTTTTGTCTATGGTGACCAATATAACTTATGAATCACATAGGATATGCTCAGCGGTTTCCTTGAATTTCTCGTTTATTCTACTGAGGGTGAGATTGATCTGTCTAAATTATAAAGGTGGTAGTTAAGTCTACAGTGGCCTTTTAGGAAGCCGGATAAGAGTGACACTCTAAAATTTTGAGAAAATATTTGTAATATCTGTTCAATTAATAAAGTCATCGATCGAGTGAATAACTCTAATTTCGATTTTCAAATATTCTAATTTCAATTAGAAGTAGAATTATTGTATTGGTTTCACAAATGCTAATAATTGTATTAATTAATCTTTAAGCTTGTATTATTTAATTGTCAAATGTTTTGATTATAAGTAGGATTAGGAATTGGATTTAGTTACATTACAGCAGCAGCTGAAAATTAAAATTATTCTAATTCGTAATTCTACTGCTAATCAAAGTTCCAACAAAAATGACAATTGATGATACATTTTATATATTGAACATATTGATAGATTGAACTACAAGAAATATAAGAAATCTGCGGTTTGTATTATATAAGTTGTCACCAAATAGTTATAGTATCAGTTTTTAAGGGACCTGGAAATTTCTGTAATCCAGAAACAGAAACTAATATAAACTTTGTCAATAAAAATGAACAAAATTTCTAAATAGTCGTAAAGAACAACCAAAACAAAAACGATTTCAATTTAAACATTTAAAACCTACACACAATGAAAAGTTAACTTGAAATATTTGCTCAAAGTCCAACATGTTTTTCGTTGTGAAATTACAATGGAAGTTGAGTTTTATAATAGTTTCCTTCTTGTTTTTCTAAAAAACTACTCTATAAAAAAATTAACTGTCAGTAGCTGGAAATAGGTTGGTTTAACAAAATAATAATTTTTATAATTTGTTATATTCTTACAATGCAAACATAAATTTTATTAATACCAACACATAGAGAGCAGCACATGGTCTGCAATTAACTTAATTATAGATTTCATGTCGTTTCTATTCAAACTAAATATAAAAATTTCAAGAATGTTTGAAAGATTTCTGTTTGGCAGATAATTTTTAAGTGTTTTGTTGAAATATTAAAACTTGGTCTGTTAAGGTATACACTTTTTGTAAAGTGTAAAAAAAAGTAAATTGATTATTTATAAAAATATAAATTGAAGTAAAATGTGCTAAGAAATTATTTTATAAAATTTAGTGTTCGGTTTTTGGTCAGTGTTTCCTCAAATTTGATTGGGATTTGTTTAAATCCATAAAAGTGGTTACATGAAAAACAGTAATGAATTACGCAATTTGGAAAGAATTGTTTCTACAGAAGAAATTACGAAGCTAAATATCCACAACAGAATAAATAGGGTCATTCGGTATGTTGTCAACTATTTGGCTTAGCAATGGTATTAGCATTACATGGAAAGTGACTAGAAAGCTGCAAACTTTCGTCAATCGCAAACTATCGAAGAACATTCTACAAATCTTCTGAACGAATTATATTTCAAATGAAGAATTGTTACGCAGAATTGGCCACAAGAAAATATATTAGAACGTGGCATCCGTAAATGCTAGAATATCATTGCAGGACATACAATGTAATGGAATCCACTTACCTAAATAGCAAGAAGCATGGGTCGTTCTAGGTAAACTTGGTACAGATCAGTTCAAGAAAAACACCAGAAACCTGGTAAAAACTGATGGAAATTGATGCACATTACCAGAAATCAACTATGGTGGCGAGTAAGTGTGATGGATGTACTATGCCCATTAGAGGGGATCTATCAGCTAAGTAAGTATAATTATAATTTTGAAATTTGTCTTTTAACAATCTCCCATCATTATTTAAATTCCATTTACTAAAACGAAATTAAAAGATCTTTAAAAATTGTGTGTTTTCATCTTTACAATTATACTATGCAATTTTGATGATCTCATTTTATGCATATTATAATTTTTATATAATGATGATTACCAGTATAAATATCATTTTCACATTCCTATCTCTTCACATCCCTTTTACTACAAAATACTATAAAAACATGATAAATTACATTTTTTTATGAATAATCGCCTTTTACGATATATTTTTCATTAAAATCTTAAAATAATTCAAGGTTGTTATAAATACCAACAATGATTATTTATAAATATATACAGCGAAAACAAGGAAATATTTATATATTTATTATTTCTTTATAAGTTAAAGTGTACATAATTAATAAATTGAAAAGATGAACAAAGAAATTAATCATAAAAAAATGTTGTATTTACAATTTTTTAATGCTAAAATTATGCATAGAATAATTTTTTTTTATAGTTATAGCATTAATTTAATTATAGCAATGATGATACATAATAACTAATTAAACTAGTATTCTAGTTAGTAATTTCAAATGAAAAAAAAATCAAGTTAGAAAATTGAAAAAGTTAGTTTCTCTTTGTTACCAAAACATATTTTTTTTTTATGCTTAGTTATTATGATTACAACATTTTTATTTTATTTTTTTTCCATGTATATTTATTTAATCATTTTTTTTTTTTTAATAATAATTTCTCAAAAACCGATTAATCGCATGCAATATTTAAGTGTTTGATAAATTTATAAATAATTTTACCACCTTTAAAGGCACAGAACAAAAAAAAAAACACATTGAATTAAAATAAAATTGGTTAGTGGTTTTTCTAGTGATGAAGTATATTTTTAGTAACTAGAAATAGGTAAAAAAAAAAAAAAACGCCAACATAATTATAATAAACTAGAATAATTTTTTTATATATCCGTATATAAAAAAAAAAAATAGGAATTAATACTTTAATATTTGATAGTAAAATAAAGTTAAATTGTATAGCTAAAGGAGGTGGAGAAGGGCGGAATATTAGGGGAATAATAATTATGATTTAATTGGAAAATTGTAATATTCATAAAAGTTTATTATTACACAGTTATTATTATTTTCGAAATTTTGATGAGGTGTAATTAGAATAAAAAAATTATGTTTAAATACTTACACTGATTTAGATTTATTGGCATAAAAAGAATTCCGAAAATTTGTTGAGATATCTGTAAAAATAAAACATAAAAAATATAAATTTAGAAATTTTCATAAAACATTAAAATTTATATAATGAAATTTCACGACATTGTGAATAGAATAAACAGCTCTAGCAAAAGCTAGTTTTAATTGCAAACTTGAAGGTTGGCGCAACATGATAATCTACGGTTAAAGGATGTTTTCTAAGAGGATATGGGAATGCTTAACAACACAGAACAGAATCTTTGATGTTAAATATCTTTTTCTTCGTCCCAAGCTATTACTAGCGAGTAAGAAAGTAAATAGTATTACGAAATTTTCGTTTAGAAATTATTAAAGACAAATTCGCCAATTACAATTACAAAATTATTGAATTTAAAATAATCGTAATGCTAAATATAAATTTTTTGAAAATTACTAATAAATTATGGTATGGCCTTCTTTAGTTAATTAAAGAATACATAGAAAACTTTAGAAAATTCAAAAAAATGTTTCTTAAGATAAATTTCTGTCATTTGAAGAAAATGTTTAAAGTTGACTCAATGTTAAGCCTTCTTTAGTCTGTGGTATTTCGAAATCTGCTTAAAACAATAGTTCTGAAATCAAAAAGTATTTTTTACTTTTAAAATATCTAGTTAATCTTTACCAACAGAAAGGATGATCAAAGGTACAGATTTGTTATATTTCTATAATCAATGTTATTTCATCAACTGATAATTCTAAATATTTTCCTTATTATAATTTATCTATATATAATAATACAAATTAATTAGCATCTTTATAATTATAATTTTGAATATATTTTTAATAAATCTTATTATTTAATTACATACATATCTTTAATTATATGCCATTTTTATGCTTTTAATTATGCAATTTCTAAATAATATTTTGTAAATTAAATTATTATGCTTATTTTAAAAGTACTATACAATTATTTATTTATTTAATTAATATCAATTTTTCAATAGCACTTTAATTAGTTCAATTTATATTTTATTATATACTTCCCATTAAAAACCGAACCATCAAAAAAAACTAATAATAACTTTACTATTTTTCCTCTTTATGAAATATACTTAACAACCCCTAAAATTATATTTAATTAATAGACCCAAAAAAAATATAAAAGGCCAAGAAAATAAAAAGCTATTTCATTATCAAAAAAAAGCAACTAATAATATTTAATATTTAATGTTATATATACAGTTATAATTTATTATCCTTATTTTTATATATATTTTAACTGGGGGAATTTTTGTTGTCTATCCAAAAAAATTACTAGAAAGGTCCTTTTTTTTAATAACACTACTAATACTATTATAAAAAACTGACAAATTTCACTTCAAATATCCTTAAATAAATGCCGAAAATTTAGTTTCACAAAAGATATATCAAAATTGATAGTGTCATAAAGCTACAATTATTATTAACATCCACAAAATGTGATCAAATGATAAAATAGTAATATTTTTACCACACATATACAAAATGAAAAAAGGACATAATTAATGCATAGATATATGTATGTATTGTAACACACCTTTATGTAAATTGGAATTCATTTTTGTGTATGTATATAAACATTAAAAATAGTTTTTCGATGATAATTAGTCATATAATCATGAAATTTACTTGTTTATTATAATTTAGAATTATTATTTTTTTATATATATAATTTGGAAAAAGGGTCTTTGCTAGAAATACCAAAGGACATTACTTTATATATTAATATTTTTTATATAGTATTTCGAAAATGAAGTCTATTTAATTAAAGATGTGTGTAAGAGAGCGCATGTTAGTTATAAGGATAAAAATATAATTTTCAAATTTGTGTTTATTTGAAAATTATTTGGTTTTTAGTAGATAGGGAAACATTTAATTATGGACATAAATGGTAGAAAAATTATAGATCCATTGATTATATACGTATAAAAAATGTTAGAAAGTTTGTAAAGTTTGATATATTTTCTATTTTTGATAGGTAGTTTAAATATCTATATACGCACAAATATTTTTTTATTTTTATGTCGTATAAATATCTTCGACAATGAAAACGCAGTTAATTTATTCGAAAAAATAAAAATAAATATAATTTTTAAATAGAAAGTTCATTTTTGTCCGTTTGGTTTTATGAGTTGAATATAAATTAAATAAAAAAAATTGTATTTTTTTTTTACTTTATCTAAATTTATACTAAAAATAAAATTATTAATTTAACGAATAGAATATTAATGAAAAACTGGAAATGTTGCTATGCACCATAAAAAGAGTTTATGAAATTTGAAAAAAAAAAAAAAAATTAAATAAATAAATTAAATAAAATAATAATCTTATTCAAGTCACAAAGTTGATTTGTAAAAGGAAATTTTTTATATATTTTTATTTTGTTGTTTAAAAGTTAATCACTGATTTATGCATTATGGGCGCCAATAGAAAATCTTAGGGCCACCATATTAAAAAAATTCCTATGTAATCTATTAAATAAAAGATTTTTCTTTAGTTTATACTTATGAATAATTAAAATATTCCAAGATTAAAGATAAAAAATGTTAAAAGATTTTTTTTTGTTATTGTCATTTTCAAATATAAATTTTCATAAAAAATCAATTAATTAATGACGATTAAAAATGTAAATAATTATTAGGCCTAAAATTTGATTTAAAGGAGTATTTATAAATTTTCATGTTTTGAGTTCAATGGATTTTTTAAAATCAAAATTTTTTTTAAAAGTAATGAATATTTTACAGAAATATTTCAGGTTACGTCGCAGATCATTTATTTAGTTTATGTTAATTTAACAGACAATTTTAAAACATTACATGGGAAGTGATTAGAAAGCTGCAAACTTTCGTCAACTCTACAACATTCTATAAATCTTCTGGACAAATTATATTTCAAATCCAGAATTGTTCCGCAGAAATGGCCACAAGAAAATATATCAGGAAATGGCAATCCAAACGATTCGTAAATGCTACAATAATTAATTAATCAATGGATTTTTGAAAATTCAGAAAATTTTCAGAAATATTTTAGGTTACGTTACAGATCAACAAAAATTACAAAGTCGTATTAAAAATGTTAATTTATCGGACAATTTTAGGGCGGCGATCAATGTGTTAAATAAAATTAAATTCTGATTAAATTCACATTTTGATTATTATGTATATAATTATAAATTTCCATTTATTTGCCATTATTTACATATTTTGACTTTTTCTCTCCATAATAATTATTTTATTTTTTTTATATAGTTTTGGGTTAAATTTTTTTTTTTTTAAATAAATCATTATTTATTTTTTTCAAAGAATTTTTGTAACGCCCCAAAGGCAAATCAAACCATTAATCAACACACAAAAAGTCAAGTTTTAAGAAAATATTTTTTCCTTTATATTTTAAGTTTTTTCGTTTTTTTTTTTATGCTTTTGCAACAATTTATTACACAAAAATCTTCCATGTTTTGGACATCCTACAGAGGTTTTTGTTATGGTTTGTATATTTTTTTTCGCTATTCTTGAACTGCAACAAATTGATTTATGGCGCTCAGCATAATAAAAATGCTTTAAAAAAAATACCAAAACTATAAATGAAAAATTAAAATTTATTTGAAACTTTAACGCACTTTTTTTATCTATGAAAAGAAATTTTTTGATTAAACAGCAAAGTTTTAGGTATAATTCACAATAATCTTTAAGATGATCTTAACAATAAAAGTGATGTGATGTATAAATCAATGGCTATGACGTGGAAATTTCAATTTCAAGGTACATTTTAAATTTTAAATAATTGTGTTCAATACATCGAGCACGTACTGTATCTTCAGGTTTGATACAATATGAGCTTTTTTATTATATTTATGGCGACACCCAGTAGCCAAAGGGTTTAAATAAAACTAATTTATGCTTGTTGATTGTTGATAGTCTTAACCCAGAGGGTAAACACAAATTTAACAAATAATTCTTTTTTTCAGATTTTGCGTGTTGTCTTCATTAAATTTATCATTATTAAAATAAAAAAAATAATAAAAATAATTGACTTTTAATCGAAAATTACATTTTGTTTTTTGTTTTGAAATAATAAAAATTATCCACACTTCCAACAAGTTTGAAAAAAAAAAACGTACAATAAATAAAACCAATTTGTCGATTCATTTTCAATTTGACTTGTAAAGTCTTTTGTATTCCATATCTAAAGACTAAGATTGAATTGTTGCTTGGTTCAAATTAAATAAATTGCAGTCGCGAGTGGGCAGAATTTTAAATTAACCAATAAATTAAAAAAAAAATAAAAATAATAAATAAATAAAATTAAATAAAAAATAAATAAAATCGATTTAATTTTTCAAAATTATTTAATGGTAAATTAAATGATTCAAATAAATATTAGGTCATTATAGTGACAGACATTAATGCATTTGATGAAAAATCGCCCACCAACTTTTTTTTTTATAAATTTTATTAATCATATTTTTATTATATAAAATTGATATTGACTTTAGGCATCACAAATAATTACAATTCATGAAATATAATATTCTTCAAGTTTTTTTGAAGCTGTATATATATAGCCCCGAAATTACTAAAGAGCACAAATCTGCGTCTTATAGATTGAAATGTAGATCGGTTGTTAAGCAAGATAACTTAAAGATCTTGTGTAGATCAATAAGAAAATAAACGATTTTGGGTAAACAGAGATTCGATTTGAATGTAATTAAATCGGTGGATGAAGATTCGGTAATATAGCCTAAAAATTCATTACTATAGATTATAGAAGATTTGGTAAAGAAATGCACTAGGACTAGATGCAAGTTTAATGTTGATATTAACGAAGTTGTATGACCAAATGTTAAATTGCTTTATATTTACCTAAATATTAATTTATATATTCTTCCAATTAATCAAAATGCTTGAAAACAAAACTGTTATTAAAATAAAATCCTATTTTTATTAGCATAAAATGATACACGGAAATGTGCACCTTTTATAGATATTTTTCAAAAATATCTTATTCCCGGGGTTTAAAATATATTTGCAGCCACAGCCAGCAAATTTACAAGAATTATTTTATGTAATCTATTAAACAATATTATTAATTATCTACAAAACAAAACAACAATTTCTAAAAAAACTTTTATTAGTCGCCAATAAATAATATAAATTTATAGATTTATTAATTACCACATATCAGAAAAAATGCTTGTAAAATAAATTTACATATTAAAATCAGAATTTGCCATGTTTTAATTTAGGATCATGTCGCCATAATAATAATAATAAAAACCGAAATAAAAATTAATTTCGTAATATATTTTTAAAATAAATAAATAATAATACTTTTAAAAATAATTAAGGAAATGATGAAAACTGAGAAAATATTTTACATAATTTATTTTTAGGATAAAAATCTTTGTCGTGTGATATTTTTTATACAATATTTAAAAGATTTAATTCTTTTGAATAATCTTTTTATATTTATATTTTGCATAAGACATCGAAAATTTATCAAGTTTTTTTTTTATTCATTTGAAAATATATTTCATGAAAATATATATAAAAAAAAAATTTATAATTTTCATGTTTAAATGCACCATGCATGCAAAGGTCTTTCGACATTCATGATTGATTTAGGACAAGAGGCGCGGTAATTTTCTTTATTTCGAGTATTAAATCAAAATAAAAAAAAAAATCGTAATTTTTCTTTTCATCTAGTGTAGAAAACTTGTTTTCTTTTTCTTTTTCATTTTAGTTAGTAGAAGAGTGAAAGAATTTTTTTTTTACTTACTTTGATGTTTTGTTATCTAAATTGATTTTTTTTTTGTTAATTTATGAAATTAGTCAACAGACAGACAAAATTTATGATTTTTTGGTTTGTTATTAATAAGGTGGTGGTGACATCTGGTGTCTAATTTTTTTTTTTTTTTTTTGTAAAATAATCCAATTTTATGTAGTAATTAAGTATTTTCTTAATTCTGAAATGAAAAGAAAAAAAGAAAATTAATTATAATAATTTTAATCAGGTTAAAATTAGGAAATTTAAATTATATTTAATTATAGAGTAATATAATTTTCTTCTGAGAATTAAAATTTAAAGAGTTCTTTATTATAATTTCCTCCAAATCTATTTATTTTCAAAAAATTCTTAGAAAATTATCAATTTTCAACAATAAAAATATCAAAATTTGTTTTCTTGTAATCAAGTTAAGATTTTTCTCTTATATTCCTGACAAATTAATCATGTCGAAATATGAAAACAACAAATTTGAAATATAAAAGTGTCCTGGTTAAAAATTATATTGACAAAATTGTTGGACATGACTTACCAGGACATTTAGAATATTTCATTATGAATAAATTATTTAAATGATCGTAATGATCAACTACAAAAAGTGAAATATTCCAGGACGATTTGGAGGAGATTAGTCAAGGTAGAAGACATGAAAGTGAATACAGAATTTATTTTACGATAAATATTTTATTTTTGCAAATTCCTTTTATCCCTTCTGCTAAAAAAATAAATAAATATCATAACATAATTAACACTTCACAAAGGTGTTAAAGCTACACACAATTCCCGAATTACGAGATTTTTTATTATAAATAAGTTAATATTAAAATTTGCATATTATTTATATATCCCGATAATATTTAAAATCCTTAAGGCTAAATAAATAAATTCTCTTGTTCTTTATCCATTTCCTTGGGACTTATTCGAATCCTTTTTCACATTTTTACTGACACAGTGCAGATGTAAATTTTGTGTGTATTTATTATGTTTTATCAACGTCAAGAAAATTATATCCTTATATGAAAAATTCTTGAATTTACATTAAATTAAATTAAAAAAAAATTATAGGTAATATTATTTTCCCTCCTGTTATCAAATTTTTTTTTTTTTTTTTTTAAATTTTTGTAGTTTCTTGTGTGATAGTTTTCGTGTCAGCCGAAGGTAAATAGTTTTTTTTTTCAAAAAAAATTATATATTATTTCATAATTTAAATTAACCCCTAAAAATGAAAAAAAAAAATGAAAGTTAAAGGGCGCCGAACTTTAAAATTCCCTTACAAAATATTATAAATATCATGCGATTTGAAATTATACCATGTAAAAAATCGCATCTGCGCTTGATATTTTATATTTTTTTGAATATTACGCTTAATAAATGCGCGTCAAGAATCTAAATGGATAGTTTTTTGGTATTTTAAATAATAATTTTCATGTTGCTTATCCACAAAAATCTTAATAAACTTCTTTAAAGAAGGATGCGTATATGTAAAAATGTGTATTAGACTTTGTGTTTTTTTGGTGGGAAACCCTTTAAAATATCATATCACGAGGTAAAATATTAAGGCGCAGTTTAAACAACCCTTCTTCAAAGAGTTTTTTTTTATTTTATTTTACATGTCTCCTTTGAATACGCGTATTCAGTTGGTCTTTGAAAATTATCTAGAAGAGTTCATTATTATCTTTGCGTATGCACATAATTTAATATCTTCTGGAACCCAACATAAAAACAACAACAATATAACAACAGAGATGATGAAAACAACATATTTTGGGAGTGGTAGGTAGTAGTAGTCTATAGTTTTTGATTACACATGATAAAAACATTGTTGTTGGGTATCTTATGCTTGCCTTAAAAATAACAAAAACCCCGAATTGTTCCAAGTATATAATTTGGTTAGTAATCGACTTTTGGCTCTTAAAGGAATAATAATAATTTTTGGTGGTTTTTTTTATTGTTTTATAATCGAACGAAGCTAATAATTTTGTTTTGATTATTTAATGTGCAAGGATCAGGCAATTTTTCTGATTCTGATGCACAATGAAAATCGATTGTCGTCAGTCAGTTAACATAAATTTGTTTTTTAGTTCTTCAAAAATTGAAGAAATAAATAATATTTATAATAATATCTTTTTGATGGTCAACACAACATAAATTACAGATTTTTTTTTTTGTAAAAACAATTCAATTTATAAATTTTTGTAATACATTAATGTAGTGTAATATTTGATTAAAAAATATACAATTTTTTGTATCAGGGTTTTTGGATGGAAATTATTGTAACGTGCAGTTAATCACATTTTGTATCTTTAATTTTTTCGTTTTTTTTTGGATATTGTTTATAATGAAAATATGTAATTTTTCAATTAGAAAATATAATTAAAATTTTATAAATTAACACTTTTGGCACGATATTTAAACCATAAATTATATAAAAATTGTATATATAATAATTATAAGTAAAAGAGAAATTGTAATACAATTTATATAGTCGTGATAATTTAGTGTTAATTGACTATACCGACCACTGAAAATTGGCAACAAATGACTGACTGACTAGTATAGATGAGAATTTCTTTAATATAATTGGAAATATATATGCATATTTTAACGAATAATTATTTAATTTATTTACATTTGATATCACGTTTTTGGATGAACAACAACAACTAAATTATTAAGATTCTAAAAAATGGAATTTGAATCTTAAAATATAATTTACGTTTGCCAAAATAAACGATACAATGTTTCAGATTTAAAATGTTTGCAGATTTTCTTTTGAGAAATTACTTATTAACTATATACAGTGTTGCAAAATGTTTCAATTTTAAATATTTAATCATATTTAATCGTATAAATTCAAGTTACAATTTTATAAAAATGTTAGTATTAAACGAAGTCATTTCTCCAGAACGTATAATTCTTATTTAATAATCTTAAAATAGCTTACAAATTAAAGAAACTATAAAAATTTTTGAAATTTAGTTTGATTTATAATAGCTTTGTATCTTCAAAAAAATTAATTGAAATCATAATAATCTATAAATCAAAATTTAAATTTAAATAAGAACCGGATAACAAAAATTTTTGCATAAGAATGGATATTAAAAGGATACCCAATTAACATAACAAAAACATTTAAATATAAATGCACATGATCGAAATTTAATTCAAAATAAAAAAAAACCCTTAATTTCTTTTTGCATATAATTCCATCACAAAACAAACCATTTAAGAGTCCCAATTTATTATGATAACTTTTCACCCTTTTTCCCAAACTAATTTATGTCGGAGGGATTTTGTTAGGTTACCTGTAGGGATGCTGCTCTGAACTGAAGAATATCAACTGAATTGAAATGCATTTAATTTTGAATTTGCAATAAAAGGACGACTCTTATTAAATGATATTTTTCACACATAAAAACTAATAAATAAATATGTAATAAATATTTTTCAGTTGATTCTGTTATTGATGAATATTTTCGATCCTTTATTTTTTTCAAAAAAGGATAAATCGTTTTTATATGTTTTGTTGGGTACTTTTCGCATTGTTATTTAGAATTTTACAATAGATATCGGTTAATGGTAGATACGGTTTTGTTTTCCTATTTAACTAAATACATATTATAATAAATGTCCTTCATTTTACGGGTAACATATAAAAGAGTAATAGAAATTCAGTCTATCTTATAATATATTAATGAGTTATTATGTAACAAAAACAAATGGCAATATTTGATTCGGAAAAATAAAGGATATTTAGGGTTTCACAATTATGAAATTGATATTGTACATAACTATTTTTTAAGATTATTGTAAATATTTGCAATTTTTGAACACTATACACGAATTTTAAAAAGGGTTCATCTTATTATTGATACTTAATTTCATTATATGCAAAAATTATGCTTAATGTTTTTTTTTTTTTTTTTGACAATGATATGATAATTTTATGCGTAGAGATTATTTACGTATAGGAAAATAATGTATGGGAATTTTCTGATTTAATGTTTTGTATATCCTGAATATATGGGAATTTTTTTTATTTAAAACTAAACAAGGATTATTAATGATGTGTAAAATTTTGATGAGGGATAAAAAAGTCATAAATTATTTTTTAAATACACAGATTGAAATTTTGTTATTTATTATTCTGTAAGGAATTTACTAATATTTTATTTTAAAGTTAATATTATTAATAAATTTAGATTAATTAAAAGTTTTTTATGTAAAACATTAACATTAATACAGAAATGTTCAACAAAATATATAAATATTTTGTATATAAACGTCGCCAATAATATAGATTAGGTTCACGGAATTTTGAAGGTTCAGCAAACAAATCATTACCAAGCTATTTTGAAGAGTGATTTTATTTTACCCGGTATTTAATAATTATGATACAGGTCGCTACGCTACATGCAGCAGACTTTGACTAAATTATTTATTTTTGTATCTTTATCTTTTTCTTATGAAACTATGTGGTTTGAATATTTGAAAATTCTTGGGTGTTCTGAATAAAATTTGAAATTCTCAGATTATTTGCAAACTTAAAATTTGATGAAACAAGCGCGTGTGATTAGTGTTTCTCAAATGCCTAAGACCATATTCCTTATAGAGTATGCGGATTATTTAAATTAAAAATATTCATTAATCTACGATCAGTTTTCAATGCAACTTAGAGTTTTTTTTTAAATTACTCAATAAAATTTTTTTAAATACTCAAACTTATATAAATTTAATATAATGCTAAAGAATCGTTTTTTTTAAACATTTGCCAGAAATTACCTAATTATAAATTCCTATATATTTTTCTATACTGTTTTGTACTTCATTAAAAAAAATGTTTTTTTTATTATTTTACATTAAATATTTAATTTTCTAAAAAGCGTAAATGTAAATAAACTACTGAAAAAATATCCCCATCTATAATAACAACAATTTAACAAAAATTCTTCAGGTGAACCTCGACACTAAATTTAATAAAGTATTATTTGCATGGAAGTTTTTATTTATTTTTATTTAAATATTTGTTTATTAAAAGTTTATTTAACAAAGATTTTTTTTTTCATTTTTTATCTATATATATGACAATTTGAATAAATTCAGTAGCTAAGTAACAACAATCAAAATGAAGAAAAAATAAAATTAAACCTCCGAAATTAAATCTGTGTAAATATCAACTTAAATGCTTCAATGATAAAAGGTGGAATATTTGTACCACATTTTTATTATTTCCATTTCTGTTTATTATTATATAGCTAGCTAGATTTAGAGAAATATGATTATGTAACCCTAAAATCCCTACAATAATTCTGTATGTAAAATTCACTTTTAGTTTCACAGTACGTGAAATCAAAACCGTTGAAATATATATACAAAAAAAAAAAGGATAAAAAAATCATCTGGTACGGGATGTGTTTAGAAATCAAAATTGTATAACTGAAATAAACAAAACTTTCTCACGGATGTAAAATATGTGATTTTGAATAAATTTATAGAAAGAATAATGGTTTCTTATAATACAAATTTTGTAATATGCAAATCAAGATGGAATTTATAAGATTTTGAATAATCTTAAATATAATTTGAATATGTAGTACAGAAATTGACATGAAAAGGGATAAAAAAAAAAATAAGATCGGTTCATAAATTTACGTTATTATAATAATATTTTTCAGAATTTAAAATAACAATGACATTTATTCAAAATTATGTGAATATGTATTTTGATGTCATGTTAAATTAGTCAGGCAAAATATTAAATATGTTATGTAAAACGTTAAAATCTCTTTCTAAGAAATCTTTTTCTAATGATAACATCAATCGTCCATCACGTAGTTTTTGAATCTTTGAGCATTTTACACGCCAAACACATGGAATTATCGCAGACCAATTCAATAAATTCGGTTAAATATATAAGATAAAATGAATACTCGATGGTTGGATACATAATTGAACCTTCACAAGCCAACACTAAATTGCCATTAAACAGGTTATAATCAGTTGCAGAACTGACGTCCTTTTCCTTAATTATTTATATTTAAACAATATGGTCTTATGATTTATGTAATTCCCCAATAGATTTATGTAAGGAAATTCAAATTTTATTCAATATTCATGGCGTTCAATCACCTCCAAAACAATTTATAACTTAATAAATATTAAATTTTCTTTAAAGAAATATATTTTAAAATTACATAATAGAGGATATCATTAAAAAAAATTATATCAGCTAATAAAATATATTAAAAAAAGACATTTTCATAAAATTTTCCGGCCTATCGTTTATAAATTAACAATATTACATAAAAAAAAACTCAATTTTCATGATAAACAACACTATCAATCATAATAAATTTATTTTCCAATAAATCAAAGTCCTTCTAATCTATACAATAAATAAATATTCAGAGACTTTTTATTACACACTATATAAATATAAACTAAAATTACATTTTGTTGCATAAATAAATAACGAAATTGATCGTTTGCGCACATTAGATACTAAGATACTATGTAAAAAATAACATCGACGCAAATGCGCAAAGTAATATTTTGATCACGTTTAATTCACGCAAAAATATAAAATGTTGAAAAAAAAAAAAAAAATATATTTATATGAAAATAAAAATATATGTTTGTCGACTTGACTCCAAAGTATAAAAATAAATGTTGATTTTTTTTTTCTTATAATGATTATTTATGCAAAGAGCGAAATCTGTTTTTCGAAAAAAAAAAAAAAAATATGGAAATTATAAATTTTATTTCGTTAAACAAAGCAATTTTAAAAGTGTCGCTGAACTTTAAGATTACGAGATGTGTTGATGACTTGGCGCTGTGATACATAAAAGATACATATATAAAGAAAAATAATAAAATTAAAAAAAAAAAAAAAAACGTAAATAAAATTCCATTTTTCCTGATATGTAGTGAAGAGATATTTATGATAAAAAATAAGCAATTAGCATTTATGATATATATAATAAAAAAAAAAAATAACAAAATTAAATAATTCTCTTCGGTTTATTAGCTTGGATAATAATTTGTAAGCATACAGTGTATAAAATTATAAGGAAATGTGGGGTTAATTTCAATGCTGTCGATTTAATTAATTTGGAGTTATAAAATGTATAATTATTGGTCATGGTTTAAGAATTTAATGTATCCATATCACAAAGAATATCATGAGTTCAGATTATAATTAGTTGATTCTTGTTAATGTTCCCTGAATCTAATATTTTATTACAGTGGCATTTAATGAATAAATTTCAATTCAAAATATTATAATCATTTTGTAGATTATGTTTCATAAATTTTATAATATCATTGATAGATTAAAATTAAAATGCCTGTTGAAGTTATCTAGAAAGAACATTTTTGTATACGGACAACGTAACAATGTCGTTTAATTAATATATTTAGTCCTGGAAATTAAAATTATTTCGAATTAAATGAAAATCTTTAAATGTAACACTAAATGAATTCTTTAAAAAAAAAATTAAAAATGTTGTTCGTCCATTTCAGTTTTCTAATGACAACAATCCAACAACTTAAATAGATTCGTAAATTTTTTTTATAACATTACCAAGCATAGTTACATTTCCAACACATTATAACATAAAAAAACATAAAACTATATAATAAATTTCATGTTTTTTTTAATGAGCAGTTTACTTGATAAGAATACATAATTTTAATTACGATATTTGGTCAAAAGAAAAAATCAGTTCGTATTCGAAAAGAAGTTTAAATAAAAAATAATGACCGACGACCACCACATAGAATAAATTCGTAGAATTGCAAGTGCAATTACTTGTCTGACTAAAATAAAATAATTCTAAATTGTCCTATACTCTAAATATATCAGGTTTTTGTCATTACCTATATAAATGGATTCTATGAAACACTAAAATTTAAATTGTTGATAAGGCCTCATATATACATTAAAAATTCACATATTCTTTGCCATTGGATCCTGGACATAATATTAAAATTGCCCTTCTGCGATGCTTAACGCTAAGAAAACAAGTGCTAAAGAGTTTCTTGACATTTTTAACCCTCCCATTATGACATTATGTACAAAAACAAAAAACAATTTTTATAACAATTTATGTGCAATTATTAAAACTTGATTGGGAAGAATGTCGACTATTATAATTTGTAGTTTTTAAGGAAAGACAAAAAAATAATAAAAAAAAAAACTGGAAATATTTAAATTAAAACCATTAAAAAATCTGTGAAAATTATCATCATCACTTCAAAAACATTCGCTTGATTATTTATTATTGGTATTTTAAAAGTGTACTGACTGCGCCAGTTAATCTGTAATATTTTAATATTAAATTTATATTACTGGCAACTAGATTTATGTAATTATATCTTAAGAATTTTTTTTGTGATAAAAATTTAATTATTATTTATAAAAAGCAAGGTAAGAAAAAATTACATGAATTTATTATAAAATTCATTCCCCTGAAAAATTTATGTAAAAAAAAATTATTGTGTAATTATAAAAATATTTTTAGAAATTCTTTTATAAATTTAAATTTTTCAAAACAAAATTTTGATTTGCAAATAGAATAAGCAAGTACACAACAGATTTATATCAATTAAAATATATTTATAAATTTTATAAGGAAAATTGTTGCTGAAATCATTCGAGTAATAATTTATAAATGATACATTTTTTTTTTTAAAGAACATAATAAAGAATTTTGTGATGGACTTTTGTTATTAAAATGATTACAGGAAAAAGTGTCGATTAATTTAATAGCACTGGGTACGATCTAGAAATCTATACGTGATAATACAAGGAATATATGTAAGCAACTATCAAATCCATTTAAAATTGTTTATTCGTATTTATTTACAACACTTTTAGCTGCAAGACTGCTTACAAGACTTTTGTATTAGGCTTGTAAAATAGATTTGTTCAGCTTTTCTGCAACTAAATTTTTTCATAGAAAGAATCATCATAATTTAGAAAAAATGATTTAAAATTAAAAAAATAACAAAGACTCGCAAAATTTAACAGTGTATAGAGTACATAACACGTCACTATATAAAATTTTGTAAAAATTACTCTAATGAAATATCATTTTTTTTAAATATATTTATCTTAACAAACTCCTAACTTTCCCATACAATCCATAAAAAAATATAAATAAAAATATATTTATACTTAATGGCATCTGACTTGAATTAACTTTTACGCTGGCAATAACAAGAAAACATTTTTTATTTTCTTATATTGGAGGTTAGCCAAAAACAAGGTAGTACGCAATTATTGAGAAAGGTGAAGGGGCATGATCAACATCGTATTAGTAAATTGCACTATGATAAATTTTTAATTTGACATGGTCTTCATTGGATTAATATTAAGTATATTTTTAGAGCAATAAAAAATTTAAAAATAAAATATAAAAATATTTTCAAAATTATAAACTTGTTTTTGTTTTTATATTATGTTTTGCGCTCAACGACATTTAATTTATTCATACATTAAATGTCGAGAAGCGATCCGTAATGCAGAAATACAACAAATCTAAAAAAAAAAAAAAAAATATATATAAATTTTTAAATATATATCAGAAAACTAAAATTAAAAATTATATTTTTATTGAAATAATTATATTTAGATAGAAAGAGAGAGTTTAAAAAATTGTGAATTAATTTTTCGTTATTTATAATATGACAGTGTCGCCATTAAATAAATTTTGTAACAAATTTTTGTGCTTCACAGTGCCTGTCTATTAAATTAATTTAAATAATTTTATATATTTTTATTTATATTTATTTTTGTATTTTTATTATGATTATATACACAAATTTTGCTTAAGACAAAGTCAGATACCTAAGTACCACAATCATAAGATCTGTATGTGTACACATACATAAAATGTATAGATAGTTTTATGAAAAAAAGGAATCATAGAAGATATAAATACAAGAATATATTACAAAAATTATAGTTTTGCTGTTTTTTGATCACAGTTTATATTAAGAATAAACTATTTTCAGGGCAGGTGTAATCAAAATGAAATTATTATTTGCTTAATTTTATGCAGTTACACGTTTAAAATTGATATTTGAACATTGGCAAAGTATTTTTTTGTTATTGTTGAATTTGATTTTGTAATAAAAATTAATATAATTTTATAGATGAGATATTTATATATAAGTTCAAAATAATTATCATTTTCATAGTTTTGAAATAAATTGTGCAATTGAATAGAACATGTTTCATTTCTGGCACAGAATAATTTCTTGATATAACATGAACCATCATAATTTCCTTTAGAATTAAAAACTTTAGTTTCAATAAGTTAATGAAAATTCATTTTAGTATATGTAAAAGCAAACTTAAATAATAAAATATTAACTTTTATAGCTACTAATTTAAACTTTTGTAAATTTAGCTTTAAATGAACTAAATTTGACTACGAATTTTAACGTGATTGAACCAGATGAGTGAACCCGAACTTTAACCCAAGGATTAATTTATATCTGAATATATTTCATGTTTTATATAATTGTATGACTAAACATGCGGAATTGAAGATCTGCTGATCTGAATTGAATCACACGAAGTTGCGTATTGCAAAAAAAAGAATTTTTGTTACATAAACTGATCCGAAATTTTAGTATAAAGAATGTATCCATTTTAAAAATTACAAATATGATACATAGTTAAAAGGAAGTGTTTAAGTATAGGTACGGTAAAAATGGAATGTTGATCACCGTTTCATTTGTTTACCTATTTTACTGATGTATACTAATTTCTAGTTTTTGTTTTTCGTACATTTCGTAAAATTTTCTCAATATAGGAAATGTTTTTTTTTACCAATCTCTATAAATTTAATTATATTTGGAATTCTTTCAAAAAGAGTCTTTTTTTTATTACATTTATAATATCAATTTTATTACACAATTAATACTAAATTGAGTTATATAGTCAAGTTTTACTTACCATTTGTTAAAAAGATTAACTCGTTCGGGTTAATGACATTCTTCAACCATATAAGCCTTGCAGATCAAGACACTAAAAATATATAAATAAAAAAAAAAAAAATTAGATAAAATAATAAAAATATAATTTTTTTTTTTTTATTTTTCATAATAAATTATTTTTATATTCTAATAAAATTTATTGCTACCATCCCTTGAAGAAAACCCATTACAACAAAATTCTTCAAAGCATATTTTAATTTATATTCATAATAAAATTTTTTGAAAAAATAAATTTCATTAAATAATAGACAAATTTCTTAATAAAATTTATAGTATTTTTATGATTCCTTAATAAAGACTTATTGACCCCAAACTGTTGCAATCTTGATCTAACTACATTGATGCGGTCGGTATTAAAGCAATTCGAGGATATAATAACAAAAATAAAAACTAAATCTAATAAAATAAATTTACCAAAAAATATAATTTTGTAAGTTTAACAATCTTGCTAATCATTAGAACATAGAAACAAAAATATTATCATAAATTTAAAAAAAAAAAACATATTTTTTTATGAATTATAGTCAAAAGAAGCAATTAAAAACCACTTTCTAAAAAAATATATTAATTTACAAAAATAGATTTTTCAAAATGAGAAGAGGAATTGAATTGACAAATAATTTTTTTTATATTAAGAGTTTTTGTTGGATATGGACTATATAGATAGGGCGAGAGGCAACTATTAAACTAAATTAGCCGCGCATATATACATAAATAATTAAAACATAAACATTTTTTTTTTTACAAGCAAGTCTTGTTTTATTTCTAGTAGCTTTAAAGTTAACTTGAAAGTTGATTTCTTTAAAAGCAAGACAATTTTATTATAATTTATGAAAATTAATGTTTACAGGTTCATAAATCAATTTGAATGGACCGTAAATAATTTTTAATGGTAATAATATTTAAAAAAAAAAAAAAAATAACATAATTTTTTTATGTATATGGACAAAAACTATTAAAGAATTTATTAGCGTGAAGTAAAATATTTTGTTTTTTTTTCATTAGTAGTTTTAGCAAAATGTATGGTCACTTATTAGGCATATATTTAAATATACTGGATAGGATATAATAGAATAAGACTACCAAATAAAGGGCAAGAAATACATAGTCCAATAAAATAAGTTTTTAATTGCTTTGTTTTATGGGACCATAATGGAAATTAAAATACAAATGTAAATTAAAATTTTATAAATCTATATATTTATCTAATAGCCCCAGTTAGTCTTAGCTCACGTTGACAACTAAATTAGATATACAAAGTATAATTATGACTTTGTTTGAAGAAAAACTAATTGAAATGGTAAAAGAAATGAAAATTTTATATATGTATACGATAAATCTAGCCGGAACTGTTTAAACTTTGAGAGAGCATATTACAGTGTTAAACGCACGTTCTAATTGTTATGTATCCGTAACTTGCGTTGAGAATAATTCCCTGATAACAAGTAAAAGCACGTAACGTGTAAGATGTACTACAAACTACACAAACATTTTCGGTTTTTGTTTGTGGCATTATCAAATTGGACATAATTTTCTTTAGTCAAGCAGATCCAATAAAGTTAAATTTAATTCAGTATTGAACTATCAGAAGCAAATCTACCTTGTCCTCGGTTCAGAGTATGTAGCTATTAAGTAATTAATATATGATGGGGATGAGCAGAATTTTCTATCCCCTGAGCAAATTTTTGAATATCAAAATAGACTACTACAAAATTACAACAATACTACTTTACAAAAAGCCGAATGGTTGCAATCATGGCAGTTACTGGTATCATCAGATTGTGCTCAGACTCAGAGGCACAGAAAATGTCATATAATAAAATAAAAGTCAAGCTAATTTGATTATTATTAATTAAGTTCATATTATTATTAACATTTTAGTAAAGCAAGTTTGCCAGAACCTCACAATTCGCCGGTGAACAATAAAATCAACAATTTTGAAAATGCAACGTTTTCCCCAAAAATAGAATTTTAATATTCATGTTCTACGCAGTTATTCCCAAAAAAAAAAAAAAAAAATCGAAAAAAACAAATTGCACTTTAAATTATTAAATAAAAACCGCACACCGAGAAACACTTTAAACTGCCCACAATTTTTCCTATTTGTACAACCCAGTAATAAAAATATATTTAAAATTAAAAAAGAACAAACTTTTATTACAAATATAATAAAAATAAATTTCAAAGATTATTAATTTTATTGTTGACTTGAAAATTATGTGATATTGACAAAATGACCAAACAAATAAAAATTAATTAAATTGCATTTTTCAAAATAAAATAAAAATGCTTATTGTTATCACTTCCCACACAACACGTAGCGCACTCACATCACAATAAAAATCTTACCTAGCAACTAAATAATTTTCATTTTAGCTTAATATAAAAACAGCTGCGCAATCTTAGCAAAAAAAACGTTTTTTTTTTTTTTTTTCTAATCTTAATAATTTTCTGTGAATATTTTATTAGAAAAAAATCTTGTTGAGCTTAGGTCAGCCCAAATTTAGTTATAACTAGATGTTTTTTTTATAGGGTAGCTTCGGTCAATATTATACCCTTCAAAAGCAAACGAATTGAAAAGGAACAAAGAAATCTAGGTTAAAAGCATCCAAAAGAATCATAAAATTATTATTTCTTTGTCGTTTTGTTTCGCAGCCAAGTATGTAGAACCAAAAGGAACAATAAAAATTGTTTGTTTTAAAGTAATTTGTAAGTAGTTAGGTTATGATGAACAAAAATGATCACCAAAAAAATTATCAATGACTGATTAAATATTTTGTTCCCGGAACTATTTGTAGAAATTCAGGGGAGCACAACATATTTTATATAGTTTTTAGGAAGCGCATTGATTAAATTGTACAGGACTTAGCTCTGTTTCACTAATTAAAATGGCGTTTAGAATGACGTTTATTTTTAGATCTAAAATTTTAATTAAAACAACAAAATGGCATTAAATGGTATTAGTAACCCTAAACAATTTTGAATCATCTATCTAAATCACCGAAGAATTTTAAAAATTCTACTGATTGGACATAAATTATTGCCTGATGGAATAATACTTCTCAAGTTCAATCGGCACAGGTGCAAAATATCATTTTCTTCATCATAATATCTAAAAACATTTATTACGTGTGCCTTTCGGCAGCTTGACAGCAGGTTGTTTTTTTTTTTTTTTGGTTTTCTGTTCTATTAAAAAATTTTATTTTTAATTTTTTATTGTTATTTCTTTTGATTAGGGAAAATGATGATTTGGTTCTTTTGTATCTTCATTGCCTCCAGGTCAACATAAAAAATATATTTTCTAAATAACCAAATATAAAAAAATAAATAAATACAAAATCTTTTTTTTTTATATTTATAATGCCATGTCATTGTATACAATTTTCTTGCGGTCAGGTTAAGTCAAGACTTATTAGATAATGATGTCTAATTTATATTTCACCAGCAACACAAAACAAGACAATAGAAACACAATTTTTTTTTTTCATTTGAAAGTATATAGAGAGAACCTGTTGTAGAATGATCCCAAAAAAAAAAAAAAAAAAAAAAAAATTCAGGTTAGAAACACATAACCAAAAATAGACAAAAATATTTAATAGATTCATTTTGTTGTTGCTGATCGTTTTATGTCAAGATATTTTCATTATAGATTTTTTGGTTAAGGCCGAAGTTAAGACATACGCGTCGTCGTCGTACTTCTTTTGGCCAAAAAAAAAAACAATTCACTTAGAAATTTTGTTCGAAAGAGTTAAATAGATACAAAAAACCAAACATGCTGTTAGGCTATTAAAAATGTTGAATTTTATGGGAATGACGATAAAAATAAAAAGATTATAAATTATCTTAAAAAAAAAACATTTTTTTTTATTGGATTATGGTTCAACAAAATTACAGAAAGCATAAAATCTAAATTTTATTGTTAATTAGAGATATTTATAATTATAAGGAGAGGGAAATAGTGGAGGGAAAAAAATTTATAAATAGTGGAAATGAAATGAAAACGGCTGTCTTGTTAACACCTGTTTAGAAAATTCACAAAAAAAAAAAAGAAAATTAATAGTTTTTTTATTTTTACAGCACGTGAAATGGTGTGACTTGTTATCTATATTAAGCGACTTGCTAGACCTTAGAGTTTCTAGCCAGGGTTGTGCATTTAAGCGTGAAGAATATAATTCTTTACATTTAACAATTGGTAAAAAATTGTGTAAAAATAGTAAACAACCAGCAAATCAATGATTTTTAGTAATTCCTGAAGTTTCTGAATTTCCTCGGGCTGTGTTAATTGCCAAATTTCATATGAAAAAAAGATTTTTTATTACATTCTCTACTGTAATTTAGAAGATCGTAAACAAGTAATTCTTTATATAAAGTATGGCGTAAATTACGTTTTGTAAAGACTTTGCAGAACCCTGGATTCTTTTTTAGTTAGTTTTAATATTTTTTTTTAAGGTTTTTAAAGTTTTTAATAATTAAAAAATTTTCAATTAATTAAATTCAATTTCGTTGTATAAAGTATCGGACAATTTCTTCGTCGACACTTTACAATTGAAAAATCGAAAAGGACCAATTCACCAATTAAATTATTTGCGAAATTTTATTATAATTTATATTAATTTTTAATATTGATTACAGAAAATGTTGAATATTGTCCCCATTGGAAAAACATCATTCATTTTACACATATAATTCGGTTTCAGGATGAAAAATTGATAGAATTCCAATCAGGCATTAGAGTTCAGAACGTATCTTCTTCTTAATCAATCATTAGGTTGAAAAGTTGCAACCGATTTTACTTTTGAATTGTTCCTATTATGGATTATGGGTTCAATTAAATCGTTATAAATATTAAATATTCATTAAAAGTGATGATTGACAGTCGTCGCATTAAGCATTAGTAAGGAAGGCCATATATACTAGATTGGAACAAAATGGCGGAAGTGCTATTATACTGGAGAATGGTTTTGGTCGTTTGCAATTTATATTCAAAAATATTTTATTAAAACTTTACAAGTGTTTAGGAAAAAATATATAATAAATAATTGTCGGCAAATCAATAAAACTCCATTCTTTTGAAACTGTACAGAACCATCAGTAGCTCTCGGCTGTGTCAGCCTTTTTTCTATTATGCAATTTATTATTTCAACATTTTTTTTTTACTTTTTTAATATTCGTATAGTTACAAAATAAAAAAAATATGAAAAATTTTCAATTTAAATACAAATTGCCTACGAAAAAAAAAACACTTTTATCAACAACGCCAGCAAAAAAAAAAGGCCCAGGAAAATTCATATTTTTTTTTGTTGTTCTGAATGCATTGACTTTTTTATATTGAGTTCAGTTTTAAAATTTACAACAAAAAAAAAAAGGCTATAAAAACAATTTTTTTTTATATTATTTTTGAAAACTCGTGCTTGTTGGGTTCAAATTTAAACATACAAAAAAAAAAAACTATGAATATGAAACTGCAAAAATTAATAAAGTCAAAGCTAGTTATTTTTCCTGCCCTCTCGACGATGAAAAAAAAAAAATTTTAATTTTTTTTTTCGGTTGTTTTAAATTTATTTTATATTATTTTACAAGTACAAAAAAAAAAATCATTTAAAATAAATTTTTTATATCTCACCGAGTTATTATTAAAAAAAAAAAAAAGCGCGCGGTTGAATTTTTTTGTTGTTGCTCTGGCATTAAAGCCGCAAAAAATATTTTTTTTTATTTAGCCCGCGATTATACGCGCCGCAATGATGGCTGATTTCATTTTTCAACTATTCATAATTTTTTTTTTTTTTTTTTTTTTTTTTTTTAATATTATAAATAATATTTGCTCTGTTCTGTTGAGCACTGATTAAACACACAAGCTCTCATTGTACATAAAAAACATAAAAATATGTAGGATTGTGTTACTATGAAAATATGCTAAATAAAAAAAAAATATCTTATAAATTTAATAATAAAATTTGTTTTTTTTTATTTTTTTAAAATTAAAATCGTTGTTGTTTGAATTTGTGACTTATTTTTATATTTTTGCATTGCGCGCTTGCTCTCCTTTCAAAAAAACAGAAAAAAAAATATGGAGTTGATTGACGTCTGTAATCTAAGTGAAGGGTGAATTTATTTCAACAGAAATAATCAGCCAGTATTTTTTTACTTATATGCAAAATTGCAATGAATTAATATTTTCGAAATATTTTTTTTTTTTAGAAAAATTAGTAATTGATTTAGTATATAAATTGCGAGTATTGATTTTAAGGAGTTTACAGTATTTCAATGCTTGTTTACAGATTTTTTTCAGTCGTGATGGCGCTTGTTCAGTTACATAATAAAATGTTAAAACTAAAATGTAACCAAGAAAAACTGCTTCGTATATCGTATAAATTACACTGATTGAATGCCCCCTTGCTTATCGAATTCACTGTAAATTTATAAAATTAAGTATACATGTATAAGTTCATAATTTCATTCATATTCAATTGGTAAGAATGGTTAGTTAAAAAAACGTATTGTCATTTGTATCATAATCTTCTAAAGGACTTGTTTATGTCTCATATACTTTCACTTTCAATACATATTTTAAAATAAGTAAGGAAATTTAGTAAAATTTGTACAAATTAATTAATTTTAGTAAATTGTCAAATTATGCGAGACCAGTTTCATATCAAGTGAGATTCTATGTGTTAATAGTTTTTCATGTTCTAGTTAGTGTATTTACATACTAAATTTTTATTTCTGTACAATTTTCTACAAAAATCATTGATTTTAACTATTTTTTCCTATAATTTTAAAATATATAAATCAATTCCAGTTTAATGCAAGTTGAAAATTATATGCATAAAATCCATCAAAATATTTAAATTAACTATCAAATTTCAAAAACAATTTACGATAAATACTTTTTCAATTAATGGCTTCAAGAAAATCATAATTAATTTACACATTTATAAATATAATAACAAAATTTCCCTTGTAAATTATACAATATATGAAAAAACCAAATAACTAACAAGTTTTGCTGATAAATTAAACAATTTAAAAACAGTTTAAAAAAAAAATTATATTTTTTTATTGCACAAATTAGACTATGATTTTTAAAATACAAAGTAAAATTCCCGTAAAATTAGCAATAATTCGTTTTAGTTCCCTATAAACAAGTAATTACACTATTAACGGTCTAATTTTAATATGACGTTTTTATTTTTTTTTTATTAAAATAAATAGGTATAGAAAACGTTTAGTAACACAACAATAAAAATAAAGCTTGTAATCAATATAACAACAATTTTACGATAAAGTTTAATTTTAAATTTTGTATATATATTACCTTACAGCAATAACAACATAAAAAAAAACTCTAATTAAAGTAAATTACTTTAAAATTGGCCGTTAATAAAAAAAGCAAAACAAGAACTAAAAAAATATTTTTTTTTTTTATTATTTATGTTGTTCTGCTTCAAAAATCCGTTTTTAATTCGTCGTCGATTTACAAACAAAATTCAAAAATAAAAAAAAAAATAAACATTTTTTTTTATGCATGATTTATATTTAAATTATAACTTATATAAAAAAAATGTAATATTCCAAAAAAAAAAAAAAAAAACAACATGAAAAACTAAAATACAATCAGTAAAATTATCGTCACAAAAGTTAAAATAAATGTTGGGAATTATAGTAATTTACTCCTTCGAACTCCTTCGAAACAATATTCACATAAAATTGGCGGCATTTTACTGTGTTTTTTTTTTTGAATAGAAAATGTCAAAAAAATCGCACGCTCAAAGTCGTCATTTTTTATATATTTTTAGTTCATTGCAAGGATTTTGATTAATAAGGATATTTTTAGTATGCAGAGTGTACTGTAGTAAAACTACACTTAAGAATTTCTACGATTTTGTTTGGAAAAAGAAAAAAAATGGAAGAATTTTTATTTCAGTTTACCATAATTTTTTTTTCTTCAAATTATATTATTTTTAGTTACAATTACTAAATTAGCTAGAAACATGGAATTCTGTGGAGTTAGGAGTTCGTGTCAATATTTCTAAATGTTTTTAATAAAATAAGAAATTTCATTCTTGGATAAATTTTAGAAAAATTTCCGATTTGGATATTTAAATATTCCTGAATTGTTTAGTATTGGATAAAGGAAAAGGTTTTGTTCAGAAAATGCTTAAAGTACCTACGTATTTCGTTCCATGAATTAATTTCTATCTTTCCACCCATTTATTAAACAAGTGGTAGTAAAACCTTGATTATAATTTGAAATTTGAAATAATTTTTTTTTCAAATTTATTTATAGAAAAATGAAGGACAAAGAACTTGTATAAATTTACATTATAATTTTTTTTAAAGGATACTCTACAAAATTTAATTTTCAATATCAAGAAACTAACAAGAAACGTTAAATATAATTATGTATAGGCATATATAAGAATAATCTTAAGGCTTTGTAATATTACGTAAATATTTTTTTTTTTAATCCTTAGAAGTGTTGATAATTAATATATAGTTTTTAATAAACAGGTTAACAAATTCGACAGGTAACAAAATAATATTACTATTTATTGTGAGCTACTATTTTGTAACTATAATTTTATAATACATTTTCAAAAAAACTCTAAAGTTTTCAGTATTCACTATGTCAGTAAAAAGGAGGAAAATTCTAAATTCGATAATTTGTGAAATGATTAGAAATTAATTAATGTTCAATTTTATAAAGTAATTCCACTTTTTGACCATAATTATCTTATTATCTAGTTCAGAACCCGATTTTTTTTAGTTTTAATTTAAGGATAGGCCATTGCATTGAGCCTCACTCACATTTTACACATTGTAAATTAATAAAAATGTAATAAATAAATTGGGAAATTTAGAAAATAGTATTCTTAATTTAGTCCACTAAATTGACTTATAGTGTTATTAATTTCTAGACACCGTAAATTATAATATTATTCAAATTAAATTTCTTTTCGTGTAAATTTTAATGGCATTAACAGCTAAACCAATTTTCTTTGTTACCCATAGACTTAATTTACTGTGGGCTGCCTAAGAATATAAAATATATGCACCTAATAGATATAAAAAAATGTATAATTTGATTAAACTTAAATTTAATTTCTTAATCTCCTGGATAAAATTACGTCTTTGAGGTTTGAGCCTAACAGAGTAACGATAATGACTTTTTTACGGATTCAAAAAAATTAAATTTTCTGTTTGTTTTTTTTATATATATAATTTAGTTATTTCGTGTTAAATAGGATTTAAAAAAAAAAAAAGTTGTAAGTTGTGACACAACAAAGTCACCTGAATGTCTAGCGAAATTGTACAAAAAAAAAAAAAAACAGGTGATTTTATTTTTTAATACCATTGTTTAGAAAGAATTGAAGTGTTTTTGTTGTGTTTTTCTATAATTCCTTTTATAGTCGCTTAAGCGGATTTCCTTTCTTTTTAACATTTTCTGTTTTTCATTTCTATTTTTGGTGTATAATTTGTAAAATTTCAATTTTATTTCTTCTAAGGTTTCATTTCAATTGGAAATATGATCTGCAACAGCACCACCGACTGTCGTGTACAATTTTTCCATATTATTGACTTAGTTGTCAATTTGGTATTTTAATTATTTTTAAAATTATATAAATAAATATAAAAAAAAATTGTTTTCTTTTTTTTAAATTCATAATTTTTTTCTCTTAAACTTACCCAGAAAAATAAAAATGTAATTTTTCATAATTTTGCACTTTTTTATAAATTAGAATTTCTTGTCAAATAAATAATCCATTTTTAATCGGTTTATTTTAAAAATTATTTGTTAAAAAATTGTTTTTACATTTTTTTTTACTTTTTACAAATTTTACATTTTTTGAATTTAGTTTTTTATTTGTATATAAAAAATATTTCCACTATATCAAAAATTTAAATCAAATGAGAAATTTATGGAAAAACTTATTCGTCACTTACGTTTTTTTTTTTAAAAAATTCATTATAATAATTTTTTTTTTTATTTTTAAGAATCTTATAATCTACAAATTTTCACATTAAATTTTTCGAATTTTGACATAACTCTCTGGTACTAAACTAATTCTATTCAGTTCAATAGCTAAACTTTGAATGCGATAAAATTTACTAAAAAAAAATAGCCTTTCGACAAGACCCAACTACCAACACACAATAAAATTTTATGTTTAATAAAAAATAAACGCAACAGAAGCTGATCCACAGTATTATGAGACGTACCAATAAACAGTGGCTGCGGCCGTTAATTTTTTTTTTATTTTATAAGAAAAAAAGCTACACAGGAAAAAATCCAAAAGAAACAGTTAAAAATGTTTTTCATATTACGCGGAAGAATAAATTTTATTTTTAATAAAAAAAAAATGTAAATTTTTGTAATTTTAAAGCAGACGGAACACAACCGTCTTCCGTGAAATTGTACGGTACATTGAAGCTTTATTGAAAATATGATGAACATTGAAGTGCCAAAAATGCCAAAAACAACAAATTTAAAATGAAAAAACCACCAATAAAAAATACTAAAGCTACCACCAACACCGGTACGACAAACACCGTCAACGTATTTACAATTTGTGCTTGTGTTGCTTGGGCTCCGTCGTTGCTTAACTACGGGCTACAAACTACATAAAACTGTGTAGTAATTTCGTACTAATCGTTTTTTCTAATAGTATATTTACGAGGGGGCGGAGAGGGCGGTATACATTTTGTGGTTGCTACAAAAATACTTAATTTACTACATTGATTGCTGCACAAGCAATATGGCTACAGTAGTGTTTGTGAAGTGAATGTGTATTGTCTCCCCCTTTTTATTGCTTGCGTTAACTACTAGCAAATACTAAACCGAATTGAATTTCATTATTTAGTCTTGAAGGGGAGGGTGGCTATTAGAATTATATGAGCGAGTGTGTGTAACTCCCAATCCCCCTAAATCAAATTATTATAAATTTTTGGCCGACGGCTTCACATATTGTTGCTTTTTGATTGTGTAATCCAAAAAAAACTTACAAAAATATTTTTATTTGTTGAAAAAAGTGGTTTGGGTAATCGACAATAATGACTACACTGTAAATACCAAGAAACTGGGGGGAGAATAAGATATTTTTTGTTTTTTGAAGGGGAAAAAATTCGTTGGACTGAGACGGGAGTGTACACACCTTTTGTTTTATTTATGGATGTGTGGTCTGTAGTGGTTTTAAAATGCAATACACAAACTGTACTTTCCAATATTATAATATTAAAATTAATTAAATAAAAAGGGGAATTTTAAAATTATTCAAATTTCTTTTGTAGTTACAGTCACAAATAACAAATTGCTTTGTAGTACAACATTAAACCACACAGAAAAATGTGTTAAATTGTTTTCAATTGTTTTTACTTAAAGGTGGGGTGTAGTTCATTTTCTTTAGAATTTCCCTTGTTTTTCCAAATTCCAAATATATACAAATTGCACCCCTAATATAGTAAACCTTAATCGTATATACTTTAAGTATTTATCCACCCCATCAACATTTTTTGGTGTGTGTCTGTTGTGTTCTCTTTATGCATGCAATTCTCACCCTTCTCAATAATAAAAATCTTATAAAAAATTATATGTTTTTCTTACTTTTTTACTAAATGCTACCGTGTAGGTAGAATAAAAAGCTACAAAGGAATAAAATAATTTCCCCACAAAGTTTTCTACACGTTTTTTTGTAAACAAGTGTGTGGGTTTTTGTTGTACTTGGTTTTATACGAAAAGGGGAAATGAAATTTTTGTTGTTTGATAAAACTTGTCTTAAACAGAAAGGGGGCGGTTAAAGAATGAGGGGAGCTGATACTACATTTTAATGAACTACAGAAAAAAGTGCATGCGCAGTTAATTTTGTATTGAAAATAAATATATTTCCATTTTTAGAGATGCACACTCAAACACATACACATTCATATAAATAAATAGTAATAAAAAATGGGGTAAATAATATTCACCATTTTATATATGTATATATACGTAATACGTATAAATAAATTATTGCATATATACATAAATAAAAGGAGAATTTAACAAAATTGTTAATAAAAATTTTAATATTTTTTTTAATTTTCCATTTTTTCGGTTTTTCTTTGGGAAAATTTAACTAATAACCAAGAATAATTTAAAATTAAGAATTTTCTAATATCTCCGCCATATCAGTTTACCCGAAAGAATGAAGAATTTTGATTTTAGATACCTATCCAGAAACATTTTACAATAATTATATTGGGTTTGTTTGTAGGGGAGGCGGAGATGGAAATGAATATTCTTTGTGGTTTTTATTTAGGGTGGTATATTTATACGAAAAGGTAATTTATTTATTTAATTTATTTTTTTGGGGTTTTTTTGTAATAATTATACATAAATAGACTATGAATTTATTTAATGTGGACGGACGGACAGAAGAGTGGAAGTATAAAATTTTAAGCATGATAAAAACCGAAGTTTTTTTTTAAAACATAAATTTTATTTAATTCTCTTGGTAAAGGTCAGTTTTATTTTAAATAATTTTTTTATTTGATAAAAATTTAATATAAAATTCTACATATTTTAAGGCAATTATGGTAATTAAATTATTATTTAAAATATTTTGTTAGGGATATTTTTAATACCTAGTATGTATATATATAAAAATACCATTTATTATAATGTTGAATGAAAATTTATGAAAATTTATGTGGAAAAATGAGATGAGTGTATACATTTTTGATGTTGATGATTATAATTTTTGTGGAAAATAAATCAACAAGTTTTCTATTTAAAATAATATATTTTGTGTAAATTATAAATATTATGAAAATCATTTTGTAAATAAATTAGTTTAAAAATATTGTAGATATACAGACATCGATGAACTTTTTTATTATTGAATTATAATTATGAATGAAATATTTATGTTAAAAAATATTAATAAAAGTATTTAAATTGTTAATTTTATATAAAATTTTAAAATTATATATAGAAACAGTGTTTAAATTAAGTATTGATTTTAAGTTTACAACGCAATTAAGGAATTAATAAATAAATAATGAAAATAATCAATTTTATTTTTAAGGTTAATGAATGCGCGTTTTTAAAGGTTTTTCCTGTCTGGTTAATAACACAAAATTTAATAATATTGATTTAATATATATTATAAAATAATTGTAAATCAATAATTTACAATGATTTTAATAATATCAATTTAAATAGAATGAAATTAATATAATAAATATTTGAGAAATTTTTATTTCAGTCAAAAACGAATTTATTAATTTTATGAGGTATATTTAATTACTATTAATTATTTAAACTTTTGAAATTAAAATAGATTTTTTGTATTATTTTGAAAATTGTTCTAAGTGAAATTAAATATAATATATAATTTATTTTTAATATTTTATCGTTAATTTTTCCAAGCAAAATAAATGGAATTTTTATTTTAAATTTTAACGTAAAACTATACTAACAAGTTAGAATGACAGTGGTTTTAATATATTGCAAATGAGAACATTTTATGAACGCTTATAAAAATCGATAAAATTAATTTAGATTTTGTTTAGTAATTAAAATTAGAAATTAATTAACGAATATTTGGTATAATATATTTTACTTTCATTTAAATATTAAAGGCTTTTCTTTAGATTAAAAAAATTATTAAATATTTAAAAAAAATTATTTATATTGAAATTATGTATAAAATTTTTACATTTACTATTTAAATTTTTAATTGTGAAAGTGATTTTCCTACTATGTATTTAGCTTTTCACTAATTATTTTTAACTACTAAACATAAATTTATGAAATTAAATAATTCTGACTTTATATATCCATAGTTTATCATTAATAAATAAATAATGAAAGATTGTATATAATTAGGTTTATAATATTCAAGTTCGTTGTAATTTCTAAATTATTTATTTATTTCTATTTTTTTACTGAAGACTTATAATAAAATATTTATTAAATGAACTGACAAATTGTCTTATACTAAATTAAAATTGTATTTAATTAAAAATATAAATTTAAATTTCATATTTTTATAATTTATTTTATTTTATTCCAAAAAAAAAAAATCTATTTTAAAAGAAAGTCTGTATTGAAACCAATAAATTTCTATTTAATAAAAAAATGTTATTTTAAATTTGGTTGGTAATCTTCAAAGTCCACAGTACAAAAAAGCCTACAAAAATCATAAATTTTGAATAGATAATTTCGTATAAAAAACGTATAAATTAACAATAAAAAAATATACCAAAATGAAAAAAATAAAAACTTTTTTAGGCTTGTGATTATTGAAATATTTAAACTAAAAATAAATTTTCTAGAAATTTTTTATTATGATAATTTAAAAAAATAAAAAGTTTATAAGAAACCCAAAAAAAAACATAAAAAAAAAAAATATAAAAATAAAGATCAAAAACTTGAATAAAACTTTCAAGATTTTCGAAAAATAATAATTCAACATAATTTTTTTTTACAGTTGGTTTTTTTTATTTTTGAAAAACACAAACCTACAATCTTTCTGGTAAACAGTAAAACAAGTTTTTATAGGACCAGAATTGTAAAAAATTTTTTTTTTTACTTAAATCTTGGGAAAATCCAAAAATAATCAACAAGAAGAAACAAAAAAAAATTTTTTTGTTTTTAAAAAATATTTCGGTCCAGAAAAACTGCACAAAAATAAAACAATTTTGATTTTGTAATTGAATGGAATAATAATAACGACCACGGCAATGCTAAAATTACAGTTTAGCTTCCCTTTTATGCGTATATACATATAAAAGATACATAAATATCTTAAAGATACTTTTATGTTTTTTGGTATATGTATTATTTTTTTTAGTCGACAATTGATTGGTATTTTAACTGTTCCCTTGTACGAGATTGAATACATTAAATTTATATAAAATCAGTGGAATTTTCCAAGTCTTTTATTTTTGTTACCTGTTATTCGAATGAGATTTATCTCACAGAATAATTCGCGATTTTTTTTTGTTTATTATAATCTTTGCACCGAAAAAAACTTGAAAATCATAAAATTTCGTGTATACACAACAACAAAAAATTGTTTTGGACTTGTTTTCGTCATTCATTTAATGGGGTAAAAAAAAAAAAGCCAACAAAAAAAAAAAAACGAAATCAGTTTTGTGCCCTTCATTATTACCGTTTTTATGCTGCGCGATCTACGTTCAAATATTTTTATTTTTTAAATTTGTAAATCTGCGATCTTTGAAAATCTGTTCATTTGCGATCACACGAAAAATAGGTCAGTAAAATCACGAATAAAATTATTTTTATACCAAAAAGAGATTAAATAATTTTCGCAGGATATTTTAGTTGTTGTTGGTTTATTTGTGTTGGTTGCATCATTATGTAAAGCAAACAAACAAAAACAATTATTGCATCTCATGTGCTACACGGTTTTTTTTTGTTGTTGTTGTATCTTCTGAGATTCTCAAGTAGAAAAACTGGATTTATGGTTGTTTTTACATAAATATACCAAAGTACAAGGAGTTAAAGAGTGAGTCGCGAGGATCGGAAGGAAGATACGATATTTTTTTCTAAGTTTTGTTGTGATGAATTTTATTTCGTTGATCGAGAGTTGTTTGTTGTTGGCTATAAATTTTAATATTTCGGTCAAAGAATATGAAATTAAGAACGTATATATAGGAAGTACGTTTTTTTTACGAACCAGTTTTTATTTATAAGTATATATTTATTTTCGGTGATTTTAACAGTTGTTTTTATGTTACAGGTGAAAAGTTTTACAATCGAATTGGTTTTTGTTGTTTTTGGGTGACCAATATTCGATTTTGGTAAATTTTTTGTTGTTCTTTAAGTAGTGAGAATGATCTCAAGAGTAAAAATGGTGAAAGTTTTCTTTGACAAATTTCAGTTTTTTATAATTTAAATTTTGTTATTCTTATATTTTTTGTTGCAGATAATTATCCTAACAGGTAAAAATGTTGTTATTTCGTTAAATTATTATTTTAAGAATTTAATTAAAATTATGTTTATTTTAGTGAAATTTTATGGTTAAGTTTTCTGTTAAAGAAAATTTATGTTTATTTGTTACCTTCATTTGTTTTAGTTACAGTAAAATTTTAACTTAATAATTGCAAATTTTATTTAAAAAAAATTGAAATAATTATAATAATTTAATCGTAATTATTATTATAAAAATATATTAAAATTTTTTTTTTTTTTTAGAAAATGGAAAATTAAAAAATTGAACAAAATTATTCATTTTTTTAAATATCGAATAATTATAAAATATATAAATTATTATTATTATAATTAATTATTCAAATTTCAAACTATGTAATAAAAATATTTGAATAAATAAATTTTAATGTAAAGTTTTTAATTTTTGGATTAACATAATTTTTAATAAAAAGATTCTAGTTAGTTTTTGTTAAGGAAATTTTTCGTAAAATTTTCCATTTAATTTTTATCTGCTTGTTTTTAGTATGAAACTAATAAGTTTGGAAAATATATTTATACTTAGATAATTTTAAATTAAATTTTAGTTTATTCGAAGTGATATAAAAAAAAATTATATTACAAACTTTTATGACAAATTAATATTTTAATATTAAAATAAAATTAAGTATTGGAAATTTTTATAAGCAACATTTTTATTATCCTACCTAGACTGGTCAGATTCTATATTTTAAAAGATGTAAATTTAAAATAATTTAATTTTAATTTTAAATAAGTTATAGAAAGTTTTAATTTTTATAGTTATTAACTTATTTTAGTGATTTTGATTTTAATACAAAAATTCTTTAAAATTGTTTATTAAATTTTTGAAATATTTTGGATTAAAATTCATTATTAATAACATTTCAAGCAAAATATTTATTTAAAATTAATTCAAAATAAGAAAATATTGAAATTTGATTTATTAATAATTTTTTTATTAGAAAAATATTTTTTTAACTTACACCAAAATTACGAACATAATTAAAAAACAGGTGCTCTTCTCGTAGCTTTTAATATCATTTTCAAATGAAATTGCGGGCAAAAAATTTAAATCACTTGATTTAATTTTGTAGAAATTATCATCACTAAAAATTTCCCCATAATTTTTACAATTTTTTTGAAAAAAAAAAAATTAAATTTTCCGGTGAATTTTTTATTTTATGTTTTTTTTTTTGAAAAGAAAATATTTTTTATATTTTTCCTGATAAAAAGTATAACTTATAAAACACTTGTTTTAATTTTTCACAATTTTTGAATTTTCCTTAAATTCTATTCATAATAATTTTCTTGTATTGTAAAAAAATTATAGTTTTTTTTTAATTTTTATTTTTTTTTATTGAGGTGTTAACCGGTTTACCTTCAAAATCTGACTAAACGAATCAACAAAAAAACGTTGAGAAATATCCACAAAAAAAAAATGAAATTGTTCAATTTTCCCTTTACATCTTAAAAGGAAATACAATTTTTTTTTATACCGAATAATGTTTTGAAAATCATCTTTTTTTTTTGTTAAATATTTTCAAATATTTGAAACCGCGACGACGCGTTAAACAAAATACACAAAATTTTCTACTCTTAAGGATTTTTTTTTTATTATCCTTTAAAAAAGTTTTTTTTTTATTGCTTCTACTAATAAAGATTTTCCAAAGAGTAACACGAGATTTTTATCATCATCGTTGTCGTCTTCAACGTTTCTGTTCTGATCTATCTAGCATCACACGTTAAAAGTCTTTGAATATTCAAAGTAGAATGGAAAATTTCAAATGCGGAAAAATTTATTGCACCCCCAAAAATTATTCAAATGAAAATTTTTAATATACAAAGGCTGCCATCTAGTGATCAAGTGCATAGAACATAAAATATTTGTTCATAGCAATTGTTGTTGTCTATTTATCTGCTCCCACTCTTTTAATTGAATTGTTTTGTTTGTCTCTGCATTTATTAATTTTTTTTTTCTGTAAAATGTTTTTCCTTAAATATTCAATTTACCGTGAATTTCATAAATAAAATAAAAATGTGAATTTTTACGCGGGGAAAAAATAGAAATAATAAAAATAAAAAAACTCCGCCTATTAATAAAAAAAACGCTTGCGCATCACGCCATATTAAATATTAGTGGTGACCCCTGCTGCCACCCTGTGGGCACAGTAGAAATAAATCATCCTCTAATTCTAATATATTATTAATAATTATTTATGTATTTAATCGTTTTGTATTATGTAATTTTGTGGTTCGATTCTTAATTGAGACAAAAACAAAACAATTAATTTTATTTATTAATTATGACACTTATAAACGCGGGAAATATATTATTTTTTGTTAACAATCCATTTCCGTTTTGATTTTCATTTTCCAGTAAAAATAGAAAAAAAATGTTTGAAAAATTAATTTTTATTATTATGCGAAATTTTCACTCAATAACTGTTCTAAGAAAACTAAAACTATACTTTAAGATTGAAAACTAACAAAAACTTCACCAGCAGCAGAGCAGCACAAATGACATTTTATATTATGATTTTAAGGGTTCTAATGTTGGAAGTGTAATTGTTGTTGTTATATAGAAATTTCTTCAAATATCAGCAATAAATAGTTAACGCCCTCTCCCCTTATTTTAATTCTAATATAATATTTTTTTTGTTGTATGTTCTATGAATATAATAATTAAATGAAGACTAAAATTTTCTCTTGAGGAAAAACAACTCCGCCCAGTTTTATTTATTTAGTTCAGAATTTTTTCTTTTATAGCAGCGCCATCTGAAAAATAATAGGCGGATTGGAAATTGAGAACAGTTTATAAATTAGAATGCAAAAACATAGAATTTTAAATTTTTAGTATAAAAAAGGATTTTAGTACTGGAAAGGAATCTAGATTTTTGTCCTAAATATTTTATTAAGGATCAAAATAAGGAACAGTTTTTAGTTTTAGCTAAAATATAGAAAAAATTGAGAGAATAAATATTATTCTATGTTCTATGCATACAGTTTCGAAATTGTTTCAAGGATTTATACAAATAATTTCTTTTAGGACAGTTTAGAATTGGATTTAAATTTGGTATTTGAAAGAATGAATTTTTAATTTATATTTTGGCCTAATAAGTTTCTTGTTTACAACTGTGTGTACATATTGTGATTTTCGTGATTGGTGGTCAATAGCAACTTATGTCTATATGATACAAAACAATGCTGCAAAAATATATGGAATTTTGTAACGATGTAACAGAAAGGGATTAATGAAAGGATGTCGTTTCATTAATATAACTTGCAGTTACAAGCAAATATACAATAAATTAACTGTGGTAATGAAGGAAATTGCGATGGCTATAATATTTAAGTTTTTGTCCTGAGTGGCGAAAAAATAGTTGATAAAAGTTTTTTCACTTATAAATTGGCAGAATTAAATATTAAATATTACGATACGTATTCAAATGATCCACACTTAACTTTTAATACGCTTGTATAAAAGTTTTATTTTTGTTCACATATAATTATTCATAAAATTAGAAATTTAGATTATATTTTAATAGATATCCCCTTCAATTATCAAAAAAAAAAAATATTAATTTTCTTCACGCAATATAAACGTTTCAATATTTTAATTGCTTGTAAGCACCAATTTTCTGTATAAATAAATGAAAATATAATAGTAACAACTCTCTAAGTAAATCATTATTATAATTTTATGTAAACTTAAATATATTAAAAATCTTAACATAAAATTATGCTCAGTAATTTAATTAAAATATAACATGAACTTAATATTTTTTAATTACATTTTAATAATTGTAATTATATTTGTATGAAAATTTAAAAAAATTATAGTACTAAATCTTTAAATGAAGACAGATTTAATTAGCTATTTATCTATAGGTAGAATTACCAATTCAAGATTTAAGAACAGGAAGTTTAAATTTCTATAATTTACGATTAGTTTTTTTTTGTTATTGAAAATATGAAGTTTATATAGTTTTGCGAATATATGTTTTACATAATTTTCATTATTTTACATTATGTCTTATTTAAATTTATTAAAAATTTCTTATTTTCTACTGTAGAATTTATTACATAAAATCTGCAATAAAATTAATTAACAATCATATAATATTGAAATTTTTATCTATATATGAATTCAATTTTAATCATCGTACAATGACATTTTAAAAGTATATCTTTATATTTTTATTTAATAAAATTAGCAATATTGTCGTCTGTATTTATACAAACAGTAGAACACCTGCTGATTTGTATAGTTTGCATATTTAAAAAGTCAAAGACCTATAAAATATATAGACAAAACATTAAATTGAAAACATTAAAGAATATTACAATCAATTAAATTCACCCAAAATGTATATTAATATAAGGGAATATATAAAAAATATCCTGGATTTTTATATACAATTTACTCTGACAGCGGATTAGTGCATGTTAAACATTTTATGGCAACAGTGAATTGGCAATTTCTTTATATATTTTGATTAATACTCATTTGATTTGCAATATAGAATCAAATATTTAATTACATTCTTTGGCAATTGATTTAATTGAAATAAATATATTATTTTACTTTATAGAATTTTGTAGCGAAGTCCTGTGGTGATAATGAGATTAAGGATAATTTGTTAAAACGATAAAAATAACATTTATTTTTATTGAAGAATTAGGAATATTAATTATATATAAACTTTATAGTCACTTTGAAAATTATTACGAATTACAATAAAATGAATGACTTTCATAAAAAAATATTGATGATTAGAATTTCAAATCAATTTATTTGATATTTATAATTGAAGAAAATTAAGTTATTATGTTTATTGGTAGCTTCAAATCACATAACTTATCGGATTTATAAATGAATAATTAACTTTTAATATTTCAAATAAATTTTTACATTTCTTTTTTGCCAAATTTTGAAAGGTAAAATTCCAGTTGCTTAAATTATTAATTAAAAATACTACAATTCAATAACCAAATTTAAAGTATTTGGAACAAATTTTTATTACAAGTTCTTTTAACATTGAAAAATATATTGAAATATTTCCAAGAAATTAATATATCATATTAAAATTTGTTATTAAAAAATATCCAAATTTTCTTTAAATTGCAACAAAAACCTACAATTAGAATTTTAGTTGAATTTAAAAATATCCTAAATCTACTTTACCGTCGTTTAGGCAGCGCCATCTAGAATAAGGTAGACAAATATTTTTAGGTAAATTTATTTTAAGGATTAAAATAAAAAAAAATGGCGTAAATAGAAAGTTTATAAAAATGTGTGGTTAGAGTACACGATAAAAATGGATCTAATATATTTAAGGATATTTTTATATTTTTACTAATAAATCTATGGAACTGCGTTAGTTAATTATCATTAATTTTCAATATTTTAGTAAATTATCTTGATTTTATTATAAAGTTGATGTTAGTTAAACAATTTTTGAGGAATTTTGAAATAATGTTCTATATAAGCGGTACAAAATCTAGTGTTATTCGCATGGGTGATATTCGTTTCACATGCAAAAGTCAAGTATGTATTTTCAAATCGCTTAACTTCATCCTTACAAAAATAAAACATTAAAACCAGAAATTTAGATTGTTGTAGAAAGGGGTAAATAAATTTCGTATGATTTTAATACTCAAAATCTGATCTATAAAGACAATAATCCTTGAAAATCACGAACATAAATCGTATGATTTTCGTCTTACAATAATGTAATAATTTGTGTATTAATATTTATAAAAAATCAAAAATTTCTCATGAAGATGCATTTCATAAATATGAATTTCTTTTGTCCCTTCATCTATTCTTCATAATTTTAGTTTGGGGGGTAACTTTATCATCTCTTCTTTACCACATAGTCAACAGAAAAACAATATAGATAAAAGGGTTAAAGGTAAAAATCTATTTTGAAACAAATATTTGTAAATTACATACGCAAAATAAATAAAAAAAAAATTATTAATATATTTTTTGCAGAAAGGTACCAGAAGGAAAATTTGAATAGAGGTTCAGGCAAATTTTTATTGAGATCAACTATTCAACTGGAAGGTAATAAAATTATATTTTTAAAGGGTAGAGAAACAAAAAATTGCATAAGGGATGAAAATTGCACAAACAACCGAAAAGACAATTGTAAATTTATGCATGTTTCCCAGCATGTTAACATAATGTTTTTTTTTATTCGGGTATAATTTCTAAAATTATTATGAAGCAAAACACAAATACAATTAAATAAAAAAAATAAATGAAAATGTAACTTTCAATTTTCTTTCTTTGTAATAAATGAAAATTCAATTTTACAAATTGATCTATAAATTTTCATTTGTTTCACAGAAAATTGAAAATTTCATATATGCAAAATGGATAAAATAAACAGAATAAAAAAAAAAACAGAATTAGTTTTTTTTCTGGGGGTAAGAAAAATCGAAGAAAATTTTATAATATTGTGTCGTCGTGAGTATTGAAAAAGGATTTTTCCTTTTTTGCTGTCGTCGACGACAACAATTTCAAAATAATATACAGAAAAACAAAAGGCAATTACATTAAAGCTTTTTTGATAAATCGAAATGAAAAAATCAAAAGAGCAAAAAAATAAAGCAAAAAAAATTATTAATGTATGTAACATGTCCTGGAAAGGATATAATATAATAAAATTGAATCTTCGGTGAATCAATATTAATAAAAAAAAACAAGAAGAAAATTGTCATCAGAATTGTAAAAAAAAGAAAATGTATTTGAGTTATTTTTGAATTAGTTGAAAGCTTTTCTTATGAAAATATACAGTTTTTTTTATATATGTGCTTTTAAGGATCAAAAGGATAAATTTAAATTCATTTAAGATATTTTTTTAAAGGTATTATGTATTCAATATTTCTTACGATATCCTATAGGAAGGGAATTAATTAATTATAGGTGTCGATAAGACTTTAAGAAGACAAGTAAAATAATTAAATTTAGGTACATAATTTTCATCTTCAAACTCCATATATGTATCTTTATATCAACTTTTTTCAATTTAAGTAATTGAATTCTTGATATATGCTATTGTAAAGTATTTCACATAATTTTTAGTATAATTTTAGATATTTTCAACATAAAAAGATATCAATTGTAGGAATCAATTTGTACGAATGTTCATCTTATCTCAAAATAGGTTGGGTAAAAAAAAATCACTCAAATACAAAAAAAAAAAACTATTCACAATTAATTTGGCTTCATAATTGATCTAGAAATAATATCCGAAGATTATTCAAACTTATCAAAAAACCAAGTGTTCTTACTAACAAACTTTCTCTCGTGAATGTATTGCCATCACTAGAACGTGCTAATTGGGCAAATGGTGTCTAGAACCCAAGGATATTGCATCCAGCCCCCTAACTCACGTTCTAGGCTTTATCAATAAACTAGCATTTGCCATGGAATTATAATTGTTTAGGGCACTATAATAGGTCTTTTGGCGCGGTGGTTTTATGGGTGTTTTCCTTCCAGCTCTTTACTAAATCTAATATAATATAATCTCTTAACCTACAGAACAAGAACTGAACAACCGGCATCAGTTATACTAAAAGAATTACTAAATACGTTAAAAATTAAATTCCAGAAAAAAATAATTGATATTAAATTCAACTTTTATATATAATTAATATATCAAAGTGAACAATTTACTACCAAATTTTAGTATATTAAAATTAAATTTATTATAACCAAGAAACACTAAAATTATAATATTAATTTTACTAGTAGCAATATAATAAAGTAATCTAATTTAAGTTCATAATTTATATGTTTTAATTACAACTGTTCAATTACAAGAGTAAATATTTTTCATTTACAAATTTAATTGATATTTTTGAAGTTAAATTTTTTTTCGAAGAATTGAACAATAAATATTTAAAAAAAAGGCTAAAGTATGAAAGAGGTAAAATTGCTACTAAATTTTTATATTTATTTTACACCTATAGGCAAACAAAACCAATTCTCATAATAAGTTATTTATTTTAGCTTCAGGCTAAAGTTTTTTTTTTTGTAAATTTACAATCACTTTCAATTTAGACAACAAAATTTCGTATCTAGCGCCAAAATAAATTATAGTAATAATAAAAAAAATGCACTTAATGTCAATTTTTCAATAATTACATTTTACAAAATAACTAAAATACAATACATTACAACAAAAATTACGACAAAACTTAAAAAAAATTTGAATATTTGAATATTTTCAATTAAATCTTACGTGAAACTTTTGGCATTTGAGTTGTAAAAATTGCGGTATCATAAATTTAACATTCTAATTAACTTCATAGGTAAATAGATAATTAGGTCACAAATATTACAAATTATATAATTAAAAATTGATATTTATGAGTACTATATATTGTTAATTTAGTGGTACTTAAAAACTTGTCATAATCAAATTTATAACTTGATTTATTTTCATAATTATCTCTAATTGCATAAAATATGCATAAATAAAGAAAAAAATAGAAACAATAAATCTAATTAAAAATATATTACAATAAGTTTCTGTAAATAATCAATTATTCATATTTAATAACTATAATAATAAATTTATTATATCTTTTTCATTGAGACATCATTAAATGAAAACTTATTGCACAACATTAAAAAATCATACATAAAACAAAAATCTATAAGAATAAAATAGGTAAGAAAATAATCATAAAAATGCCCATTACAGATTAAATAATTTCTGTTCGGCATAGAGCATTTTTAAACTTACCACACCTGTTTTTCGGTGATTTAAATAGCCAAAAGGCAATTTTGTATAATGTTGAAATTTATAATGTGATAAAGTCAATTATGTAAAATCTCATATAATTTATATTCAGTCTGTGAAAGAAAATTAACAAAACGCAGAGATGGGACTTTATTATATGGATTTTTGATCATAATCATTTTAATTACTTCATTTGGGAATGCGGAACGACATTGTATAATTAATATTTCAATAAAACAAAATGCTGAGATTTATTGTAAATATGAGGAGAATTGTAGGTAGGGAATTATTATTTTAATGATAAAGTAAACGTCGAAAATTACTTAATTTAACGTTGATAATCAATTTTAACTTTCGACAAATTTTCAAGGTTTTAAAATTAATTATAACAAATCCAAGTGAATTTGGTCATTTACCATTTATGCTCTTTGCATGTAAAATTTCAAGTTTAAATCAAGTGAAAATTCAAGCTTGAGAGCCACAATTTAGTTAATGTTATAACTAGAATTGGCCTACATTGACAGAACTAAGCTGTTGTAATTGTCACATTAGAAATATACAATTAAAAATATTTTCTTAGTCTCAAATGCTACAAAAAAAAAAACTTAGAAAAAAATTTATCAGAAATGGAAAAGAACCAAATTGGATTAGAAATGCTATATTTAAGTCTGAATCTATATAATTTTATTTCGAACAGGTTAAAGTGTTTAGAACTGTAATTGTTTCTGTTTTCTTAGCCCACTCTGTTATTACCCCGTAGCGTTCTAGTAATTTTAACTTCATCAAATCCATAGATAAAATTATGTCTGTAAAGTTATCATCAAAATTCATTCTATAAATGGACTTGTCAGATCATTAAAACAAAATAAGCTAAACATTAGGCCAACCAGGAATGAAAATATTATAAGATATCTCAAATAATTTAATTTTATATAATTTTATATTTTTTGAAATTATATAAATTCATTTATAACAAGCAATAAAGTCATAACTGCATAAGTTTTTTTTTACTTAAAAAGATAGAATAATAATAAATATTTGATGTGATTATATATATACGCCTTTAAGGCAATCAAAATTAAATTACTTCTTTTAGATACTAGTAAATTTTTTATTTAAAGGCTGTTATTGCTGAATTCCAAAACGAAAAAAAAAAAATATTTTAAAAGTCTTTAATTTAAAATATTATTATGTATATCTAGAAGAAATAACAAATAACGTCATTTTTATGGTCGAAAAATTTATGTTTTCATTTATGATAGAAAAATGGCTAATAAATTTGATTTTATGAGTTTTAAGTATATTTTATTTTTGTATATTATTTAAGAGATTGTGCAAATTTTGAACATATTTTAAAAATTTTTGTAATTTATGATGCATTTTCTATTTATGTGAAATTTTAAATCAAAATGTAATTTTCATAAAATATTATATTATTAATTTTTTTTTTTTGCAATTTGGTTAAATTGCAAAAATCTTTGTGGTAATTTTAATTAGAAATTTAAATAAAATATTATTATCAAGTAATTAATATAAAAATATAGAAGGAATAAAAATAAATATAAAAATATAGGCATATATTTTTTATTGCATGCAATTTATGTTGTAAGGCAAATAATGCTAAGCAATTTGTTGCAATTTATTATCAACATTAAAATGGTGTTTGTGTTGTACTAAAATGTGTAAATGCCGTACTGTGTGGCCAGTTAAAAGTAGGGTTTGGTTGAAAAATGTATTCATGTAATTATTTAATCTTTGAATATTGTTAGAATAAAAAACTTAATTAAATTAATTATAAATATTTCTCTAAAGTAACAATTCTTTCTATTTACAATTTTACTATTCATCTAATAGAAATTTTACAATATATTTTATACATTTCACTTACTTAATATACTGACATTACTCAGATATTAGGCATATCAAATGTAAATTTGGCAATAATTTCAGTAACTATTCTGACTATTTAATAGGGACAGTTTATGATCATATTATTTATTACTTTGAATTGTTTCGAAATTCTTTTCGCCGAAGTATGTTATTTTTTAAATTCTAACAATTGTAAATAAGCATCTTCACAACTCTGTAAATTTTATTTAAAATAATTTATTAATCTTAATGGAAGTTTGTAAAAAAAAATTAAAAATATATTTTACTTTTACAAATTTCGCTATAAAACAGCGAAAACACGCATTAAAACACTCATTAAAATTACTTACAATAAAAAATTTCTAATTATATTATATCGTAAAATTTAATAATTTCTAAATATTTAATATATTTTAATTAACTATAATAATTCCTTTTAATTATATACAAATAAAAATTCTTTAAATATTAATTATCTTATATTTTGTTGGATAATTAATTTTACATAAATAAAAATGAACCCTCCTACAAAGTGTTACTCCTACCTCCTAACGAATTAATAATTATTCATTAATAGTTTCTTAAACTATTTTCTTTTTCGTGAATTTTCTACAAAATAGTGAAAAATTTTTTTAGTTGCATTTTTTAATCTAAATAGAAACTTATGAAAAATAACTGTCAATCATAAAATTATGATTTATTTAAAATTGACTTTGGGTAATAAATATTTTAACTCAAAGGATTTTATATAACATACCATGAAATAAATTTTCTAAACCATACACAATTTTAACGATAATTATAGGATGCGGTTCATATCATAAACTATGGCTTAAATAATTAGCGGCATGTGTAATGTTACCATATTTATTATCCAGGGCACTCCCTAAAGACAACCACAAGATATTTTCAAATAAAATGCAATATAAAAAAATTATTTAAATTTGTGCAAATTGTTTTGTTGTCATTATTATTGAGTATTTCAAGTATTCGGAAGCAATTTTTAAACATTTAATGGTCAATCAAGTAATATTATTTTTTATGAATGAAAATTTTTTGAAAAATTTTTTAAATTACATATAATTATGATGTCATATTTATTGGATTTTTTCAGTAAGAAAATTTAACTTTGTCGGATTTTTTGAACGCAAGCTAAATGAAAACTTCATTTCAATTGTTTGGAAATATTTTCAGATTTTTTATATTTATATATAATAAAAATTCCTTTACGATATTTTTTTTTTTTTTTGTATTTTATAGATCTCATTAGATTTCCATTCATGCTTATTATTTTGTACAATATGCTTTAGTTATGTTCTCACATAAAGAAAACTTATATATCTTAAAAACATATGTGAACGTATTTAGGCATTGAAAAGGATTGTATTTATATATAGTTTTTTTCTGTCGATATCGTATAAATAGTTTTCAAGTATGGAATTTAATTCAGAAGAAATTCCTTTTGAAAACGCTACTACATAATTTAAGTAAAATTACAAAAAATAAAAAATAAAATAAAAATTGAATCTATAGAAAGAGAATTGTAGATTTGCTTTTATGTTTCAAGTATATAAGAATATTTAATTTGATGACATGTCTAACAGGATGCAAAGATTTTTTTTTATTTTGTTTTTGTTGTGAAGAAATTTCAGGAAATTTTCAATTATTTGCATCCTTAACAAACGTATATTTTTATATTTATTATAAAATATAATAATAACTGAAATTATCAATATTAAAGTGCAGATGTAAATAAGAAATATTTAAAATTTAATAAAGGATATTATTTTTTATAAGGAATTTTTTGTAGAAGCTATCAATTATTAAATAACTTTAAATTATAGTTATAATAAAATCTTTATAAAAACATTATTAACCTTGGATATTGGTATATATTGGTATTTGATGTGACATTATCCTGTGAATGAAATCCAGTGAGACTAGCTGCCTAAAGAAATGACAAATCAATTTACTGCCTTTACTAATAAACAAATATTTTTTGAAACCAGGAAATTTTTACTACAGTTTATAAACTTTGAGATGAGTTATATTACCGAACTTTTACTGTTGCAAAATATGGAAAAATATGGAACTCAGCATATCTCAGTAGAATCCACAAATTACGATTATATATGCCTGTGTAAAATCATTCCTTCTGTACGGCTGCGAAACTTGGAAGTCATCAAAATTCCAAATATTCAGCAACAATTGACAAATACTGAGAATATTCTGGCAAATGAGGATATGCAATGAAGATCTATACCAAAGAACACATCAAGAAAAAATAGAAGTTGAAATAAAGAGAAGAAAATTGAGGTGGATTGGCCATACATTAAGAGAAAATGCAATTGACATCACTCGTATGGCACTCGAATGGAATCCTCAAGGACACCGAATTGTTGATAGACCATCTACAACATGATGCAGAACTGTAAGATGAGAATTAGGAAGACATGAAGCGAACTGTGAGATTTCATTGAAATATCTAGTTGATGCAACGTAATAGTAAGAACAAGAAAAAAATATCATGTAATAAAATACATGAAATCTGATCTAACAAATAAATTGAAATATTTTTATGAGAAGCTTTCATCAAATATCAAAAAATTTGTTTGATTTGTAATTGAATCTAATTTTCTTCAAAAATCCATATAGAAATTATCATACATAGAAATTAGATATGTTAACATTAAGATTAGAATTAGAATTAGAAACAGATAAGGGCTGGGCAAGAAGACCCAAGCACCACTGCGACCAATGATAGCTGCACATTCGCAAAGGAAGTGGGAGGCTGTTTCCTCATCATCGTTGCAAATTCTGCAAGTAGACGGTAAGGACCTGTCAAACTTTCTGAGATGGTAATTCAGATGACAGTGTCCTGTGAGTAAGTTTGTTAGGAGATGAACTTGATTTCTAAAGTTAACATTAAGATATTCACATTTATATAATTAATTAAAATTCAAGAATTATACTTTATTCATAAGCAATTTTTATTCAGCCATAGACCATTTAACTTCTCTACTATTATATCGACTATTTATTAATACAAAACATTGACATTAGGTATCAATTTTAACTTTAATCTGATTAATTTGATCTCATACTTCAAATTAAATTTACCAATAATCATTTAATAAATAATTGTAAAATCAATTTGATGCTGTAAATTGTAAACGCTCATCCTATAGTCCCCTTTATGGCTTTCCTTTACTCTTCTCTATTTTTAACCAATAAAATATCTACAATTTTACTAAAACTGACTGTGATGTATTGGTTAATCTGAAAAAGTGACAACGTCTTATGTATAAATGTTTGTTCAAGTTTGTTACATACAACAATTTTTCATTTTAAACACACACACACAAAAAAAAGGATATTCTTTCGACATCATACCGAAGAGGCTAACATAATAAGAGACGATGGTATTTTTATTTTTAATTTGGTGGACGGACAGCTTTTTATTATGTTTATCTTTATCATTACATAAAATTTATGATGCTGTCATGTAATTCGAAAGTTTACATTTTTTTTTTTTAAAACGCCACAAGAAAAAAAAAACAATATTGAACAAACAAAATTTTCTTCATACTAGAGGAAAATTTAAATTAAATTCTGATTTTTATTATTATATATTTTTTTTATGAATGTCGGGTTGGATTTTCAATTGAAGAGTTTTTATTTTTTAATAATGTAAATATTTTCATAATAATTTTTAATATTAAAATATTTGTTAATGGAAATTTGTTTTCAGTATTTTTTTTCTCATTTTGCATGTCCAGTAAAAGATGAAAAATCAATAAAGATTTTTTTTTTGTTCACAATATTAGAATAGAAAATCGAGATATAAATTTTTTTAATTTATAGATTTATTATTTATATAATTAAACAAGTCACGAAATTTACAAAACTAGTAAATTTTAATGTTTTAATATCAACTTTTAAAATAAAAATGACAAACTTTTAATAGCTTATAAATATTAATCATTATTGGCAGATGGAAATTAAAATGATATAATGAAATATAAAAAATAAATAAATAATTTATAAATTGAATTGAATAGAAACAAGTTAAATGTAAAGGAAAATGCCATATTTATTTATTTAACCAAGCCCTGTTTTACATGCCTAATAAATAATAAACTACTCTGTAATTATTAAGTAATTTTTATTATTGTTATTATTCACATATTATAATCAAAGTGTGTTACAGTAAATTATAATAATAATTTTTTTTTATATAGAATTTCTTTTAAAAATATACTTTTCGAGATTGAAAATTGTCGATGAAATTAATTCGGTATGGAAAGAGAACGATTTGAAAAAATGTTTTGAAAAAGAAATATTTTAGTTAATTTGTTATAGGCAAAAAAAAATTGAAGTACTAATGTTAGTACTGGTAAGTTAATTTGATGTATATTGGTACTTCTTTCATACGGAATACGTTTCTGATTCATATGTAATACGTTTCGTTGCACATCAGTATCCAAAATGAAATAAAAAAATTTAAATAACGACAAGTAGTTAAAAAAGTTTTTATTCATTCGATATTTACTTAATTAAAATTGGCAGTAGTTCCGAAGTAATTATTAATGATCTGCTTATAAGCACCTTTATGGAGACGAAGAGGACTACTGGAGACAGAAACCCGACATTTGATATAAATACATTACGAGTGATAAACAAAAAAATTATTGAAACTGAATAAAACTTACGAAACTAAATAAAAATAATGTAGAAAATTAAAATGTGAATTCGGATCCTGAATTAGTTTCAATCAATTTTCGTTTATTATTTTATTTATATTTGTAAATTAATTTTTTCTCAGTAAAATATGAATAAATATAAATTCTATTACAAATTTATGGTCATCATCTCCATTTTAATATATGCTTTTAATCGCATTTTCATATGAATTTATACTTTGCCATTTAATTGTAAAATTTACAGGAGATAAAACAAAATTTAAAAAAATTTACTGAGGAAATCCAGAAAGAAAAGTTTTCATATTTTTTGAAATTCTTAAATTGCAGACATCAAACTACCGAAATATTTCAACAAACCCTTACTTTAAAATATAACTTTTACAAGAACACTTAATATTTTTCTACTTCTGACAATTAAACACACCTTTTGAATATCAATAAAAAAAGTTTTATGTTTTATTGCTTATAGTATACGTAAAGTATCTTTAAGATGCGCGCGCATATATAAAAAAAAAAAAAAAAATTTTTAAATTAAAATAATTGAAACAGAAAAAAAAAAAAAAAAATAATAATCATAATAATAAGACAACAAGTTAAGTTAAAGTCTGAACACTTAAATAACAATATCATCTCACCTGGTGAGCTCTCAGCACCTCACCCACTTTATTATTTAAATTACTATTAATAATAATTTTTTTTTTTTGTTGTTTGCTATTATTTTGCCTATACAAAAATCTCAGTGAAATTATTCATAAACAAATCATGGTGAGGCAATTACGCCTTCGCAAAATTTTTATACTAAAAAAGTGACACCGGCACTTGCAATATTCTCTAACAACAAACAGAAAATTCACATGAAAATCATATCTATAAGAACCAACTATAAATATGAAATAAATATCTTCAAGATAATTTTACATGTTGTTATGCATTTATCAATTTTGTTGTTAGTTAATTTACTATGGTATTTTGTGTAATGTTGTGTCACTGGTGTATTAGTTATGTTATGAAATATTTGAACATGTAGAATATTGTCAAGTTAATCTTCCCAAAAAGGTGGTTTCCACCTCTGCATAAATGCACATTTTTTTTTAACAAATTACAAACAGAAAAATAATTTAATTTTTTGTTAGTGTTTCACCAAAATGCAAATTTATGGAAATTTATGAAAATTTTGATTAAATATTTTTGTTTATTTATATGAGTTGAAAATTATTGCAATGTCAATAATTTTTCTTGAAATGGTATGCAGTCTACTTACAAAAGTTTCCTCTTGTAGGGAGGAAACTCCACTTATAAATCAGAAGAAAAATTGAGCTAAAAAAAAATAAACAATTATCGAAAAACAAATAAATTTGTAGTTTTTTATAAAATTCTTAGCCAGTAAGAAACAGGATAAATTTGAGTATTTTTAGCAGGCATGTAATGAGCAATCGTTAACTATAAAGCAAAAGTTCAATAATAACGATTGATCATTGCATATCTTTGAATATGTGTCGTGACTCTCCACTGGATTTTTCACTATATATAGTTAAAAAATCTTAAGATGAAAAACTAATTTAAGTCTTAGGTGAGCCTCTTTAAGCTTGGACATGACATTGAACAAACTTGAGACAAATATTCAAAATTCTGAATTTAGTGAATTGATGTTTTAACTACCTAATAAAATCCTTATAACTAAAACAATGAATTTCAATTGAAGTCTAATTTGAGACGTTCAAATCAATTTATAAGTTAAACTCAGACTACCCCTAATAATTTTGGCCTAATTTAATATATCTTACAAAATTAAAATATTTACTCAATTTCCATTTCTTCATTTTTTAAAACAAAATAAATTTTTCACATATATTTAACCAATGAACTTTGTACACGTCAAGCCCCCAATTTATTTAGCTCCCTATGGATTTTTCTTTAAGTATAGAATTAATATGTAAAAATTGTTGAATATAAATTTGAATCTGTAAGTCAATTAACATTTCCTAGCATAAAATCACAAAATATTTATAAATAATATAAAAAAAATACTAAATTGCATCGTAACATAATAAATGTTTTTATCCCAGGTGTTCAAACAATGTTTTTATGTAGGCACATTTTGTACTTGATGTAAGCAATAATTTAAATGTTTTTTTTATTTTTATTTTTTGAGAAATATTTAAACATAACTATTTATGTGCAATGAAATATTTCAAATTAAATAAATTATAATATTTTTTTTTTGTTATTGAAGTTATTGTGGTGGTCACCAATAATTATTATGCCAATGCGGACCAGTTAAAAAATATAAAACATAATTTGATTTTATAGGTTTTTAAGTTGAGAAATGCTGACAAGATACCAGCATCGGCGGTTGTGTATTAGCAATTTGGTCTTTTGACATAATCTGAAAATATTATGCGCCACAGGTTCAATTAATTTAACTGAATTTATAGATAAAATTTATTAGCATATTACTTTATTTATTTGGGTATGTGGTAGAAAAAAAACGGAGATATAAAATATTTATGTATTCATAAATGAAGACAAGTTATAAATAAATTATTTAATCAAAAATATTATTTTATTTTATAATATATTGAATTCTCAGGCTAAATTCGGTTCAAATTGTAGGTTTTAGTAATACAAATTTTTCTTACATATTTCGACAGTTATTTAACAAAAATTTATATTCAAATACTTCTACAAAATTTGTTACCACAATTAGAATTAATTACAATAATTTATTATATTTTCCGAAAAATATTGTTCACAATTTCATGTTTCGCTAATTTAATAGAATTCCGATTTAGATTTTGTTAATAAACCCCCGTCGTGTCACAGAGCATATAATTTAATTATATAAATTTAATGGTTTCAGTATAATATTTATGTTGAAAAATTGTCAGATTAATGGAATTTTCCTATACTGATTTTTAAAATATCTATTTTTAATATTTACATTAATTAAATTTAAATTTATTCGTTATAATAGAAAATTTACTACATCAGTTTTTATATAACTTTAATGAAATATTATTAAAATGTAATTTTTGTTATAATAGAATTTAGTTAATAATGAATAAAATGTATAAATTTTGACAGTATTTTAATATTTTTAGAATCGCTAAGATTTTATGATATCTCGATATTTGATTTCCCGGAAAAAAAGAAAACTTCTATGGTTAAATACGTTATAATAAAAGTTGTGGATTTCATATAGAGAAGAAACTGCTCAACTACTTTATAAAATAATTTGTCACAGTCTGGAATTTGTATATTCTTTTAGAAAAACTACTTTAAACGCTTCTAAAACTTATTTATTTGATACAAAAAGTTGAGGATTTTCTTTTCTATATTAAATTTTGAACTTTCTTTACTTATTTTTTGTTTTCTCGAAAAGATTTCATAGTTCGCCTTCGCCCAAAGATTATTAGATTAGATTTTACAGGGAGGACCACTACTAGCCCCAATCACTGCAGCCATCCATACGGCTTATTGTGATTTCCATTTTCTAATTATTCGATACGACCCAGACCCATACTATTAATAAAACAGTACAGCTGCTTGAGTCACACACGATATATGTTCTGCAATCGCTTCCTTGTCTTCCCTAAATCTGCACAGTTGATCTTCTGATAGTCCAAGTCTGTTTAGAAGTTCGCCATATTATTGAACTATCTTTATGTAGATAATTTTTGGTATTACACAAAATTTGGCCTACATTTGATGAATTATTTTGGGGATATTCTTTTAAATTACAAAATTATTGTTTTTCAATGATATTTTTTTCACTGTTTTGCAAATTTATTTGAAATTACCATAATCTATTCAATTATTATAATTGTCTCGATTTTCAATATTATTTCCCATATTATAATATATATAATTTACATAATGTTGTCACACTATGCGACCTCTCTGACTATTTACTAATTATTTGTAATTTACTATAACTTTTTTTTTTATATCTACATTCTGCACGAATTGATTATTAGCTCGACTAATAACTATTTTAAAAAGTAGCATTAAAATTCAAAAAATGCACACTCCATGCTGTTACTATGCTTCGACACTTTTGAAATAAATCAATGAATATAATTTTCTGTTTCTTTATGTCTTATAGATTTTCATTATATACATATTTATATAAATATATATAATTATTTTGTATTAAAGAATGATTGATGCTTAGCTGTTTGTGTGGATTATTAGTTGCTAAGTTATATGATAAAATCATTTATTGCATTCCAATATCGGTTAAAGGTAGGGTAACACATTGTAATTACATATTTATTTAAAGTCAATTTAAATGGAAATATTTTATTGATTCAGTTTTATGATTTTTGACTTAATTGTGAATTTTAAACGATTTTTGTATACACGGAAAGAAATTATAATTTTAAAATTATATTATACATAATTTTTGAGTTTAGATTTATTATTTGGAATTTGACTTACCTTAGGATTCAGGATGAAAATATTTGGAACTCTTCTTAAAAATTTTTCAATTATTGTAAAACGTACTTGTAAGTTTCTGCATTTATTCAGTTTTGATACAAAATTTATTGTTAGACCTGTAAAAAAAAGGAAATTTAAAATGACTTTATTTCTACATTTAGTGGGAATTCAAAAGTAATTTTAATTTTGTGATAAAATATAATTACTAAATTTATTCTCGGTTAATTGTAAAATTTTAAAAAAAATATACTCTGCAGACCACAGACATACAAAGCCGGAAATCTGGTATGATTATCAGGATTCGGTGCATTATAGAACGAAAAAACGTTAAAATACTTGGACTAAATGCGTATCTGAATCGTGTAGATTCTGCAGATGATACGATAGAATATTATAATTATTTGTTGTGTTGTTTGTGAGGCCATAATATCTAAACAATTGTGGAATACATTATTGCTCCGTTAAGTGTGTGGATTGCGGATGTCACTAAAAATTCTGTACTATTTTAAAAGATGACAAATTGATATCTTTCATAGATTCTATCTTTCATAGAATGGAATATAGTTAGCTGACCTCAAAAGCTTTAACCTCTTCAAATAGATATAACTATAAAATATATTCAACTCAATTATTAACAGTGTATTGTAATGTTAATGTTCAATATTATTCATAGTTAATCAAATTAATTAACACACAATATAAAAACGAAATTCCCAATTGATTTAACAATTTTTTTAAATTTTCCGAATTTCAAAGTGTTTACAAAATGTGCAAAATTTATATATTTAGAAATTTTTTTTTTTTAAACTAACAAACATTTTTTTTTCAAACGGAAACCAGTTATTTAAATTTCAATATAAAAAGATATAAAAAAAAATTCTATAAATATTCAAAGTGGCAAAGTAGGAAGGTATAAGACTTTTAAAATTGAACGTGATTAGAAAATATAAATCAAAAATATACAAATAAATATAAAAATAATATCAAAAATTACGTGGTATCAAAACAATAAAAAATTGTTTTAAAATTAAATTAATAATTCATGTTGCCACATAAAATAAATGCAATTTAAATTGTTTGCCATTTTTATGTCCACCTTTTTTTTAAATTTTTTTATTTATATATTTTCAACACCCTATAAATTTTGTATTTAAGATTTCTTTTCGTTGTACACAAATTGAAAATCAATCAATTTTCTTTACATAAAAAGGCAATAAATCCTTTTTTCTTGGGGTATACAGATTAAAATTAATTTTTAGATAATATCTCAACCCTTCATATAACAATTTCTATTCTTGTACAATCTGTTAAATATATATAAAAAAAGGACATTCAACAATTTCCAAAATGACCGCACACTTACGATTGGTTAGCATTATAAACAAGGGTGTACCAATACATCTATAAAAAATATCCCTTCTTTTTCATTTAGTTTTAATAATATTGTAATATCCTTTTATTGTTTACTTTAGAATTTAAAAGGATTTTGTAATATAATGAAATATTTGGTTTTGGTCATCGCAGACAATGAGATTCTATTGTTAATGAAAATTTATATTATGAAACCATAAAAAAAACAGGTTTGTTCATTTTTCTAAGGATATTTTGTCTTTAAGAAAATTTATAAATAGAATTTTTTTTCTTATTTTTGCAAATTTCATTTTCTTATATAATTTAAAATTTAAAAGATTTCGTTGTAATTATTGTAATAAGAAAATATATGATCCCATGTGGTTTTTACCTGTCGTAATTTGTTATTTTACCATCAAAAAGAAAATATAATCATCAAAGGAATTTTAATATTTCAGAGGTTATTATAAAATAAAAAAAATAAGTTATTTTTATTATATTTGAGAAAAAGAGCAAAAATATAAATATGTAAATGTCATGAAAAAATCGTCAAATCCTTGAATTTTCAATATTTATAACAAATTCAGAAGGGAAAACTGATTTTTCTTTTCATGATGTAACAAAATCGGAATTGATGAAAAATATTCTTTTTTGATGTTAACAAAAATATTTAAATATTTTTTTTTTATATTGGAAAATATCAAATTATTTGTAAAATTTTTGTAATTTTCCATAATTTTTTTATTTGTAGGATTTTCAGAAGGAACTTTTGTAAAATTTCATCTAATAATTGATATTTTTACTAATAATTTAAATTCAAGCAAACATTATTGAAAAAAAATATGCTTAAAGCCTAATTTATAACACACGCAAGACACAAGTTAAGAATATTAAGAAACGTAAAAGTTAAAAGGTATGGAATTGGAATGGAATATTTATAAGATCCGTACGAATGTTACGAATTCCGTAAGAATGCTTAAGAATAAATTAACTTTTACTTTTTCGTATGTATGGAGGGAAAATTTTATTTTAAGTGTGCATGGTTTTTTGTAAACTTCGACATCAATCATTTGACAGATTATTTTGTTCCGATGCTCTTATGTCTGTTATGAACATTTCTGAATTTTGCTTGCTTGCGTGTTATAAAACAGGTACAGTGTAAGACTTTCAAAAAGATTTTTATTAAATAATTTGTAAAATACTAAAGATTCTTTAAATTTATTATAGTAATCTCCAAATCGGCTTAAATTATATAATGACAATTTGACAATAGCATTAACCCACAAAGTGAAGAACCAAATTTAATTAACTAGTACTAAGACAATACTTTTTAGAGATTTTGGCAAAATTGGCACATCGATTCTGTTCGAAATTATGTTCTACAAGACAATTCTACATATAATAATGTTCGGCTTGATAGGTACGTAATTGCTGCCATAAATCTTGGGTTGGAAATTATATAAAAACGCAATCTTTCCGATCAATACTAGAAATGTATAACTTTTAATTAGAATTTAGTAGAGTAATGTTTGGTGGCAACCAATTAGCTGAACATCGTGTATAATATTAAACATTGTTATTTGTAGACATAAAATTCCCGATTCCCATATCAGATATTTTTATCGTTTGACATTCCCGCTATCGACATGGATTGATGTGTACTACTACACTCCTTAATTTTAGCTTCTGTTAATTTATATGAGTAACAACTCATACAAATTTATATTATTATTGTAGACAAAAAATCTATGAGACGGTGCGAAAAAATAAGAGTGTCATTGTTAATAAGTAATTTTATTTTGACTACTGACCTGCGATTTGGATTTCGATGTATCGCTAAGTTGACTCAGCTTTAAAATGAGTACCAGTAATAACAACATGCAATATGTAATTATGATTTTAAGTATGGGAAAAATGCTAACGGTTGACATCATTTGCTGACAACAAATATTTCACTATTAGAAGCCATTAGCTTGTTATAATTTCAAGTTTCTTGACTATAAAGGAACTTATGATTCGGAATCCATATAAAATTGGTACATCAAAATTGCAATAAAATGTCACGAAACCAATATATAGGAAGCCAGAGTTAATATGAGCAGTCTCACTATTAGATTTAGAGAGGGTTTATTTTAAATCAAAACTAACTTTTCAATTATCGTAGTAAAGTATTCTGCACAAATCACCAGTAATATTTTCCAGACAGAGTTTTATTTGTTGTTTGCATAGCTATAATTAATTTTCACTTTAATCTATTTTATTTTCATTTTTATCCTTGTATATAAATCACAAAAGAAAACCACAAAAGAAAAGAAAACCACGAGAAATACAATAAAATTCAATTCAAATTGAACTTGTAATATTAAAAACCGTTTTCACGAACTAATCCTATAAGGATTTATTAGGAACATAAATTTATTGTTTATTCCCAACTAATAGTATGCAATAAAAATCGATTAGTTCATGCAAATGACTCTAAATCAAAAAATATCTTAAATATTAAATTCTCTAAATCCTTGACCTTGTAATAAATGTAAATCATCTGATTTTTTGTATTCTATAATCAACAGGTAAACGACAATTATTAAATGAAAAAGATAAACAAAAAGTTCAACAACATTTTCTGTATACTCTTACAAAAAAAAAAAAAAAAATCTTTAAAACTTTTCATTCATAAATTTTATATATAATTCCCATTATATCGATCGCTAGCTAATTAAAGTCTATAAAATATTTTGTTTCCTCTTTCTCATTATACTTCTCATTCTCTTAGTCAAAACATTGCACTCATTTTCATTTACAACCGTTTGTACACACATACACTCAAATTTAAAAAAAGAAATAATTTCGTTCATTATTTTTCAACATTAAATACACTTTTTCAGCATCCTTTTTCTCCATCCCCTGTTCCCATTCCAATAATTCTATCGTTAAACAAAAATAATTTCACTTTCATTTTGCTTCGTTAACAACTTTTGTTATTTAATTTTTTTTTTTGTATTTCATTCTACATTTTTTTTTGTTATCCTTGCGAAAGTCCTTGACCTAGACGAGAAGAAAATAAGAATAGATAAGAAGTACAAGACGTAAAAAATTATATATAAAAATTATACAAAAAAAAATTATTAATAAATATAATAAATCCGCAAGGTAAAATAATTTTAATGTGACTTCTATAGAGCAGTACGTCTTCACTGCACATAATTTTTTGCATATTAAACAAATTTTTGTCTTGGAAAGTATAAATGTCCTCAAATCCTTCTTATATCTACCATAATATATTCAAGGACATAAAATACCGGTTAACTTTTTTTTTTCGCTTTTAATTTCTCTCTCGTTAACTTCCGCAGACATTCTTGTTTAAATACCCTTTTTCATACGACATATAAACAAGTATATAACTATATACATATAATATTAATAAGTACATATCCTTGACACTATACAGCGAAAGATGATGATTGAAAAGTTGTAAAAAATATACAACTAAAAATTTTTTCCCTTCTCAGATAATGATGATGCAAGCGACCTTGACGGAAAAAACTCGGTTAAATAATTTTCATTAAAACTTTTTCTATTACGTAAAAAACTACATAAAAAAATAAATTAAATATTCATTTTCATTCTTCCTTTATATCCAATTCAAATTCTCCTCCTTTTAATGAAATTCGCGAAAACAACTCATCTCATCAAAAATATTTTGAATTAAAAGTTTTTGTATGTGTATGTATCCAACATAAATCATAGCATAAAATTTTCATCATCTTAACGAGTCAACCCTCAAACCTAAGGAAATTTTTTTTTATATATATTCTTTGTTCTTCTTTTCCACCAAGATGAAATTTCTGGGTTTTTTTTTCACTGAAACACGGAAAATGTAGAATGAGACGACCGTCGAGGAATAGAAAAAATTAATAAGGGTAAATGATTATGCTATGTTGCAGCTCAGTTTTTAACTCACACTCTTCCACTACTAATATATACATTCGAATATGAAGTTCATTATAGAATTCTTAAATACCCAACAGTTTTTTTTTTTATCTAGGGACTAATATAATTTAACGTAAGAGGAAATTTTACTGAAGATAAGACTATACTGATTTGGAAAAAATTTGGTGTGGGAATTTTGGTTAAAGTCATAGACTCGCAAACATAAATTTCTTTAGTAAAAGTTTTTTTTTTCTTGTTTGTTTTGATATTTGGGTTTTCCTTCCGCGTTTTCTACACTGTTTTTGGAAGACGGGCAGAAAATGTATGCAAAAATGGTTTTTTTTTTCCTTCTGATTTTTTTTCGTCTTGCTAATAAGGAAAATTGTTTGGAAGAAGTCCTTAAGTTGTTGCTTTGATTTTTTTCTTCTTCTGTGTGGTAGCTTAACGATATTATGGTATAAGAAATTATAAGGATTTCTAAGGATGCTAAATTTTATATATGTATATATAAATGAACAGAAAAATAATTTTTTTTTGGCCCAGTTTTGTATACGTTATTTATTAAAAAAAACCGGCTTTTCTTGTTCTTTTTTTTGTTCATCATCATCGCGTTACGTCATCAAATTTTCACCCATCTACAATTTTAAGGAATTATTTTTTTATTTTATATAACGTCTTCGTCTTGCATATATTAAAAGAAATGGAAAATTTTTGTATGGGGAATGGTGGAAAAATTAATATTTTTATATTTTTCAGTGTTTATTACACATACCTATATAGAAGTATACATAAATGTAAAGTTGCCGATGAAGGTTAAAATAAATTAACCAAAACAACGTCTGTCTGGAGTGATTGGGTGAATCCCATGTGCTCTCATTTGTGGAATATCATTATATAGTCCATGACCTACAAAAGAAAACAAAAACAAATATAAATATAAATATGCTTTTGTCGGCATTTAATTATGATGTAATGATGATGATGAGAAGTAATTTTATTTATGCTTTAGCCGACGATAAAAAGCAGCCAGATTCTCTTTATTATTCGACATCGACAGCAAAATAAATTGAAGTTTAGAAATCGTTTTTAGTAAATTTTGCAACATATTTTTATGAATTTAAAATTATAATTAAATTGGGGAATAAAATAATTTTAAGGATGCTGTGATACTTTACGATCACAGTCTTAAGTTTCATATAAGAGTTTAAATATTTATTGATTTATATATAAATACTGATATTTATATGAATTTAAGATTGCGAATTAGTAGAGGTTGACACCATTTACCAACAACAACAGGAATTAGAAGTTGTTTCTTTTCTATGAAAAAATTGATGGTTCGGAAATCATATAAACATATTTTTAATTGTAATATATTAAATATTTTTCCAAATCCTCTATAAATAGAAAGAGGTGATAAAAATGAATAAAAATTTGGATTACTGTGGCATTAAACCATTTATTATTATATGAGAAGTAATTGCCTGTCAAATAATTACATTTTGTATTTCATATTTCCTAAGTATATTAATGAATTTCTAGTTTTCTTTAAAAGAACTAAAATTAAAACATATTATAAGTCTATGCTGATCACAAAGGCTATATAAAACTGATAAAAATCTAAAACTAATTCTAAATTTTTTTAAATAATTTCTTATTTTAAGAAAATTAATTCTCATAATATTTTAAATTAATTTTAAAAATATTTTACAATTATTATATAAAAAATATATATATAAAAAATCTCAAATTTTATTATAATTTTATATAGAAAAATTTGATATCATTCAACAAATATCCTTTTTCATTCCTTGACATTGTGTATTATTTTTATTTAATATATATTCATATGTCTGCACATATGTTGTTTATAGATATATAAAAACAAATATTTTTTTTTGTTTTTTTTTTTGTTTTTTCATCAAGGACTATAAAATATATTCCATATCAAGGATATTATAGAATTGGAGAATATATTTTTTTTTCACATTTTCCCAAAATGACAAATAAAGGATTGTGAAGAGGTTAAACGTATGCAAAGGTATATATAATAATTTATTTTATAAAATATTCAAATATAAAAACATAGAATATTTAAAGGATATATCTAATGCTACCTCCCTTTCTCTCGCTTTGTCGAAATATAATCATAATAAATCATGAATTCAAAATATTATAAAAATGATTTTTTTTTGTATCTAAATATACAAAGCTTCCGAAAAAAATGCACACTCATAGAAAGTTCTTGTATAAACGAGCATAAAAATGGAATTCAATGTTGTATTTTTTATGCTCGACAAAGAAAAATATAAATAAAATTGTAAAAAAAAAAAATAGGATTTGTTGTTTTTTTTTCTCTTCTGTGTAGCTATGAAAATTTATCATATCTCTACATATTTTTATCATTGTTTTTTTAGCCTAACCACCCAACTACTATTCAACAACTCACAGTCTTTTCCCATTCTTCAAATTTAGTTAAAATCATCCTCCAAAAAAATTGTTTGTATGACATGAAGAGTAACAAAATTTACAGCCCTCCAAAAATTATGTATATATGTGAATTGTTACAATTCCTTCGGAAACCGTACAAAAAAAAATGTTGTTTTTACATATTTATAGAATTCATACAATGTTTAAAAAAGTAAATTCAAATTTTTGAACTTGGTTTAAAAATTGAACTATGAAAAATCAATTCTAAAAGTTTTTAATTTGATGAATTTGATATTATACAAGTCGTAAATTACATAAAATTGGAAATTGCCATTATGTCAAGCACTTTTCAATGTTTAAAATTATGTGTTGTAAAAGAATTTAAATAGTTTATAAAAAAAAATTAATAATGCCTAATTGTGACAGTATTACCAGCCCATAATTAAGAAATGTTGTTACTATTTTGTTACTATTATGACAAATTTGATTAAAGTTCAATGTAAATATATTCAAAATCGGGTACAGAGACTAGAACTACAACTGCAATTATTGTAATTATGGCCTTACCTATTCAAAATGGTGTGTTGTCAATTTACTTGAAAATGTTTTATATTAAATTACAATTCTTATAGTTGACTATATTTAGTTATTTATTGTTAAAAATCAATTTAAGAAAATTTAGAAGAGATGTGAATGAAGAGAGTAAAGTCTTAACATGAAGGATTTTATATTTTGCAAAAAAAAGGAGTAGAAGGATCTGAAATGAGTCAGTTTTTCAATATATTTTATGATCGACATAAACATCGAAAATATTAAAATTTAAATACGGAATTTTACAAATATAATTCTTTAACATTTTGAACAAAACCTCCTAAACCTAAACTAAATAACTCACCCTATTTTCTTATAATTTAGTATATTTATTTCTAACCATTTTAATGTTGATTCTATAACAAATTCATATATGCAAATTATCAAAAAAAAAAATGAAAGGAAAAAAACGAAATATCTCACCCTCTCAAAAGTACCAAAAACTCGTGTCGATATTTTGATGGATCGATAAAATATTCTTCTTGACAAAAAATATAAAAAAAATATATAATAATAATACAAATTTCTAAATATAATTTATTATGTATAAAATATAGAAAGACGATAAGAGAAATTTGAATATAACCAAATTTATCCTTTTATATATACATACATACATTCGATGTTAATATAAAATCATAAAAAAAACAAGTACACGAGCTAAGCTAAACCAACAACAACCAGTACAATAACAAAAAAAAAAAATGAACAAAATGGATCAAATTGATAGCCTGTTTGATATATCTTTAATGTTCACGTCTTTTTTGAAAAAGATACATCATCATCATCATTTTAATCATCATAATCATCATCATCTGTATCCAATTCCAAATATATATATATATCCCATTCCGTTTTATATGTACAGATAGAAACATATTAACAAAAATTTCTTTTTACGATTTTCCAAAAAAAAAAAAAAATATTCAAAGAGCAAATTTAAAAAAGGAACAAATTTCGTGTTTTTTGCTCTTAAGCTTAAAAGGATGAATTGGGCTTCCAACAACAACACCAACAAAATATAAGATTTTGTTGATTTGACAGAAATAAAGGATGAAAATGTTTATATGAAAATGACAAAAAAAAATGTTGTTTTTTTACCTTTTTTTATATTTTCTTAAGTAAAAATGGAAAATTTATTTTTTAATTTTTGGTAGGTTCACGTACGTATAAGAAGGATAATGTGATGTACGATATCAATTCCCAAAAGTACTAAATGTCATTAAGATGAAGAAGAAGAAAAAAAATTGTATTTGAAGAATATATAAGTGATAAATTATGTGTAGCTTTTACGAAAATTCGAATAAAAAATATAATAATAATAATATCATATAGATCAACAAATTATATTACATTTATAGGTATATATTTTGACAGAAAAAAAACAACAAATTTTTTACTTTATGGCATTAGGATCGCTAACGAGTCCCTAATATAAAAATAAAATAAAATAAGTCACTTTAAATATTTATTATGCTGAATTTTAAACTGCGTTTGTTAAAATGAAGTTTTCTTTAATATACTAAAATTTAAAGCTTATAAAAATATAGAAAATCATTGAAAAATTTCCTATATCCAAATAAAATAATTAGTTACAAAGGTGTTAAGTATTAGGAGTATCGCTAGCCAAATACGATAGATAAATATAAATCAATTTTAGCTCTTCTCTGTCAATTATCTTTAACTAATTAAGATTTTATGATTTGTACATTCAATCATTAATAATTAATTTTTTAACCATAAAAACAAACTGAATATTTAGATTTAAAGTTCACTCTCATTACAATGGTAGGTTTTAAAAAATGGTAGATTTAAATGTTAAATGGATGTTTAACAGCTGAATTAATTCTATAACTTATTCCTGAACCATAAAGCCTTATTCGATATAACTTAGTTTACACATTATAGTCTTTTCCCACCTGCCTTCAAGTATTTTAAGGCAAAAAGGTGACTCTATAACTAATTATACACAAAACAAATCTGATTTCGGTAAGTTACTATATAAATGAAGATTATTCTAATTATATAGTCAAGGAAGTTACAGTCAAGTTATCAGAAATGATAATAACTTAATAACCAATTACACGAATAACGTATATAATAATACAAATGATCAGCCAATCAATTATATTTATGAATTAAATATTTCCTAATTTTCAATATATTTTTTGTGAATTTTTGCACAGATTTCCGAAAATAAAGTCCTAATTTCAGTGAAAAATATTGGTTAAACCTGTGATATTTTCACAGATTTAATTGAATAATTAAACCTTAATTTTCATTAGAAAATTCAAACTAAATTTCAATGGTCATTTATTAAATTATTGATAACCATAACATTGAATTTTCAAAAACCAATTGCTCCTGCCTATCTCATTAGTCTTTGTAAATTCTTTATCATTTCAAACTAAAAAACAGCATAATATTTACATATATAACGATAAAATGCTAATATTATTTGTTATCATAGTATATTTATCCTTATTTTTGCTATAAAATTTAATACAATATTTAGTTTATCCTTCATGACAAACACTAAAAACCAACAAGACGACAACATAAGAATTCCCATTATAGAAAAGTAATGGCATTTTATATATATAAAAAAAAACTTACAAAAAAACTTCTTTGCCAACAGTAAAATCATATTAAAAACGCTGTTAAAACGGAAGAAATCCTGAAGAAAACTCTGACTAAAAAAAAAAAAACATTTTGTAAAAAAGGATAAGATCAAGCTAAATATAAAAAATAAAGGATTCTTTATCCGTTAAATATATCATCATTCATACATATAAACACAAAAACAACAATATTCAATATATATTTTTTTGGGTAAAATATATATCTATAAAAAATTGAATTGATGTGCTTTCAAGTATGGCTGCAAGTGAAGCTTGATGACGCCAACAACAATAGCGCCACAAAAATTGTCAAAATAAAATGAAATGATATTTAATATATTTAATATATTCAATGTGACAGAGGATCATCAAGGATATGATGTGTTATTAGGTATATATATATTTATGTGTGTATGGGGGTAGGCATTATAATCAACGTCTTTAAATTGTTAGTAACCCCTCGCTGTCAATTTCTTTATTTGTTACACTCAGTATAGTAAATTTTACATTTTTCAATTGGAAAATTTTAACCAAAAAAAACAGGACCTTTAAATTTCATTTCATAGTGCACACTCAAGGATATCGTATACGTTTTTTTATCCGTGTTATAATACATTTTTAATATTTTGGTTAAATATAATACCATTTTGGTTATAGGTTTTCTTATCTATTTTTGATTATGGAAAATGTCTTGTTAAAAAGGATAATATTAAATTTCATAGGTATTTTTGTTGTTGTTGTAATATAAACATATACACAAATATAATTACATACTACAACAAACAAAATCAATAAGGAAGGAATATACTTTGTTATCAATATGTTTATGTAAATGTGGTTCAGGTTGATTTCATATTTTCCAAAAATTGAATTTAGAATATTATTATTATTTTTTTGGGTAAGGGATTTAATAATGATTCGATTAAATGATATTTTGATGAGTGAACGAATATAATATTCACAAAACAACATCCAATCCCAAGCAATGGAATCAATGAACTATCAACGCTAAAGATTATAGTATCAATTTTCATATGGATTTTTTTTGTTATCTAAAAGTAATATAATTTAATTTTGTGGTTTAATGATTTTGGTTAAAGGCTAATAAATGTTAAATATCTTAAAAATATTTTGTTAATTTCAAGAGATATTTATGCAATCAATTAAGGAACAGAAAAATGATATAATTGGCCAAAGGATTGAGTAATTTTTTTGTATCAGAAATGCGCTTTTCACTAAGCAAAATGTCGTGCATATCTTTCAATTAGTAAAAAACGATCAAAAACTAGAAAATAAGAAATTACTTTGGTTTCCATATTTAATCTGAGCGAGTAACTACACTAACACCTCAGTATTTTTTAGTTCCAAATTAGAGTAACCAATAACAAAATAATTTGTTAATAAGATAAAGTAGAGCGAGGAAAGACATTAATTAAAAGTAATTTTTAATTTTTAATTTGAACAAGCAAAGAAATTGATTAAGAGTTAGTAGCGCCTGAGCCTCATAGCTTCATATAAACACTTTTATGAATAACAAATTATGAGTATTAAAGAACTTTCGCGTAAATCAAAGGATTTTTTAATTTCAGTAAACTTGAGAAAGTTTAAGTAAAAGTTTGAAGGAGCAGATGCACCACTTATCTATTCAACATATTAATTTGACCTGAGAGAATGTAAATAAACTAGTACAGTCAAAATTGAATTATAAAAACATATAAAAAATAAATTGAGTTACAGCAAATTTCTATCAATTCAAGTATTTCTTCAATATTTTCTAAAAAAAAAAAAAATGACTGCCTAGTTTCTCCTTCTTATTCCACACCGTTTGACATAAATTTAACTCTTACGAAAATCAATCTAAATTCAAATTTTTCACATAATTTTTTATATTTCTTCTTATACTCGTACATATTTCTATTAAATCCTATCATAAAAATGGAAAAATCTACCAATTACCCAGAAATATAGAAAAGTTTATTACTTCATCTACAAGTAAAACCACTCCAAACAAGCAACGCAAAAAAAAAAAATCATATTTTTCCTTTGAAATAAAGTTTTTTTTCCATTTTTTTTTTTTTGTGTATGGATAAGAGGGAAAACTTTTTCACACTATAGCAAACAAGAAATAAAGAAATGGAAATAGAAAATGGCAAAATATAAATCCTTAAAAAAATTTTTGCACTTGACATCAAACCAATATGCAGTAAATTTTCCACATTTTTTTTTAATATTATATACCCAGTCATAAATATGAAGGAATATAAACAAAATCTTTTTTCGGTTGGATTTATTTCATAATTTTTTTTTTTTTTTGTTTTTCTTGAAAATGATTAAAATAAAAACTGTGAAAAAAAAATAATAATAATAAAATAAATTTTTCAAAGCTGAAACAAGAAAAAAAAAATATGAAAAGATGAACCCAAAGTCTTAAAATGATGAAAACGCGAAAATTTAAATTGTAAAATAAAAAAAAATATTTGGCGGCGGCGGATAAAATAATTTAGTGTTAATAATTCGGCAATAATGAGATGTTACACAGAAAAATGTTAAAGTTCTGGAAATAATCATAAACAGAAATGAAAATCTATTTAAAAAATTATATTATTTTTCTTAATGGTATCCGAAGAAGAATGTAAGAATAAAAAAAAACATTTGATTACATTATTATTTTAAGTTTTTTGGAAAATTTTCAATAAAGAGTTAATTTATTCAAGAAAATGGAAAATTAAAAAAATAAAAAATTTCATTGTTAAGTTATTTTTGCATTAAATATTACAAAAAACTTGCAGAGTTTAGCAATTTCGCAATTTTGCTTCCATTCCAAAAGCTGCTCAATAAGTTTGGTTATTTCATATTAATGTTTTTCAAATAGTATTTTCAAACAAAATTCCAAAAATTTGTAATAAAAAATTAATAAAATAAATTATAATATTTAAAATTTTAACTAATGGTCTAAATTTATGTATTTGTAAAGAAACTTTTTCAAATCGCAGTTGAATTGATGGAACCATGGAACTCTACTTAAAACAATCCACTCAATATCAGAAAATTGCATATTAACTAATTTCTGGTTAGAGTAAATTGAATTTAAAATATTGTAATTAAGATTTATTTAAAATACAAAATTCTTAAAATAAAAACATTATTAGACTAAGAGCTAGCAATGGGTTTACTACGGTTATTTTCGAAATGATTATAAGATATATTCATTATAAACTCACTAAATATTGAATTGAAGATCTGCCCAACCTTTGCTTTTTCCAATTAAATAGCCATGCTTTTTTAAAAAAACTTAAAATGATTTTCAGTTCAATTACATCAATTGAACTGAAATTAATTGAATTCGATATTAAATAGATGTGAAGGATGAGCCTTTTTAAAAACCAGATCATAACCAAAATTACATCCTGTCAGATCACAATTATGATTATTAGTGTGGGAGTGAAATGACCTTATGTAAATAATCGCGAGTGTGCATAATATGAAATGTTGCTTACCTATTTCCTTTTTTCTGTTCTTTTGTCAAATAGCGATACATCGGAAATCGTTCACAGGCAAAGAAATTTCCTGACGCCCATTTACCTATTTTACTATTGATTGTAAATGCATGCTGTCTCTGAAATTTAGAGTTTTTAATACTAGCCAGACCTTCAGTTCATAAGAATTTATCGAATAATTTTCGCAGTATATTTCTAGTAAACATATTTGCTAGCTCTCTGCCTATATCATTCAAAATCATATTAATAATTTATGTAAATGTGCAAAGTAGAATCTTAAATTTGGCAAAAACATTTTTGAGCATTTTTTTTAAATGTTCCCCCTTTTTTAGCTAACGTAACTATCTATTGTCATTTAAATTTTTCTAATAATTTACAATATGCATAAAAACTGACACTCCACATAAACTATAGCTAATAATAAAAAGAAAAAATTCTATATTTTTTTTTATTATAATCAGGATATTTCATTTTTATAGTTGGCAATGTATAGTAACGTCAAAAGGTGTTTAATTTGCATATTCTAGGATCATAAAAAGAACGGATTTATGAAAATTAATCATCCCATTGAGTCCCTATTTTGCATAAGCGCTTGTCAGGATTTGACTGCAATTCTTTCTCTGCTGCTGTTGTATTCATTATAAATTTTTGCACATACATATTTTGTTATATTTAAACCACCCCATTGGCAAAAAAGGAGTGGTTGAAAGGGGTGTAAGTAGTAGAATGTATGTAGTATAGCTAAGTGGTAGAAAACAAGGTAATAAGATATTTTTTTGGTTTATTATGTTGTTATTTTTTTCTTTATTATTATTATTATTATTATTCTTTACTGTGTTCCCGGGTTTGCCAAATTGTTTGCAATAAATAATTCTCTCAAACCAATAACCATCATCCTTTTTAAAAACCATGTATATACAATACTAGTGTTGTGTATATATGTAAAGAATGTTATTTAAAATAAGAATACATAATTGAAAAAAAATAAATTGAATCGTAATTTGCTAGAAAGAGAATTTTATATAAAATTTCACTACATGAAATTTCGTATGCATATATTGATAAATTCGCGAAAATTTAATTGTTTTCGAAAATATATTCCAAAATATTAAATAAACTGTCACTTTAATCGGAATGCGTATATGATGCTTGTTTAAATACGATTAAAATATATATTCTAAACTAGATTATTTCATTCGTCACCTAGCCACTATTGCTGACCACTCTGAGGCCACAATAACAATAACTATACTCTCAAATAATTAGCGAATAAGTAAAAGAACAATTTTATTATATTTTAAAATTTTCTATTAGGTTTTAAGCCGTAATGGAAATTTACCAGAATTCGGTATTTAACTTGATATTTTGTATTGAATTGTAATGAAATTATATTTTATTTTGTAAATAATGCAATTTTAAACAAAACCAATTCTAATACTTTACGATTTTATATCATTTTTATATAGGCTGAGCAGAATTAATACTAAGGCATCAGAAACTTAGTAGTTCTGCCCTAGGAAACTTTGTTTGAAATTGTTTTTACAAGTTTATATTTTTACACTACCAAAATAAAAGCGTACATCTTACGATATTTATAATGTAATCCCGGAAGAAGGAATCATAACAAATCTAAAGCTATTTTCAAAATCAAACTCATCTTACGTAGATGGATTGAACAAGAGCACAACATTTACTGTAATGTAGCTTACCAGTACTCTCCATCTAAGAAAAAAGTAATAAAATCAAAAAAAAAAAAAAAAAACTTGGAAGATATAATAATTCTCAACAAAGGGTGAGTATTATTATATCCCAGCCGGCTTTATGTCAAGACACAGTACGCTGAATTACCTCCTCAATCAAATGGGTCTAGCTGAAAAGGGAACTAGCAAGGCTTATATAAGTCTATTAATTGTGATAGGTAAGGGCGTTATAAATACACAATAGATAGACAAATTAACAGTGTTCTCTTGCGTTCCCCATCAAGAAAAAAAAATGTCATAAGCTTACTCAATTTACGAATTTGACAAATATGTCAATATTAAGTTTACGTTTTATTTCCTGTTTGTTTTTGTCATTTTGATAAGTATATTAATAGAAAATAAATTTCGTTTAAATTTCGTCTATTAACATAATTGTCCTTTATTTTCGCTTTGATTTGAATTATGCAGTTAGTTTTTTAACAATTTTCGTCAAAATATAAAATGGTACACTTCGGCATCATGTCATTGAAAAATTCAATTTTACAAGCGCATTTATATACATTATTTTCTTATTACCCATATATATATATATATAATACATAAAACATATATATACAAACAAACATTTTAACATTCAAAGCTCTCGAGATCATAATAAAGACTAGCAGAATAGCTATTTCAATTTTTATTGAATCCTTGTTAAAGGTTATTTGCAAAATAACAAAAAAAAAAAAATATAATAAAATAACGACAACGACTTCAACGTCGACCATAAATTTCGAAACAACTATACTGTTATACTGTGTGCTACCCAACTATAAAGACAATCTAATACTTATGCAAATTTTATTTTTTGCCATTCGGTAAGGATATTTATTTTTATATTGGTTTTGGATTTTTATTATAGAATTGATTTTTTTTTTTCATTTTGTAATTTTAATCTTTTTTTTCAGCTATCCTGTTCCAATTCTTTTCGAAGGATTTATTTTTGATGTGACAAACTGTCGCATAAAAATAAATGAATTCTTTTTATTATTATTATTTTTGAGTCACCATTCGAATTCTGTGTACAAACTGAAATCACCCTGTATGTTTATTTTGTGGTACATATTAACCCGAGTGGAGCATAAAAAATAATAAAAATGAACAACCCTTTTTTTATGGCGGGGCGGTAAAAGCTATGAAAAATAACGAAAACGTGTTATTTACATAAGAAAAAAAATTTTATTCAAATTTTTTTATTTTTATTTTTACAATTTACATTTTTTACTTGAATTTTTCAAGTAAATTTGTATATGAATACGTGAAAATATCTAAAATAAATATTCGTAACAAAAATTAATTTTAAAATTTCTGTCATGCTTTTATTTTGTTGGATTTTGATTTTAACGTTTTTATTCTTTGTTTGTTATATAAAATGTTGAAATGTGTCCTTTTTTGTCTATATAATGGAGAGCAGAAATAGCATAAAATATTTGCATTAAAAACTAGAAATATTTATAAATCAATAATTGATTTTATTAAGTAAAAGTTTGCTATAGGTTTTAAGGATTACGAAAATTTGGAAAATATTGAAAATTTGTTAAATATTAAATTTTAATACCAAAATATTTAAAATTTTAAAATGTGATTTCGAATATGATCGAATATCGAGTATAATTCAATAATTTGAACTACATAAATAACAATAAATAATATTACTTCAAAGTTACGTACACTATTCAGAACTAAGGTCAAAATGACTAATCTAAGGACAAAATGACTAATTTTACATATAAGAGATGGAAGTTTTTGAAACTTCTAACCAAAGACAAATGCAGAATAATAAGTCTAAGAATAGTCAATATACATGGAATATATAGAAATTCTGCAAATGAGCCTTTTTGGTCAAGGATTCAAAGGACAATCTCAGTATATTAATATGTACGCGATGCTAGACAATCTAAGTAGAACAACTTAGTTATGAAATTTAAAATTAAATTAGTTAATAATACAAAATTTTAGTTTTTTCAAACTACGAAAATTTTTCTCTATTGAATTTATCCCCCTTAATAATTTTTATAAAATCTCGTTTTGCATCCGTAACGTCAATTTTACAACGAATTTCTCAGAGACAAAGTACAAACTGAAAATATAACTACAAACATTTGGCTTTTTTTACAAATCTAACAATTAAATTCAATCTCACATCATATTCAAACTAATTTGCATATTATTAATAAAGGTAAAAATAAATTTATTTTTTAAACCCTTACTCAAAAAAATTACAGGGATTTAAAAATAAAAGGATAACATTATAAAAACTAAAAATAATTTGCATATTTAAAAGCCATCGGCTCATAACGACATAACTAAAAGTATTTAACGCAGCATCTGCTCTTCATTACCATAATATGTTAATGAGTTTTAATTTCCCTTTCGTTTGTATCCTTTTTTTTATAAATAACGTATATATATAGTCCTTTTTGTATGTCAAATATATATTTATATACGGCGTTGTATATTCAACAATTAAATCTTAAAAAAATTAAGTCAACAACCCGATTAACTTAACCAAACAAATTTCAGTTATCAATTAGTCGTTACAGAGTAAAGTCGTACAGTAAATAATAATTATTAAATGAAAAGGATATAGCCAAAAATTAGATATAACTTACCAAAAATTTCTTGATTATAAACACATTTTATTAATTACACACAAAATTATAATATAAAATTTAATGGAAGAAAGTTTTTTTTTAACAAAGTATTAAATATAAAATTTTTATTTATGACGACACAAAATGTCTTTATCGTCACCACGTCAAATTTGCAAATGGGGTTTGTTCACTATAACAAATATTTGTTGTATACTATGTGAGTAGATATTTTTATTTTTTTTGCAAAAATAAAAAAAGGATATATAAAAAACCGAAATTTTTATATTGAGAAAGAGAAAATATGTACAAAAAAAAATTAAAATAAAAAAATATTACAAATAAGTGAAGTGGAAAGAAATTTTTCAATGTTTAGACTTTCAAGAAAAACTACCCCGCCTTATAAAAACCGTATATATATAATCCGTATACATACGCCATCTCCTTCCTCCCACAAAAATAATAATAATCTACATAAAAACGAAACACCACTTTTGGCATACATGACGTATTCGATAAGCTCAAGCCAAAATCCTTCAACAACTGCCATCATACATGCATATCAATAAATATTCACTATATACATAAAAATTTATATATATATATTTATTATATTATATATAAAAATATCCTTCGTAATTTTTTTTTTTTTTACTATTTTGATAAGTTTGTATGTAAGAAAAACCCAAGCAGCATGTCAGTCATCCGTGCGCGTACTCTAAACATGATTTTAAATATATTTATATATTATATACATACATATATACATAAATAGAAAAAAAAGGAATTTTATTTTTACATTTCACGTCCTATATCGAGTATGTATATAACTCTTGTATGTATGTATGTAAATGATAAATAATATTTATAATATATACATATCCTTGAAGGAAGAAGAGATGTCAAATTCTACCCTTAAGGCGACCGCATAATATAAAATCATGTTACGGTGTATGAGTGTGTGTATTATCAATATACAACAAAATAAAATAAAAAATTCCAGGATTCGCAGGATGATGGAAGTAAAAGATATATTAAATATTTAAATAAAAATATATTTATATATAAATATATAATAGAAAACTCTTGAAAATAATCCCAAGGATGTTAAGAAAGGAGAAAACTTTGCATAATCAGGAGCAACAAAAAATATTATATATATTTATATATATATATATATCCTTGAAGGAACAATATTTCTTTTTTTGATGGGTGTTGTGATGTTTCGATTTTCTTATTGTAGTGCCAAAATAAAATTATAATTTGAATATTGGAAAATTTGGAGTTTGTTACATATTGAGTTAGTTGCAGATGTAAAAGCTAAATTGGAATTATTTGTAAGGAATAAATCTCAAACTTCTGAAAATAGTTTGAAAACAGCATAGAATAAACATAAATTTTGAATAAGGAAGCAGACACCTGATACAATTCAATATTTGCTAAAAAAATACTTTTTCGCATTGTATTCCGTAACGATAATCTAGAAAGTTTGATAATTTCCGAAACCGACTTTTTTGTGATGCATAATTGAAAATTAGTGGCACCAGCAAAAATCAAAATTTTGTTGCCAATCGATAATAAAGCAACTCTTAAGGAAACGACTTAATTTATGAATTAAAGTCTACTTATATTAATCTACATAAAAATGAGATCTAAAAATGATAGTTTTTAAACTAGAAAAATTCAGGTACAAAAACCTGATAAGAGGAAGATTTTATTTAAAAGATTGTTAATTTTTCACGTAAAAGGAAGATTTTATTTTAAAGATTATTAAATCTGGAAATTTATATTAAAACAGCTAGAAATGAAATAAATTTAATAACAAACCGACTGACAAATTAGTTTTTTCCATAAAACTTAATTGTAAATTTCCAAACAAAAATATAAATACATAAATTTTATCAAGCCGATATTTATCCATCATGTTACCAAAAGTATAAATACTGTTTGTTCCCGTACTAGAAATGATAATATATAAAAAATATTATGATGAAAAAAAAACGCTAAAGAAAAACGCCGGAGACATCATCAGCAACAATCAAACACCCTCGAGAATATATGGAAAATTTGTGTGTATGTAATCCTGTCAAAAGAATGATTTTTCTGTTAGTACACATGATAATAATTTTCATGCGTACAAAATATATATAGGAAAATTCGATGGTTTGGTGCTGTTGTAGCACCATCCTTCTTTTTATCTTATCTTTTTTTTTTTTTTTGTAAATTTGATATTTGGGTTTGGGTGGTAATTTTTACAGCGATGAGATAAAAAGCTACACTTTTATTTAATTTTTTTTTTTTTTTTATAATCGCGAATTTTTTTTTCAATGACATGTTTTTAAGAATTTTATGTATATATATATAATGATGTATTGAGGGAATCATCGATCAGTTAAATTAGTGATAAATGATTGCCTTTGAAACGTGGGCTTTTTCTGTTTTTTTTTTTTTTTATGGTGGTTTTGAAATATAAATTTTACTTGATTTTTATTTGTATAAAAAAAAAATAGATATAAATTTCAACAACCAAAAGTTAAATTTGATAAACTTAAATGATTTGACATAAATAAATTTGATTAAATAATTATTAGATCAAGTCTAAATTAGGCAAAATATCAATTATTGGAACTGAGAACTGTAAGATTTTATAATTAATTGATAATTTCAAATGTTTTTTTTTTTTTGTTGGAAAAAGCCATTTACATATTTACGAACGTAATATTCGCAAGTATTTAGGACTATAGTACTGTCCTTTTGACTAATGAATTAATTTATAAATATTATTTTGATTTATTTGTCGGAACTGTAAGATTACAGAAAATGCAAATTAATATCGCACGACATTAATTTTCAAACCATGATTCAGAATTGTAAAACTAATAAAAGACGCCAAATATGTATATTAAATAATCAATTACTAAATATGGGCGACATTATAACTCGCGGCAATATGTCACCAAATTTCACCAAATTTATTATTGAAAAATTTGTTTAAAAACAGTGATATCGCCTGCAAATATGTAATTCTCTTCATAGGTAAAAATAGTTAGTACTTTTTTTTTAAACTAAGTCCTAAACTTGTAAACTATTATTCTAAGAAATTTTAGCCAAGTAAATAGAACGCGCTTGCTTACATTGGTTAGAAATCAGGAAAAATATAAAATTGTCTTGCAATGTTTAAGGCTCAACTAACTTACGTTTTCCTAGTCTCTTTGTTGTTCAAACAAGAAATATACGAATTATCGTGAAAAGTTTCGCAATTTACAAGTTTTTTTAAAAAGTATAGTGTTTAAAAGTGAAGATTTAATAACATTAGTTTTTATTAGAGTTCCTTTGTCAGACTGCAGAAATCAAATTACTACAATCATCTGCTGAAATTGAAAAAAAGTGGGAGGTAATTTTTTATAGAATTATAAGACGAAAGTAATGTAAATTAAAATATGCCACATAAAACAAAACACTTCGCGTATATAAATTCTCAACTTTGTACGCTTCGCTCATAGCGTTAAAAATCACAGCTTCAGTAACGTTAATAATGTCATTCTTAAGCTGCAATTAATTACTCTTTTCAAGACAAGATTCTCAGTAATGAAAATTTAATGAATTAATTTGTAATTGTAATTTGTAAGATCTTCATATCTGAAAACGATAAAAAAACGATGACATTTACATTTATTCATATATGCCAGAAGTCAGTATCGTATATTAAAAAAACTTAATTTAAAAACTAAGAGATTTTCTAGATTTTCCAATATATTTGATTAAAATTTTTATATATTGTAACCAGTTAAATAGTTTCATAATAAATTTTCCAATTCAAAACATACACACACATACTAATGCAAAAAAAAAAACTTATCATAAATATTTTTTTATTTATTATTACGCACAACAATCATAAATTCCATCCCCCTTTTTTTGTGTAGAAAATAATATCAGGAAAAAATGTAAAAAAGGAAACTTAGGGTGTGTATTATTACGAATTGGGAAAATCTAACAAGAAAATATAAAAATGTATGTTTGTCATTTCATGTATGTAAAAAAAAATAATAACAGTTTTTTTTTTCGTATGTAAAATCGCTGAATTTGGTTTTGTTGTTATTCGATGCTGACAAAAACTAGCATAAAAATAACACACATACAAAATAACAAAAGGGTGGGTGCGGCCTGAAGGGATACAATAAAGAATTTAGATATATTTTTTATATATGCTAAACATGCATGTATGTATGTATGTAAATAATATTTTATGAATTATAATAAAATATTGAATTTGGTTAAAAAAATAAAAAAAAAAAATTGTTTGAAATTAGACTTTTCTCGTTGGTACATTGAAATTATCCAAGGACTAGATTCTTGTAAAAGTACAAAGTAAAATCAAGATTCTTACTTTGGTATGTTATTTTTGTATTACATAATCTTGAGTACTCAAAGGGGTAAATTTATTTTCAAAATACAATTTTCTTTCTTTACATAAAATCCTTAATTTCCTGCTGTATATTTAATATATATAATAATTCGTTGGTGACAAGAATAGGTAATTTTTAAAGGAGTTTTTTTTTATTGTCAAAATGGCAGAAAGGGTAACAATAAAATGTTTTTTTAGAAGGGTCGATATTTATGTTTTATGTTGCTAAGTAACAACAAACATTAAAATTGTAAATTCACCCACAAATTTCTATTTTGATTTTAATAAGACAATTTTATTAAGGAATTATTGTATTTTTAAAATGTTGTTAAAGAAAATTTAATAAATTATCAAAATGGACATATAAATAATATTTCTCTATTCTTATTGAAATTTCTTCAAAAATCTTCAATATTTGATTTTTTTTTATAATTACTATTATTATAAAAAGAAATATTTCTCACAAGTAGCATATAATAATCCTTTAAAAATATTTTATATGTGTATATCCTTTTTCTATTCAATACTGAAAAGTTTTTTTATTTTACGAAAAATTATGTACTCATTTATCCATTCAACAACAACGAAAAATCTTTTTCAAACTATTTTGATAAAAAAATAAAATGGATAATAGAAACTTCCTTATTAAAAATGAAAAATTATATAGTTTTCAAATTGGATTAAGTTTTCATTTTTTTGTATATGTAAATATAGTTTTTCAAGATTTGATTTGTTTTGACCATTATATATTTTTTATAATGATTTTATGCAGGAAATTTAAATTCCATAAAATTAGATTAAGATGGAAATTGGAATAAATTGAAGATGAAATTTTAAAGGATCATTAATTTTGTTCTTATAATTTAAGTATATTTCGTCTTGAAAAATAAGGAGATTTTTTGGTGAATGTCTAAACCAAATAGATGTAGAAAATATATTTAATTCCTCATACATCGAAAGTTTTAAGAATCATAACTTATTTCAAATAAGTCAAAAATCTTTTAACTGTTAACCAATTTAATTATGTTATTTAGAAACCAAAAGTCAGCATCTTAGCAATTGCTAATTTCAAAAGTAAAATAAATGGTTAGTTGAACCTTAAAACCTAATTTATAAATAATACAATCAATTATGTTTTATTTAAACAAATGTAAAATTCAATTACGGAGTCAGATATTATAATAACATAATCATCACTTCATCAAAAAGAACCACAAAAATTGATATAATTAGGAATATTAAAAATCATTAATTTAATATCTCTAATTTAATCGCAACAGAAAATCATATTTTTAATAGAAACCAAACTTTGCATCTATATTAAAATCCAATGTCCTTAAACTAAACAATTTATTTAATATAACCAAAAAAAGATTATTCGTACTTTACCTTTAAAATAAACATAGACAGTAAAATTATCATATAAAGTTTTATTGACTTAGTTACGAAAAAATACGAACACCAATTTTCTTAATTCAACATATAAAATCATTATAACATTAGTCATCAAAAATTTTATCTTATATATTTATCCTTAATAAACTCCCCGAAAATCCTTTCGTTTATTTAAATAAAATATTTAACATGTAAAAAATTTAAGATAATTTTTTTTTTATATAAATATACTTTCAAAATTCTAATCCACAAAATAACATACAAACAATTTTACCCATCAACCACTCACTCCACCTAAATAAAATTCTGTTCTATATCCGGCATCAGGAAATTAAGAAAAGTAACTTCATTTCCATGCTAACAAACAATTTTTTTTTTGTACCTGCTAACAAATCCCCGAAATCTCTTAAATGATCTGTGTAACAAAGTATTTATAAAACCATCATCCACTCAACCGCATCCTTTATAAAGATTATTAACCTCCAATTTTCTCCCGTCGGAAAATTTCATTAAACATCTTTGCAAAAAAAATAATGTAGAACATTTTCCCATTTCACATATATTTAAGGCACTATCGTTCATCATCATTCATTTCTTAAGTAAATTTATTCGACTTATTATTTCTAGTATATATTAATTTACAAATTGATCGTCCTTGCCGTCTACTTCGTTTTTTAACGAACACCATTAATACACACATACATACATATAAATAAAATATCACTTTCGTTTTTCATCATTTACATTTTTCCTCATTTATTTATTTATATTTTATTTTGAGGTTTTCTCCCTCATTTTCATTAAAAATATAATATTGATAAAAAAAGCAAAAATTTTCATTCATAAAATTCCCGCCAAATGAGTACGAACCAACGACTATGGGTGGTGATTATATATATAGCAAGCAGAAATTATATACAAGGGGGCGGAGGAAATTTAAAAGAAGGTTAGGTAAAAACTTTATTTAAAAAAAAAAAACTCACCATAACGATATCACAGCATAAAATCAGGCCATTAGTGAATATATAGAACAGAAGAAAAGCATAATTTTTATTACCCCTCCTGTACACGGCGTAAAATTTTAAACTTTTCATTATATGCAAACAGACAAAAAAAGAAAAAAAAACTTATTTGTTTATAAGAAAAATTATACGGAAAGAGAAGGTGGAGATTTATGCTTAACGTTATTTTAGTCGGTTTTTATTTATTCTGAAGGGTCGTACAATTAATTAAAATTACGTTAGGGTTGGTTAGGATTCCCTGGCACAGTTAGTAGACACAATCAGACATGCTGTGCTGTTGTCTTATGAGTAAATTAATTCTGATTTTCGGGTGGGAGTGTATTTTGTATTTTCTGTCTGGTTAAAGTGGTTATTAACTAGATGGCCCCCATCTTCTAACCTTTGTTCAATGATGACGGAACTTTTGTTGTTTTTTGTTGGCTTTATTGCCGGGTGTTGTTTATTCATTTAGGAATGTAATGGAATTTTTACGCGAAAGTATTTTCTTGATTGGAATGAGAAAGGAAATATTTTTAAATATAATTTAGGTTTTTTTTTTTTTTTTGAAAAACTCATATACAAAAATTTTCCAGACAAACATTTAATTGATTTAAATGTTTTTTTTTTCTGGGTGGTATATAAGGAAGTGTGTATAGTAGAAAATTTTTATGAATGAAAATTTTCAATGATTTTGTGTTATACAAGGATAAAATTATAAAAAAACAACAGCCGGAGAGGAAAAATGATGTAAATATTTTGTGGGAAAATTTAATTAGGGTTGTAATTATGATGATTCAAGGTTAAATTGTAACAGTTAATTGATGGGGAAAATGTTTTTGTGTGCTATTAATAACTGATAATATTTGAGAAATGAAAATATGTTTTTTTGGTAGATTAATAAACAATATTTTTTATACAGTAAGAAAAATTTGTAATAACAAAATTTGTATAAATACATTTAGAAAATGTGTTATTTTCTACAACTAATGATTTTAAATCTCTATTATTATTGAATATTTGAGTTAAATTTTACATGACCCAAGTGTCCAATCTGCACATATATTTAAATTCACTTCTATCACGAAAAATACAATTCAAATTTATTAATTTTTATTACTTTTATTAAAAATATTAGCATAATAAAATGTACAGAAATCAATTTGGCACATTTAAATTACTTTTTTATAATGATATTACCGAAAGTACTTAATTTTATAATATATTTTATATGACTTGTTGGAAATGTATTTATTTGGTATACAGCCTTCGGAACTATAATTTTAGAAATATGAAACTATTAGTTAATAATAATTAAATTAATAAAATACTAAATTAACAAAAATACTTATTGTCACATTGTCAGTGCAATGGTCCACTTATTTCACATTATATTCTCAATGTTTTTTGACATTCCATTTGCCAAAACTGCAAATTATTTCAAAATATTGCATATAAACTAAAATTATATTCAATACTTTTATCAGAAATAGCAATTAAACTAAAATAAAAATATATTTCCATTTACATCACTTAAAAAAGGACGAAAAATATTAGCATAGAAATTTGGAAAAAGAGTATATATTTCTTACATTCAATTATTCCCAAGACATCCTGTTCATTACATCATTTCCCTTTCAAATTAATTATTTAAAAATGATCCTTTTACTATATTATATATATTCATATTTCAGAAACAGGATATAAAATTCCAATTTATATCCTTAAGGTGAAAATAATATTGTATTTGTTTTTGTTTTTTTAATTTTCAAATATTTTTTTTACCTTTTTTGTTAAACATTATTTTAATGTGATTACTTTACATCCTGACAATAACAAGATGAAAGTGTTCTTATCCTTGAGATGTCATTGCAATATGGTAAAATTTAAATTATACACAACGGTAAGATCATTTTCATTCACGGTAATGTACTTCTTAAAAATTAATGAATAATTTTGAATAGCTCATGACCCTTTCATTTTATGTTCGTTGTTTAAATCCATATAAATTTTACTTTTAAAACAGGATATGAATAAAGAGGATATAAATTATTATATAAATATATATAATTGCTGAAATTAATTTAGCTAACGAAAAAAAATAAAAATATTTAAATACGATATAAAATTTTAATACTATTTAATTAATTAATATCATCAATTCATTGAAATCTATAAATAATATCAAGGGCTTTGAAAATTTATTACCAATAAATTTGATTTTTTATTTTGTATCCCTATTTTTATAACAAACAACAAAAAAAACCCACATTATCCTTGAATGAATATGATCCTTACTGTGTGTAATAGATAAAAATTTATACAATCAGTTTTTGTTGTTGTTATGGATTGTATCTTCCCTTTTGTAATAAAAAAAAAAATAATAATTTTCTATTGTTCACAAATGAGAGTTTATCAGCTCGTGTACTATATCTTCTTCATTGCCATCAGAACTTAAAAAACCTTATAATATTTATTTAACGGAAATTTTATGCGTATTCAATTTTTATGTTTTATATTATCGCAAAAAGTCAGGTATCCTAGCAAATAATAATCATAATAATAACAAACAAAATATTATTACTCTCACCGCACCATCTAAACAACCAAGCAAAAATTATTGTATATCATCAGACAATATTAAATTGGGATGTAAAAATAGAAATCGGCTTTTTTCTACCTTTAATTTATCCAGAATTTATGAAAAATTTATGTATTGTTGTATTAAAAAAGCGTTAAAACTACACCCGAAGCCCCGAAGGCTGAAAACGTTGAAATTGTGATAGATGAAATTCCCATGCAAACATCGAGAAGAGGGTTTGTAATATTAGATTAGATTTTTCTTACTGTCGCATTACGAAAGGATTTTTGTGAAATATTTTTTTATTAATATTATTTAAATTTTAAATTTCTTGATTTATTATATAGTTATATTTTAATCCGGTTGGAAAAATGTAAATATTATTAGTTAATTTTATGATATGAAATGATTTACTTGGATCTATTTGTTTATTTTGTGATAAATATTATTAAATTGCGGTTATAGCTATATAGCTAAGTATTTTATAATAAGTTTTCTAGAATAATTTAACAGAAATACTTTAATAAATTTTAAAATTGAAACTAAGAGTGTAACAATTTATAATTATGTGATTTCAAAAATTAGGTGGAAATGCATTTCTGATAATATATCAGAAAACTATAGATTCCGGTTAATTATCTATCATTTGAAGTAATCAGTAAATTCCGGCAGAATATCGTAATAGTTGTAATTTTACTTTCTACAAAATTCTAAATCTATGTACACTGGTTGGATTTAAACCTGCCAAGGTTTCAGACAGCAATTGATGAAAGTTTGCAGCTTTCTGGCGACCAGAGTTGTTACATGTAGTCATATAAAAGTACGGACTCAACATTGAAGCAGAAGAGTCTTAACTTAGTTTTTAAAGTGATAAATGGTGGATAACATAAATGGTGGATAACGGCCTTGGCCGTTTGTTTCAGAGAGCATTACTTTTAAATCCTACAGCTACGATCTAAAAACTGATGCAAGTGCAGGCAAACATCATGAGTCATAGTATACGAAAGACTCATATAACACAAAACGTATCTAAATAGGAACATGGCCTTCTATCGAAGTTTCTCAAACCGTATTAGAAATATTAATAAAATAGATTTATTTAAACGATATAATTTCACAAAATTTATTTAATCCAAATAAATGTTAGAATATTACACGCAACTTTCTCTCAACTGGAATACTAATAAAATTGACAATTTAATTAGTAATATCGATTTTCTAATAATCCTCTCTTCAACGCACATTAGGCTATAGAAAATCCTTTTTGTCTTTTTTTAATAAATTCTTGAAAATCAGATATAATTTTAAAATCAATTTTTTTATTATTTTAAAAACCACTTTTATCTTATCTAAAGTTCATCATCCAAAAATTGATTTTATTTTTATTATCCTTCGGTTAAACGCTTCCATTGAACCTAACTTTTTTTCCAAAAAAAAAAACTATAAAACATAAATTTGCGCATCATTGGATATGCAAACTAAAAATAATAATAGCATAATTTTTTTTTTTTTTTTGCAATCATAAACAATTTTCTTGCCTTTAACCGAAAAAAGCACCGAAAAAGCATCCTAAATTTCATCCCTAGGTAAAATAATTGTGTTGATTTTTTACTATGATTAGAAAAATTTGATGCGTGTATGAAGATCCCTAAAAAAATCTAAAATTTAAATAATAATTTATGTAGTCTGCCTCCTCGTGAACATAGAACTACACGAAAAAAAGGGTTTTAAAATTATTTAAGGACTTATTATTCACATATGTAGATGACATTAGACATTAATTTATGTTCGATATAATTTTAATATTTGGATATAATTTTAACATTCAATAATAATTTTTCGTCCTTTGTCTGTCGATCCGATTTGCACCAAAAACAGCGAAGTTCTTGAGTGTTTTAGATTGAAAATTTTATTTAAGGGTCGAAAAGTAAATATTTTTGTGGTATTTATGAGTACATTTATAATAAACAGAATCCTTTATTTTTTTTTTGTTATAATTGTGTTAATATTCATCCACGATATACAAAATTTTGATTTATTTCTTGTAATTTTGTATAGAATTATTTTAGAAAAAAAAAAACTGTAATTTATGATATTCAAGAAATTTCGTGATTATTTAAATTTTTCCGGACCATTTATTTTTGTAATTTTAAAATGTCGGGAAAATATGAGTTTCTAAGATATGTTCTTTCGTAATATGATTTTTGAGCCAATTAACTTTTCCATTTTCTTACACAACTATATTTATTTTCGCAGTTGCAATAATAGTGAAAGTCTATAAATATGTAACGTTTTGCGCGGATTAGGCTCTAATTCAAAAACTATCGGTAATTTTGCAATCTATCGGAATTATTTTTCAAGTGAATTAGGAAGGTGTGATACAAATTAATTAATAGACAATTCTTTTTTTTTTCAAACCTTATATATTAAAAAAAAATTTAAACGCTTTCATAGAATTTACTCAACAGGCAGTGGCGTACCACTGCAAAGTTAGCAAATTCTCGTGGAGCAAGGTATTTAGGATGCCAACAAGAATCATACCAAGATAATAAAATAATTTGATGAATCATTAAAAACAAGTTATCATTTTGAAAACACGTAAGCATGTCTGATATGTGAGAGTTAAAGCAAGTTAAGAAAGGTAATAGTTTTAAGAATTATTGATAGGGTTTTATCACAGGCGCAATTATTATTATCAATAAACAATAAACAAAAACCAAGCACACCTCGATTTCTCTATACATCTACGAACATTAACATAAAAGTTAATTTAAGCGTGAATATTCTTACGGAATTCGAACATTCGAATCTTATAAATATATTCCATTATCATTTCAAATCTTTTAACTTTAAAGTTTCTTAATATTTTTACTTTTTTATGTGTTCTGCGATGTGTTATAAGTCAGACATTTATAAATAATTAATATTAGATAAACTCGGAGTCAACAATAATTTTAGATCTTGCCCTGCAAAATATTACTTATTTTAAAATTCAGTAGCCCAAAATAAGCTTAAGTTACGCCACTGTCGACATTAAGAAATAACATTTAATTTTGAACTAATTAAATTAATAATATTATATGAATTTTGAATTATTATTTAAATATTAAATTAATTTTTAATTATTGAAATCAATTAATTAATGAAATAAAATTAATATTTTGAAACTGGTTTTATTAAGACTTGAATGAAGCTTGAAGTGCAGACATAATCAAAATTTATAAAGATTTTTTTCAATATCGATTCAATATTTGAACCATAATTCAAATCCACCATTTTTATTAGAAAAAACTCAATAAAAACTAAATTTTTGTCAGTAGTCTTAGTTGAACATAAATTTCCAAACTAAAATTACAATAATAATATTATTTTTATTTTTTATTTTTCATATATTACATGATTAGCATATATTTTCAATAAAAGTAACCCGCCCATCTAAATTTTATCCTTTTACATTTAGCTTAATCGTACATTACAACAACAGAAATCCAAAAAGAAATATAAAAAAAATTCAAACGTATTTGACCTAAAATTTTTAGAGACAAAATAAAAGTTATGCGTACACAAAGATAAAACGACTATCTACAGGATATCTACATATAAACTTCTGCTGCTCATCTACTAACAGAAAAAATAAAACATTTTTTTTAGATGGCAATTTTTTATTATTACCATGAAATCCGTTTTTCATTTTGTACCCCGTTTTATTTTTTATTTTTTTTGTTCTAAAGCCAGGAAATATTACCGAAAAGCAAAAAGGGGCGCTTTTTAATTTATGCCAGTTGATCCTTTTTACATTTTTTTTTTGTGAATTATAAAGATGCCATTTATTATTAGTTTTGAACCCTTTCACGCATCCTTACACTTTAACTTTAGAAATTTTTATTTGACTATAAATTCCAGTTTGGAAAGAACCGGAGGTTTTAGTTTTTTTGTTTTTTATCATTTTAATAAAATATTTGCTTCGACAAACATCCAAAGAAATTTAACGATATAGATAAAAAGGATTTTAAAAGAATTAGATTGTTTCTAGGAGTCTGGAGAAATTAAAGAGTTTTATGTGAAATTGTCGAAAATATTATAGAAAAGGAGATTTCCTTTATAAAAGTATTTATTATTAGTTTTGTGAAAAAAAAGAACTTTGATAGTTGAATTATTTTCAATAAGTAAAATTATGTGATTCGAAAGAAATTTATAAAAGATGTAAAAGAAAATAAATAAAATTTTGTAAATAATTAATAATTAAAGTGATTAAAGTGGTTTTATAGTAATTGACAGTGCTTATAATACAAATTTGGTTTCAAAAGTCAAACAATTTTATAAATAAATATCTAATTACTGATTAAAACAGTGAATAAAAATAAGTCAGTACTCAAGTATTTAGCATTTGCAAAAGCATTGACTAGAAATTAAAGTTTTCTTTTGAAAATATCTGCTTAAAACCAATTATATTAAAGAATCTAATTTAAGTACAACCTTAAAAGTGAAAGCAATTTTATAGTACTCTTTGAATTTTGTATTAGTGAAAAAATCTGATAAAATTTGTATAAATCTAATTGTATTTGGAATTTATAAAAATGTTTATAGAAACGTAATATGATAAATATATTTACAATCTGATATCCTGGTTCTGCAAGTGATATTCTGATATCCCCTGGTTCATGTGAAAGCACGCAGTAATTTCATTAATAAAGCCCAAAAATTTGTCCAATTAATCAAAGTTTTTTATTAAATGATTAAATTTTTGATTCTACAATTTCATAATTGTTGACATTTCTTATTTTTATATTTTAAATTAATTTTCTAGCCTTTTATAGACTATGTCAAACTTATAAGTAAATAGCAAATACTAAAGAATTCACCAAAAATTAGTCTATACTTCATTACTGATAGATGATATAGTAGATACAAGATATTAATAAAAAAAATTATTATTCAGTTAAGTACAAGTAAATAATTCAAATTCAAATATTCAGAAAAACTGCATTAAAAAAGTGTTTGCTGGATTTAATTCACTCAAACCATAGAATTAAGTACATTTTTTAAAATAAATGTTTGCTTTACTTATAAAATTTTAGCTTTATAAAACTTTAGTTAACGACAATTCAGTATTGAAAGTATTATAGAATCAGTTGAAGTGTTTACTGCTGCTGAACCTATTTGATTCCATGCAGCTAATTGTGCATGAAAGACTAATGAAGCAGAGTCATAATTTTAAAATTATACAATTTTATTATTCATAATTGATTACCATTTTACGATAGTTTAATTAACTTCTTAAATACATAAATACTTTATAAAAGTATCTTAGTTCTTAGAATGTCCAATCCGGAGACTTAAGTAGTATTCTTTTGATTATTTATTTGATACCGGCTATTCTCATTAATTGTGAAAATTATATGACGAGATTATTTTGAAACATGTCATATTTATAATTTACTAAAATAAATGTCACCAACTGATGGTTGCAGAAATGAATTTTATAGGTGCAATTTCTAATTCTACTGTAATTACTATATTTAATTATTTAACTGTCAAATATCAAAAACTATTTGTATACAATAACTTATCCACTCATAACTAATCTAATCGTGACTTTTAAATTTAATTATACTACAAATATTTTTCACTTTACTTTTTTTCTCAGAAAACCTAATTGAAAGAACGACATTCATGAAGTTACTATACCCGAATATTATCAATTTCAACAACATATAATTAACATAATTTCAAAATCCACATTACATTGAAAAATTAAACTAAATATTTAAATATTTTAAAAAAAATTACTCACCCTAATTTATTTAACTGGAAAAGTTACACTTTAAATATCACTTTTAATATTCTCTATCACAATATAATGTCACACTATACAAAAATTTCTCATATTTTATATTCGTTCATTGTTGTTCTAGTAATTTTCCTGCCTTCTTTTAACTTTAAAGGACTAAATGAAAACTTTAGTGAATTGCCAAATTCCACCAAAAAGAAAGAAAAAAATTACATTATAAAAATAAGTTTTCTTTTACAATAAAACTTTTTTGATATTTTGTAAATGCAATAAGGTGTAAAAGTACTTTAAGAATTTTCTCTCATTTTACAAAAAGCAAAATTGAAAACTTTTTCAGTTTTCAATCAAAATAAAAAATATCCCCAAAATAAAAAATGCTATTACCTTTGCAACAATAGAAACTTTATCAGAATATATTTTTGAAAATAGAATCCTTTTTTCTAAGGACATGAAACGTGAAGTGGTAAAATTTATTTATTTTAAATGGAAAATTAAATTTCCTCAAAAACCGATAGAAAAATTTAAATAATATTTTAATAAACTTATTAAATTCAATTATTATATTTTAAAAGTAACAAATTTGCTCTAATTTCTTATATTGCAAGTGGAAAACTTTTACGGAAACTTTCTTACAGAGAAAATTGAGAAAAACAAGAAAGAAAGAAAACGTCTGTTATTCGGAACGAACATTGAACGAATGTATCCTACAAAAAACAAATTTTTATTTTTATTGGAAAATTCTTTAAATGTCGCGATGAGAAAATTTTATTCTTCTAAGCAACAAAAATTGTTGTTGTTAGATTTTCACTAATATTAACAAAAAAGAAAAAAGAAAAAAAAATTGGAAGAAAGAAAATTGGAGACTTATACCATGATTTTGATGATATGCTACCACACATATTCAAAAGAAAACTTCTCGATTATTGTATACAAAATATGAAGGAGGCACGAAATGGGGAGAATATCAAAGAGAAAATTTCTTTTGTATGTATTTGTATTTCAGATATTATGTTTTTTTTAAAGGATAATGTGAATATATATAATAAATAATAAAAATGATAAATTTTGAATGTATACACAAATTTTATATATAATATAAAAGTATATAAAAAGAAAAATATTTTCCCAAATCTATGTACAAAAAAAAAATTTCATGTATTTTTTCGCGCTTTTATGTAAAAATGCTAAACATAAAAAAAAATGATTATTTTAAAATATATTTTTGTTGCTTGTTATATTTTCTTAAATATTTTCACTGGAAAAATAAAATAACAAGAACAAAAAAAGGAAATAAATAAAATATATTATTTCCATGTTTTAAAAAATTGTGAATTATATTTTCTTTTTTTTACATTTTCCTTGCAAAGTAGAGAATTTTTTTTTTTTAGAAATGTTTTCGCATAAAAAATATATCATCTAAATATTTTATTTATTAAAATATTATAAAAAATAATAAAAATAGAATTCGAAGAAAATATTTTATATAATATCCTTTTTTTTGTGTAACTTGAGGGAATTGTAAGAAATATGTAGAGAGAGTTATGTTTATGTATATATAAAAGTAATATGAAATTTATATAATAAAAATATTTTTATGTCTTAAAAGTTTATGTTATTTGACAAAATTAAACGAACACGAGTAATTTTTCTAACGAAATTTGAAATATGATGTTCTATTATTAGCAAAATAAAAGGTAAAATAAATTTTATTATTTCTTAAATGTTAAATATATTGAATTTTGAGAGGTGTAAGTATATAATAATAAAGATATCCTTAAAATATTAATTACGATATTGAATAACTAATTAATTGTTAAATTTATATTTTGGTATTACACAATGTAAGTGTTTTGTTTTACAAATATTTGCTTATGAATTAAGTGATATTTCTCTATCACGATAAAGAATCTAAATATACTTTTAAATAAAATACATTTAGGCTATCAGAAATGTTAAAATATTGTAAATTTTCAATTGAATTGTTATTATAATTCACTCAACAAGCAGTCACTTGTAAATTTTTTTGATATTTTTTTATTCCAGAATTTATTACTTGATTTTGGAAAAACAAAATACTTTTTTTAATGGTCCTCCACCTTGTAAATGAAAAATTGTTCCCGAAAAATTCTATTAGAAATAAAACGTTACAAAATGGGACGTTAGTTGCATTCTATAGTAAAAACTTTAATTAAATTCAAATTCTTAACAATTTAATTGCTGGTACATATTTAAGTCTGCATTAGCTGATACGAAAATCGATAATTTGGCAAGGATTTCGGCACATGAGTAATATATAATGTATAACAGTACAGAAAACTGACAATTCGAAATAGTGGTAGTATTGTGACTTAGTTAATTGGTTAAAACATTTATTTTAGAAAACCCTGATAATGTATAACTATTAATGAATATTGTAGAAATGGTGTTTAACATTTTACTCTAAGAATTTGGTTATGAAAAAGGAGAATAAGACTTAAATCTGGAGTTAAGTTTTTCGTGGTTTTAAGAATGATAAAAATAAAAAAAATGGTTTATTACTAAAAATTTTAAAATTTATATCCATATTTATAAAAAAATATTATTTAAAAAGATTTGACGAAATTTTGTACAATTTCATGAAAATTACATTAAATTTGTTAGAAATAATTGTAATATAAAATACACATTTCTATAATAAATATATAAGAAATTTTCAATTTTAAATAGATTTTCTTTGGTAAAAAAAGAAAATTATAATACCAAATATGTGTGTACTCCATCATTTCCAATTCAATGACATGCACAACAAACATATATTGAATAAATTTTGTGTCAAAGATTTTTTTATTTTTCATCCATTTTCCAATTTTTTCTTATATTATTATTTTCTTTCTTTCTTTTTTTTTTTTTTTTTTGTTCATTTATTTCGATTGAATTCGTTGAAAAAAAAAATTGAATAAATTTATTTCAACGCAAAATAAAATCAACCATTTCCATTTTTTATTTTTTGTTCGACAATTTGACATTTGATGGGATCAGAAACACATGTGTATTTATTACCCACACACTCATTTATTTATAATAATATACAAGAATTGTATAAATCCCACTCCGTCGTCCACCATATTAACTTTCTTTAACCCTAAAATATTTGTAATATCGTATTTATCATAATACAATATAAATCCAGGGATACACGCTTCATACCCTTAAAGAACAAACAACAACAACAACAGAAAAAAAAACATTAAAAGGAATTCATTTTTTATGAATATAATAAATTTGTTTCTAAATCACCCCCAATTTTCCCAATTTTTTTTTAAATCGAATTTGCGTTTTTAAAGTATAAATTCAAAAAAATTATCAAAGAAATATTTAAATTTTTAATAAAAAATAAAAATATTTAAAATAATAAATTCAAGTCTTCAAAATTATTTAAATTTACAAATTGCACCAAAAAATCACTAAAAAAAAATCACGTTGTGATAAATTATAAAATTAACAAAACCGAAATTTTCCCACCAAAATCAAAAATTCTCATTTACTTATACAATGATAAATTAAAATATAAAAATTATGAAAAAATAAAAAAATTCTCACTCATTTAAATAATGACTCTCACAAAACAAAAGTGATCCCTAATGGAGTGTATTCAACTTTTATGAAATTACCTTGACCTTGAAATATTTAATCGTTTACTTAATCCTCATTTAAATATATATAAACACAAAACACACACATACACACTTTCATTATATAAAAATTCATCAGCACGTTGGATTTTCACAAAAAAAAAATATAATAAAAAATAATAATAATAATGAGAGTAAAGAAAAATTATACATAAGACAAAAACGCACCCTCAATCAGAATATATACCCCCATCCACATACAACAGAAAAATTAATTTTTCTTCCTTTTATTCCACCCCCCACCATTCTTCACTCATATTTTACAATTATTTTATTCTCTTTTGGGCATTTCCTTGATTTTCTAACAGGAAAAATTATTATATGAACCAAAAAAAATGAAAATTCCCTTATACTATTTCATCAGTTAAATACTAATACATTAAATATTTCTTTATGCAGATGAGTTCTGGTTATTACATACACAGACACAACCACAAGACTTAATATAACTAAGAAAATTTTGTTTTAAATAATGTAAATGAGTAGGAAAAATGAAAATGAAAGAAAAATTCCAATGGAGAAGAGGTAAAATGAATGAAAAAAAAGTCCTTTAATTTTTTTTTTTTAGACTTATTAATGCATAAGGATATGATAAAAAATAATGAAAATGAGAGCATTCTCTCAACTCAACAGATAATCCTTATGTACTTTTGGTTAGAAAAAAAAGGATGCTCCACTTTTTTTTTCTAAATAGTTGCCACAGTTAAATACCTCAAGTTTTTTTTTTTTTTTAAAGAAATTAAGGACTTTTTTTGTTCGTATTCGATGAGAAGAACTTTAGATGGAAGACGACGGTGAGTTAGAAGCAATTGTGGATGGAGGCAAAAAATAAAAATTGTTTTTGGTTTGTTGGTTTTGGAATTTTAATTCAACAATTTAGTAGAGAGCATAGAGCATCAGGTGATTTTAGAATGTATACAAAGTTTTTAACCTTGTATCCTTGAGAATTTTTTGTAATTATGTAAATAATCAACAGGTTTGCGGACTATATTTTTTAATATGAATGGTTTTGTTTTATATAAACTTATGGTATGGTTTTCAATATTTTTGTAGTAGATTTGAAAGGAAAAGTTTCACACTTTTTTAGAATTAAAGTAATTTGTAAAATGAACTTTATAATTAATTATTGATTAATTGTTGAGATTTCCAATTAAATTGAAATCAAAGTACTTTGCAAAATCAATTTTATTCAGTCAACTATTCTATCTTAACTGATTTACTAATAATTATTAACGCCAAGAGTGTTAACGTTATTATAGTAACAACAATTAAGGAAAGAAAACTGAGTTATTAAGGACACGTACTACGCAACGAAAAATATAGAATTTAACGACTGGTGTTACAAGGTAAAATCGTTGGTAGTAGAGGCCAAGGAATGCACAGAAAAGTTGAATTATAAATTTAGAAGAATGGAGCAATCTATCTACAATAAATCAATTTAGAATCCATGTGGATAAAAAAATATGGACCTTAAGATCAAGAAGAATAATTGATCTCAATATTTTAATGCTAAACTCAACTTATCATAAATATATCCAAATTTTGATTCAACCAACTCATATTAACGAGCACGTTACCAATTTACCCCTAATAATTAGTTAATAATAAGTCATAATTTGTCACTAAACTTGTAAATTAAAAAATTACGTTTTCTGTCAATAGTTTTGTTTGATATAGAAACCAACTGGACAAGTGTCGTACATAATTACTCACAAGTTGGACATGTCACTGAATTAAGAAATGAAATTTTTGAAAGAAAACATTCTAGAATACAATCCGGCTTTGTGGAATCCGGAGCTGTGTAGCTCTACGTTATTTATTTTAATTAAAAAATAAAGAATTTTTGTAGTAGATTTGAAAGGAAAAGTTTCACACTTTTTTAGAATTAAAGTAATTTGTAAAATGAACTTTATAAAGAATTATTAATAGTAAAAGTTGTGTAATAAATATTTTTGAACATCTTTGTATAATAAAACCTTTAGATTCATTGAGAAACATAAATTGGTCTATTAAAACTATTCGTTCTAATTTTTGAATATTAAATTTTCCCTATTTTTTTTGTCAATATAATTTCATTACAATCTAAGTTTTCCAACACAAATTCAAATACGCCATAAAAGAAATAGATACTTTAAATTTCAAAATAAATTTATATCATGAAATTTTACTATCAAATTATCCTCTTATCCTTAATATAGTTATTCGAATATCACAAGAAAAATAATAATCTTTATTAAAAAAATGTACATTTTTGTTCTACATTTTTCGTATCAACATTTTTTTTTTTATATAGTATTACAATTTAATCAAAATTCAAAAATTTCAATAAAAATTGCAAAAAAAAAATCCTATTATGAGACTGAAAATATTACAAACTTATAACAATATACAAATATATTTATGTATATAATTCTAAAAAGAACCCTTCTTGCCCACATTCTGATAATTTGCATTAAATTTCCATCTTCCTTACAACATGTCCTTATAAAATATTTTTAATATATATACACAAATATGTAAAATATTTCAAATACATTGAAACAGTTTCACAAAATAGATTTTTTTTATATATATAATAAAAAGGATATTTTCATACAACATAACAATTTTTACATACAGTTTGTAGTAGCTGCCATTGAAACCACCCTCAAATTTTAATATATAAAGACCGGAGATGAAAATTCATTCCATATTGTTGAAAATTTTACCACCGCCATTATATACAACACTGAAAAAATAAATACTAAATATGAAACAAATACATTCAAAGTAAAAACAATTGTATTTTTATTGCGCATGTCCTTAATTTTTTTTTCCAATTTTCAATGTGCGATTTTAAATGATACAAAAATTAAAAATCTTTCATCTCACTTACACTTTAACTTATTAATTTTTTATTTCAGTTCAATTTTTTTATAATTTTCTCATTTTCATTATGAAAAAATAAATGAATTTTCATCAAGGAGAATATCCTTGTTATTTTTATTTTTAGCAAAGAGTGTTAATTGCAGTGATTCCTGAAAACCAAGAGAAAAACACTAAACTCATTTGTGGAAGGATATTCAGGCTGGTTAAATCGTCTAGACAATAATTATAAACAAAATAAATTTTTAATTAAATATAATTCCAAAAAAAGGATCATTTCTTAATTAAGTGTTTAGTAAAAACCATAAATAAAAAAATATTGATTATAAGAAAATTTGATTAGAAAATTAAGTGCTTAAGAAAAAAGTGAATCATTTTTTTAGTACTTATACACATTTTTTTTTGTCAATTCGTGTACATTTTTCTTAAGGATGTCGTAAATGTGTTCTTGTTTTATATTTTTTTCGTTAAAACTTAGAAAAATCACACAAAAAAAAAATTCTATTAAAAAAATTTCCATATCATAATATGAAAAAAAAAAATTGTATTTTGTTATTTGTTTTTGTTTTCAAGGATTCAAAAAGAACAAAAACAACAAATAAAATCTACCAGGCATCCATCAACTTGCAAAAAAAAAAAAATGAAATTCTGTTTTTTTTTTATTATATATGTCCTCATACCAGGATAATAAAAAAACATTAGCGTTTTTTTTTTCATGTATCACAGTAAAGACAAGAACAAATATTAAGGATAATAATAACAAGGATTTTATTATAGGCAAAGAAGAGCAGGAAGAGAGCGCATTGCGACATCCAGAAAAATATTTGAATACATAAAAAATTCATGTTTTTATTTTATTTTTGGTTGTGTTTTTCTCCAAAGGACATACAGTCAAATACAAATTTAATATAAGAATGATTATTTTTTGCTGTTGGTGTTGTGTAACTAAATAAAAATTGTTTTTTTTTTTTTTTTGTTATATTGAAAATAATTTTATTGGATTTTTAAATTGAAGCAGATCAATAATGGATGATTGACAAGAGAATTTTTGAATAATGTTCGAATTTTGTTCTCAAGAAAGGATACCCATTTACAAGAAAATTTTGGGTGTAGTAGAATGGCAAAAAAAAAAACACATTAATAATAAATTCAATAAAACAATTCCAAAATTTTATTTAGTTATTTTTAACCAAGACATTTGAATTAATAAATAATTTTAAACTTAATCAAACTCAGAGACAATTCCTTTTTATTTGATTCTAATAGAAATTTGGTCAAAGCAATTTCGTCATTAATCCCCACAGGCACAGGTCTTCTAAATATTATCAAGTTTTATTCAATACAAATTGATAACATTTATATATAAAAATTAATTATATTTATCAATTTTTCAATTTTTATGTCATTTTGATTTTCAAATTAATTATAACGAAATGAAAAATATTTTTAATTAAAAGAATATTTGTAGAAAATTATTTTTAATCGATCTTTTTTACCGGTACAATCTAGATTTAATTTTAAAAAAAAATTCAAGTTTTTTTAAATAAATGAAAAATTATAACTTTATATAAAAAATTTGAAAAATTCACTTTGACGGCAGAAATAAAAATATATTTCTTTATAAAATAATAATATTTTACGAATTTCTTACACTTATCGATAAAAATTCCTTAATACTTTTTTATAGGTGAATTTTTTTGCAATACAAAACTAACAAAAAACAAAAACGTTTAAATTCCATACAAACGCTTATACAGAGCCGTGTTTGTAGCTCTTGGGAAACTGGTCTTTCCTGTGGTTCGATAATAAAATTCTAGTTAATAAATATATTATATAAGTACAATTGACTTTTGGTATTTCCTTGAGCAATTTCAGTTTTATTTGTCGACATTTATTGAAAAAAAATATTAATTGGCTTATTAATATTTGTATATTTGTCTGTCTGTCGATACAAATTGTACGAAAATATCAAAAAAATCATTTTGTAATAATTAAGTAGAAGTAGAAATAAGTAGAAATAATAATCTTAATCATTAGTAAATCTAATTGTGAATAGATTCATTCAAAAAGCTCAACATTATGAAACAAGATATTTTTTGTTATGTATAATTTTTTAAAAATTCCCTATCAACGTTACAACATATGTGAAAACTAAACTATTATTTATGCCAACCCTAATTTACAAAGTTAAATTAAAATTAATAATTCTGTAATAAAAGAAATATCAGTTAAACTTTACTTGTTTTCTACATTGGAAAGACGCATACAAAAAATTGTTTTTCAGTGAAAATGCATCAAATATTTACAAATGCAGTGCAGCGTTAACAAAAAATACCTTTTAAGAAAAAAAAATCAGAAACGAGCTATTTCTGCTACTTACAATAGGCTAACTATAATTATATAGAAATTTATTATATTATGTTGCCGGTAAATCAATCATTTTCATATAGCCGAACAAAAAAGGGAACTTATTAATATCATCTAATCACTGGAATACAAAAGTGACTTATAACAACTGCAAACTGGAAAATAAATTATAGGTAACAGCCTAACAGCTACTACTTCACAAAACTCAACATCCACAAAAATTTTAATATATTGATCATTATTAGGTCATTACTCAATATGGAGTCACATATTTTATTAAAGCTAAAATAAAATTTTAAATAACTGAATTCAGTACACAATTTTTCGAAAGCTACGATAAAGTATTCAAAATCCCTTTGCAATTCCCAACATACTCTCTCAGTCTCAGGATTATATTAAAAATTAATATTTTCAGAATTGTCATAATATGCACTGACAGTTGCAGTCTTTTAAATAAAAAAAATTGTATTAAGATTTTTTTTTCTATTTCCAGGTAAATAGCACCGAAGGCTTACAACTAAAAATATATGTACATTAAATATTTCCAACTTCTTCATTTTCTTTATATTTGAATTTTGTATTTAATAAATTGGTAAATTATTATGAAATAAAAATTGCTGAGAACATGAACAAAAAAACGCTGTTTAATTTTCTTTTTTCAAAATGCCACCCGAATTCGATATTTTACAAAGTTTATGTTTTATTTATTTATTTACGAATTATAATTAAATTTATATAAATTTTTAATATTATTATTATTATTAAATCATGCCAACAGCGAACAATAATCAATAAATAAAATAATGAAAATAATAATAATTATGTAAACATAATATCTGAAAAATATTTATGTATAGTTATAAATAAATTTATGAAAAATTTAATGAACATTTTATTTATTTTTTACTTTACTTATGGGGGACATAATAGCAAATAATGGCAAATTAATAGAAAATTTTAAATTGTCGACATGAAAAAATTACCAATTTGCAAACATTAACATAGTAAAACCAGTCTACCAAATGAAAAATTGATTTTGTTTTTCATTTATGTTTTAAGAAAATTTTATTTATTATAAAAGAAATATTTTTACAAACGATTAATAACAAAATAATTTTTTTTTTTATATTTTTTCTGTGATTGTTGCAAATCGATCTGTGAATGTGGAATAATTGCAACATTTATAAAAACAGGAAATTATTATAAAAAAAAAAAAAATTATTAATTTATTTATAAATTTTTTTGCTGTTGTTGTTAATGTTAAAAGTTAATTTAATAACAAAAATTCTTTGGCGTTTAGGTTGTTAAAAAATATATTATACAAATTACCAGGTACACGCTATGCAATGTAAGTGTTGGCGGTAGGTAATATTAATTGATTGTAGGTTTCAAAGAATCAAAGCATTTTTATCATATCAGTTATTATGTCGAGTAATAATTATAAGGTTAGGTATTAAAATTAAATAAAATTCTGTAAATATGAAAAAAGAAACATGATTTTTTATATATATTTTAATTAAATCAAATTAATTGACTTTTAATTTCAATAATTTGATTATGCAATAATTAATTGCTAGCACGTCATCATCTACAAGATAAAATTTATCATTTGAAATGAATTATAATTTTAATCTTACTTACTTCCATTTATATATTTATATAGTAATTTGTTGAAATGAGTTGAGATTTGTATAAGTTACTAAAGTATGGAATTTAAAAACTAATTTTAAATTCCAAATTTAATTTTGGAATTAATTTTAATAGTAAACTTCCAGTTTCATGAATATACCAAATTCATGAAAGCGTTAATATCTCATCGAATTTATTAATATTTTTGACAATTGTTCTGCATCTGTGATTTTATATCTAAATTTCTCAAATTAATATAATCACTGACACTTTTTGGAGTATTCTTATATGAATTGAAATTAATACTGGACTATTTCTACCTGATATTATTATATGGTTTGATAGTGTAAACTATACCAAAACGTCATGCTTATATTGAGATTATAATGAATTTGATGCTAACAACTGATTAAAAATGCTAAATCAAAAATTGTTTCGTGAAACCAGGCGTTAGAGTCTGGCAAAGATTTTTATTATTATATTTTAACCATTGAAAGTTTTCTTCCAGTGCGTCAGAAGGTTTGTTTCAGAATTTCGAGCCATTTTAGTATAAGTCTTTCTAAAGACATTATAAAACTTTTCAAATATTTAAAGTAAAACTATAGCCATAGCTTCGTATTAACAAAATAATATTTGTGTCGTGATTGTTTCAATAAAATTGGAAAATTTCCAGAAAATATTGCAAAAAAATTAACTTACCTTCCGAATTTATTATATTATTGATTTTAGCTCGAATTTGTTATTACAGATCCTGTGAATCTTCTCTATTCTTTTTGCATAAACCTGTAGTTAATATAAAAAGTTTAAATTTTAAATAAATTTATTTGTTTTACAAAATTTAGTTAAACGCATTTACCTTCAAAATAAGAAAATTGTATAATACTCGAGATAAACGTCAATAAATTGAATACTAAAAAGATATTTTTATATTTAAAAGTTACAATAAATGTCTGCTTTCTAGCTAATAAATCTTATTTCAAATCCATGTCTATCAAACACCTGTGACCCAAATAACATAACATTAACCAAAGAACCCTTTTCTCTAAACATTACCAATTAATTTCATGTCGACCTTTAATCTTTAACATTTTTCATGTTACCAAAATAAAACCTTCTTTTCACCAAAAAAAAAGAAAAAAAATTGTTTTACTTTCTTTTTATTTCTACCTGAGACCAAAGGATCAGCATGATCCTAAAACCTATAATTGATTAACAAAAGGAAGAAAAGTGGTCGGGGACGGGGAAAAAATATATAAAAATCGAACTTAAGTCAATGAACTTAATTCATTTTTTATTCAACAATTTCTATTGAGTGTGTTCTAATTTAATTTATTTTCTATGCAAATCAGGAATATAAAGCAATTGTAACAATAAAGGATGAAAATTTGATTTATTAGAAAAATTGTTTTTTTTTTTTGCTATTTTGCATATTGAAAAAAATTACGCAGAAAAAAAAACCGTTTTTTCAAAATTTCCATTCAAGGTAGACGACAAGATCCTTTATTGAAAAATTGTAATTTATTATGCAAAATCAATTTCATTTTCAATATATAAAATATCCCAAGGATCAAATATCCTTTTTCTTTGTATAATTTTAGATATATACGCATCGCATCTGTAATGAACTGAGAAAATATGTTATGGGTATGCGCAAAAGGGTAAAAGGTAAATTATTTAAATACAAAATTCTCATAATTTTTTTTTTTGATAATACAATTGATGGATTCTATATAACGTATCCTTTCGATTGACACATATTGTGTATGCAAATTTATTATTAATATAGATTTCAATCACATATTTTAGGTAATTTTTTTTGCCTATTGTTAAAGGTACCTAACAACAGTCTGCGAAATTGAGCAATATTTGTTAACACAAGTTTTTGAATTTGATATTAATAAAATAATATTTGAAAAAATTAATTTCCTATATTATTAGAAAGGACATCTAAAATTTGGAGAATTACTAAGTTTTAAATTTCAAATATTTTTATTAAAATTCCCACTATGTAAACGTAACAAAAAATTAGTTTTACTGCATTTTAAATTTTCTGAAGCCACTAAATTTATTTTTAATAATATTTAAGGAACCTTTGAAATCATATCCTTTAAGGATAAAAATATCATAGATTCAAACCAAGTAATATCTATTTATCATCTGTAGCGCCATCTTAACATTAATAGGTTCGTTATTAATAGCCAAAAAAATGTCCTTTTGGCGATAATGCAGTGCTTGATTGAAATCTTTCATGGAATTTTAATATATTTGGCAACATGAAATATTTCCAGGTTGAGAAATATAAATTTCAGAAAACTGTGAAATATTTACAATGTTAAGAAAATATTCATACAATATAAAATTAAAATATTTCATTAATTTTTAAATAAAATGATATAAAAAAAGGTTTTTTTAAAAAATATTAATCAAAATAAAAATCTTTCTAAGTTGTTAAAAATTTACTAATTATGAAATAAATATTATATTAAAAATGAAATAACCAGAAGTAAATTTTGACAATTTTAGCCATTAATACTAAGAAACAATAAGAAAAACACAATATTTCTCAAATGTTTTGAAAATATATCGATCAGCGGCATATGCCCTACAAAAAAAGTCCACAAATTAATATTTTAAAAGTTGTAGTTATGAGTCGCACTGAAAATACAAGTAGCAGATAGAAAACCAAATTGCATAAATACCAATCAATTTAAAAATCATATATTTTTTCAAATACCTAAAAAGAAACGAAATTCTTTCTAAGAATTACAACATTATTATTTCAAAAACTCCAATTAAATCTTCTTCGATTTCTGTTCGCAATAGCTCATTCTTAGCCACATACCAAATTTCATTTAAAAACTATCACAATTTTCCAGTTTTAAAGGTTAATCATTAGCCATGGGCATTTAAAAGACCAGACCAACTAAAAAAAAAACCCCATAATTTTATTCAATTTTATATTTCGAATTGGCATCAAAACTCCTTTTTCATGTTGATGTTTTATGTTATTTCTTTAAATTAATTTTTTAGTCTTTTTCAGCAATGCCACAAAATAATTTTTATATTACAAATATTACATATCCTAACAGCTACTCACCTGGTTTTTGAAAGAGGTTAAATTGAATTGGGTGGATTGTTAAATTTAGCCCGTGTGTAGATGATGGATAATTATATGGAACTCGTCAATATAATGCCCGTGGCAATAATTTTTAAATTAGGTATACAATGATCACGTTATACACATTATTTGAATTAATATAATAAATATATAAGTAAAAAAATACTAAATAAATAAATACTATATATAGCGAGTGACTGGCAAATAATAAAATATTGTGTTCGTCCATAATTCTAGAGTCCTATAAAAATTTTTTTTGTTTCCAAACGAGTACTTGGTATTGCAGTTATTGTAATTGAAAGCCAACAAAATAAATTGTATTAAAAGAACGAAATATGACCGCAAATATGTAACTTTATATAATATTACTATGTAATTTAATTAAGGACATTTTATTCATATTTGCCTTTAAGGATTATAATTTTGATTCTATAACGAAAAATTAATTAATGCAGTGTGGAAAATTTGTTGTTTTTTAAATAATTTTTATTTCTGGGGATACAAGTGCAATGCCAGTTTTATCTTTTTTTATGAACAGGTGACTTTGAAATGTAACGTAATATAAAATATAATTTTTAATTTTAAACAAAAATGCACACCTTAGCAATGACAATTTTTACATAAACTATGCGCTTTTTTTGACATCATTTTTTATTTTTTTGTTAATGTTTTTACTACAAATGCGAAACTATAAAATAATTTATCTTTTTATTACCATTTCAACAATTGCAATTACATAATACAGAAGAATAAAAATTATTTATGCAATTAATTGTTATTTTATTTAAATTTAATGACTAGCAATTTTATGTTGTTACACGTTACAGTGATGGTTAAAAATTAAACTTAAAATTTTAATTTGTTTTATTTATTATGGCAGGTTTTAACTTGTTTTTTTGGTTTTGTTATTATATTACCCAGCAATACAAAATAGTTTTATTTCTTGAATTAATTGAATATAAAATTTATTAATTGAAATTTACACGGATTTTTTTTCTGTATTTTAAAGTTTTTGTTAAAAAACATTGCAGAATTTTAAATAAAAAAATATTTAAATTTTTAGTTTTATTAATTATAATTTATTTTAAATAATTTTCATTGCAAGTGTACGACGGAAAAGTTTCGACCCTAATCGACACAGATAAAAATGAGCTACGTAAGAAAAATTCTGCAAAAAATATTCGGCCAAAAATAATACGAAAATGGCTACTGGTTTATTAGATCAAACGCAGAACTTAAGAACTGTTTGTTTGCGAAGACATAATATGATTCATGACAAGCCAGCGTACAAAATGTGCTGGATATTTCCTATAAAACCTGTAGATCCTCCGTGTACTAATGGGAGCACGGCATAGTGGTCATCATAAAATGAAATGGGTGCAGACAGCTTTATGGAAGATCCTCAAATAATCTCTATATTAAATTGGAGAAGAACTGCAGCAAATAGAGATTACAGAAAAGACTAGCTCAGTTGTAACTCTTGGTTAGAATTTATAAATTTGTCAGAATAATATTGAAAATTATGTATTTTTAAATTAATTATTTTTTTACAAATTCTTCAATAAATTTAAATATATTTTGGAAAAATTCTTAAAGTTAACCTCTAAAAATATTATTGCGTGACTTAATTAAGTTAATTTATTATTGTTATTTTACATGAAATAATTTTTATTTCATAATTTAAGTTTAATTTTTGATCCTATAAAACATACAATAATTAATATAAATATTATATGCTAAAGATATAATTAACTTACATAATTATAGTATAAAACCTATAATGCCACAGACGCACACGTTAAATTTAAAATGACAATTATAGAAGACAAGTGCTTTTTACTTTAATATTTTTTTATACAATTTTTCCATTTACCAGTTTTGCCATCAATTTAAATAAGATGTTAAGCACAAAATTAACGTATAACTTTATAATTTTTACTCTATAGAAACATCGAGATTATAGGCAATTTAGTAATAAAAACGAGATCATTTACAATCTCTTAAAGTAGCACCATAATTTTAATCAAAATGCAAAATAAAAAAAAATATTTAATGATGAAAATTGCGACAACATTAGTTTTTATGGTATTTACATAAAATTTAATCGAATTATTTTATTTTATGATATATATTTCCAGATGAGGAAACTATAAAACATTGACCACAAAATGATCAATTTACAAACTCTTATAAATTTCTATATATATAAATATTATGTACTTAACAAAATAAACTATCTGGATAACATTCTTAACAATCATTGAAGATAATTTAAAATTAACTTAATTATAATCAACAGCCAAAAAAAAATGAACCATAAACTTAACCATATTGGGATCGTCTCTCATATAATATTCGAGCCTTGTTTAAATAGAATTTATGATAATGTCAACATCAATTCATTTTAATGATCATCACCACAATATTAAAAAAAAATTGAAATATATATAATTCACATATAGCTATTTATATATAACATAAAAAATTTTCAATAAATGGTCTTGTAAATTGATCGATTTTCGACATGAAAGGAAAGTTAATTTTCCTCCACAAACATTTTTATGAGGGTTTTTTTAGAAATATTTTTGACTGTTTTTTTAAAAAATAAAATTCTTTTTAAATTCTGCCAATATTCTGACATCAAATTACAGAAAATTACAGAGTGCGATAATATGAAAATTATTGTTTGTTTGGTTTTTTTGTTGATTGGATTCCTATTAAGGTTAATAATTCCATTTTTTTTTTTGGGTTTTCTTAAGGGGTCAATGTGTTTGTGGTTATTTATTTTTAAAGACGGTTCTTGTTATATGATTAGGTCTAACATCATTATGATGATCATTCCAATCAATGAAGCGACAAATTGATTTCATCAAATTGAGGTTTCTTTGAAGAAAACAACAGTGATCATTTTTCTTATACCTTATGGCTAAAAATAAGAAATTGTGCAAAATTAATATAACTAATAATTTAAAAGTGATATGTTTTCAAAAAATTAAAATCACCTACTGATTGAGAACCTATAAAAAACTGGGCTAATAATTGTGCATTTGTAAATGTTGACTGAAATGTTGATGTTAAATTTATGATTAGACAAAAATTTCGTATAGGTAAAAGTGATAGCAGAGGCTCAAATAGACTACACTGAGTGCACTTTTATTGATAACTCTTTCTAGGTATTGAGCTGCTTTCTGGTAAGTCGAAGTTTTCTAGTACTGCTATTTAGAGACCTCTTTCATAGCTGGGTAGTAAGGTTTATCTACAATGAAACCACTGTGTCTAGTTATTGCCGAGCAGTGTTATTACTATGGAAATATGGAAACCATTTAATTGAAATTTATTTCTACTACAGTGTGGAAGGGCCTAAAAAGGTAACAATTCGGAAGACACAATATCTGTCAATATCAGACAATTTATGTGTGATTATTCCTGTTTTACTGCAATTTAAATAAATTTTCATTAACATCTCTTGATTCAAACTTGGGATAGTTAATAAAAAGAGTGATTTAATCAGTGGCCTAGACATGGTACTTGAGAGTGCCTCATTCCAACAAAATTCGTAATTTTGATAGATTTTTATACCCCATTAAATTGAATATTATTAATGAATTATTTACATAAACTTCCAAAAATATGAAGTTGACTGCAACGGTCGGACAGCTAATATTATTTTAGCCAATATTTTTTGGTAAATATTAACCTTAATTTAATTTCTTTTATAACATCAACTTAGTATTTGATGAATGTTTTTATAACCCAAATTTAATAATTATTTGCCCAAATTATCTTTCAAGGAAGACTTGTGCTACACATTAATTTCATACACAAACAATTTCCATTACTAAAACAATATCTAGGGGCAAATAATTATTATATATTTAAATTACAATTTTTACAATTTATATACAAAATAATAGCGCTATAAAGTACCGAAATGAAATTTAAATTTTCATATATATTTCGATTTCGTTATTGAATTGTGACTTAATTTTACATTTTTTTCATGCTAAAATTATACAAAATAATAAAAGCCTGTGGCCAAGTACAGTAATTTTTTAATATCATAAACATCAAAACAGAAAAATTGATAATTTTTGTTTTTGTTATGGTAATATTTAAAACACTCATTTATCACTTCAAACTTAAAAAATGGGCCAACAATATTTGTCACTATTAAAAAACAACATACATAAAAGGATATTTATACACGCTTTAAGGCTAAATTTACAGAAGTCAATTTAGAAAATTTTAATATACATTTTAAATGACAGTTATATATAAAAAATTGATTTCATATGCAAAATTATAAAAAATTAATATAAAAAAAATTAATTCAAGTTATAAATTTTATCGAAGTTCTTTTCTTAGGTTTTTTAATTGGACAACAAAAAGGCGTTTATATCTTCCGTAGTATAATGATAATCATAAACAAGGACGACGAATATAATTTTTTATTATATAAATCGAAAATAAGAAAATAAATTACAAAAATTAATATAAGAAATTTATTCAAGAAATTCAAATTTGTCGCATTTATAAATAAAAATAAAATGTGTAGAGGCAAAATTTTAAAATTTCACTGTTTGGCTTCAATGGAACATAATTTTTGTATCAGTTTTTTAATGCATAATTAATTTTAAATTTCGAATTATAATAAATTATAGTTTCATAATATAATAAAAATATAATGTTAAGTATTCAGCAACACCTTATAATTTTAGTAATTCATGTGGCAATTATAAAAATGTGATCAAAAAACAGTTTTTGTATGGAAATTGAAAATTTGTGAATGGACTGAATTTTAAATTTTTAAAATATCTTTTGAAAATGTCATTTGAATACCTCCAAATTGTCATAATAATTTGTGTTATATAATGGTCCAAAATTAAATAAGTTTATAATATTTCCAACTCTCTCGATTCAATAATTCGATTGCCCCCATATATTATAATTCGAGCTAGAATATATAGGTGCTTTTGAGTGCCCCATACCATGGCAGTCTTTTCGGCAAAAATTTGAAGTTCTCATACTTATGACTGACTGAAAACATCAAAAACCTCTAATAACGTTAACAATTTAATAAAGTAAATTTATTTTGCTACAAGTTAATTTACAATATATTTGATATTTATATATTCTAACTCCACAATTGATTTCAATATAAAATGTCTTAAATTGCATTGTACTGTAGGTCAACATTTAATAACTAAATATAGAGTAGATAACTAAATTTCAACAGGTTTAATCTTAAAACCTCAATTTGTAAGTAAGTAAGTAAGTCAATTAATTAAAAAAAAAGCAAAACAAGCAAGATTTTCCAAAATATATTAAAGTAAATATGCTAAATTTAGTATACTGAAGCCAAATTTATATTGTAGCTCAATCTTATACCTCAAGTTAGCATATAATCATTTCTGTTTTCAAAATATTATTCAGTTATTTCTATACAGTCCAAACAAATTAATTTATTTTAACTTTGCTTTTTTAATTATAATTAATTTAATATTTCGGGTTTATATTATGCAGAATTAAAGTTTCCTTTATTAATAATTTACTATGTCCATATAACTAAGGACAGTATTTTAAATTTTTAAACTATTTTAAAACATGTAAACCTTAAATCAAGTACAAATTAAAGGAATTTTTCTTTATAACAACTTAGCAATTAAAAATTATGTTATCAAAAATATTGAGGGTTGACATTTAATTAATAATATCCACCAAAAAATATTTATTTATAATATAATAAAAAACTTTTTTTTTCTTATTGTAAATTAACCTAAAACAATTTAAATGGAAAACAATACAACAAACACAAATTTTTATTCTTAATTTTATCAATAATCTATTTCTCATCAGATGGCATTACCATAATAGATGACTGCGTTAAATGGTAAAATCAACAAACAAGCCACTCCCTCCCTAATCTAATACAAAAAAAAAAAAATATCTCTTATAATAAATACAAATGTGTTTCTTCATTCCCCCTCTCGAACTACTGTACTAACGTAAATATAATTCCAATTATATTTCAGAGGACAATAAATAAATCGTCAATGTTCTGCTGTTTTAAACTAGGATCAAAATTTGATATTTATTTATCCTTTTTTTCTACATTATATACTCAATTTATTTTTTATTATTTACTTTAAATTAGAAGCACACATTGACTATATATCTACAAAGGAAAAAAAACTACTAGTAAAAAAACCTTTGAATTTTTAACGGTTGACTAATGTTGTGCCTAGCATATGTTTAGTTGATTGAACATCAACAGCCTAACTTCGTTTAATACTTCAGTTCAATGAACGAAGTCAAAAGATTTTTTTTTATATATTCATGTACAATGTAATTACAATGTTTTGGTTAACTAAAAATGGGGGAAAAACAACTTAACATCCTTTCGTAGAATATCACCACAAAAAAAGGACATTTTAAAAACAAAATTCAAATTTCTAATCATTAAAAGTCATTTAATTTTGATGAAAATTTAACATAATATTTCCTTGAATTTCAATCTACTAAACTTTATTTTCATAAAATTACCTTGTAAAGAATTTGTATTTAATTTGTAAACGTTCTCGTCATCTCACTTTATTCAGTGTTAATTCTATATTAACACATTATTTTTCCACAGTTTTAATTTTTACTGTGGCCTATTTAAATTATTTCAACATTTCTCAATGTTAATTTAGATATTTTTGGTAATTTTTTTATGAGTGTATATAAAAATCGACCAAACAAAGATGACACGACCCTGAAGTAATTATCCTTTTTTTCTTGTTTCGAAAAAGAAAAAAACGTCTCGGCCTGTTAAATCTTTTCTGTTACTCACCCAATTACCATAGCAAACGAAAAATATATGAAAAAAATAAAGAAAAAAAACCCCAAAACAAGAAAAACGATTTTTTTTTTGTTCTTTTGAAGGCCGAAGAATATCTCCATCCTAACAAGGCCAAATTCTAATTAAATCTGCCTAATTGGATGTTTAAAAACTTAGTCGTTTTGTGTACATTCACCAAAAAATAAAGATTTCCGAGGATAATGATAGGGCAAAAGTAATTTTAAAAAAAATGAAATACATAAAAGCTTTATTTTATGATGATGAAGAGAGTGTCTTTATGGCATGATAATTGGTAATTTTGTTAGTGGATAATGATTTTTTTTTTCTTTTTTTGGGTATAATTTTTAATGGTTTAGAAAATTAATTTATTTTCTTTATTTTTATTTTTAGTAATTTTTGTGGAAGGTCAGAAATATTTAAAGACATTAGAAAAATGATTAAAACGATGAAGAGAATAACAAAAAAAGGTTTTGTCTCAAGTGATAATTATTGTAAACTTGTAATAAGTAATAAGAGTAGATTATTTTGAAATCAAGTTTATCAAAATATATTATGAAAACAAGAAATGTAATTATATTTTCGGTATTAAAAAATAAATTTATTTTAAAATGTGTACCTAAATTAATTTCCAAACGATTTCGATCTCAGGCACATTTATTGTTATAAAATATTAGTTATTAGTAATTATAATTAAATATCTAATCCGAATCAGTCCAAAACTAATGACAGTTTGTAATATTGTTATTGAAATTTCAAGATCAATTTTGAACTAAATAAATGGATTTAATTAAGTCATATATCAATTTAAAAATTCTGCATTTGTATAGATCATAAATCTACAATAATTAAACTAAAACTACTGGAACAATTCAATTATTTTCAATTATAAATATAATAAACTAAACTTTATTATAAAGAAATAAATTGAATAAATATTGAAATGAATGTTTAATGAAATATAAATCTTAAATTATAAATTAATTTTAATGACAATAAAAATGACCGGCAGGCGGAACTTATTCACCGGCACAACGTTGCAAACTATTTGGTTAGTGTTAATATTTTACAACAATGTAATACAAAGTTGCTTAAGAAATATTATAATTTTATATAATTTTCTATATTTGAACGTCATGTTAATACAGAATGTTTATATCATTAACAAATATCAAATAAATATTAAAAGTCATATTAATGCTACAACAAAATAAAACTGTAGACAACATTCTTAAAATTTATAAATTATTATATTTTAACACGACATTTTCTCGTGGGGTTCGATTTTATAATATGAATTATTTGATTTTAATCAAACTATTTCTTACACGTATATATACAAAGTTGCTATATTGAATAATTATAGTTGGAAATTTCATATTTAAACTATAATTCTTATTGAAAAACATAATTTATAATCATAATTTATTGATAATTTATTAAAGATTTGAAATATTTATTGGAGTGCAACATTTTCTTACTAATTTAATAACACTGAGTTTAATAAGTTTTTAAATTTAAAATTAGATAAATATATTTTTGAATTAATATTATTTTAATCAACTATGAACTTTAACAAATTTCACTAATAAATATTTAGTAAATATTTAATAATTTACCACAATATCACAACCCGAAAATAATTTAATCAATTTTTTGAATTTATTTTATAACTTCTTAAATTCGTTTCCTTGCTTTTTTGTAACGTACTACAATTCTTTATATTTTTTTAAACAAATTTCATAACCAAATTTTAACAATAATTTCATCCAATTCAATGAGCAAACCTAAGGGATGAAATGTAGAATTCATCACTTTTTTTGTTGAAAAGTTAATATATATAATTTTCCAGGCTGAGCTTGCAGCTAGAAAAGCTGCCGCGGAACTTATGGTAGAAACTAATCTGTGTAATAAGAATATTGTGATTTTCTCGGATAGTCAAGCAGCTATTAAAGCACTAGAAAACAGATCGATTAATTCCAAATTGGTTTTTGAATGTCGTACTATCCTTAGGCAAGTGAAGGCAAATGATAATAATTTGCTTATCATCTGGTCTCTCGGTCACATGGATATAATGGGAAATGAGAAAGCGGATGAATTGGCTAGAAATGGTGCGTTAGATAGCAACCTCCCAATCTGCCAGATCGGTTACCCAGTCAGCTCGATTAAAAGACTGTTTAAACTATGGCTTGTAGAACAAAACACGTTAAAATGGGTTGCGCTGAACAGTTGTTCTGGAGTAACCCCAATGCTAAACAATCGAGAAGTATTCTGAACATGACCAAACCAATGCTAAACAATCGAGAAGTATTCTGAACATAACCAAACCCATGCTCAGACTGTACACAGGAACGGTCACGGGGCATTTACTATTACGTACACATGCCGGGCGACTCAGAATGACAACTGAAACAGCTTGTAGAGGCTGTTTTGAGGATGACGAGACAGTTGAGCATCTTTTATGTCAGTCCTTACCTGTGTAATAAAAGGTTAAAATTTTTCGGTTCCTATTTTATAGGGGATTTAATAGAATTAAGCAGTGTAAAACCTGCGAAGTTGACAAACTTTATAAAGGAAGTGGGATGGCACGATTCGTCGTGAAAATGGTCAACGTTTCGTAAGGGGGTACAACGGGCCGTACGGTCTAGTTACGTGGTTTGGTCGCTTCCATTCCCCTCTTCTCAAACAAACCAACCAATATATATATATATAATAATTTAAATTATTAAATTAATTAATTTCTCTTACTATATTCTTTGTAAACAGCCTAAATTTGTTTTCCTGTAAAAAAAGAAAGCCAACCTCGAATAATAAAATAATTGAAATTCTTTCAAAATTCAAGAAGATTAAAATGTATGTATAAAATGTACATAAGACAATTATCTTGTAAATTTATTATTCTAATTATTATAATTATCTTTAAGAAATATTTTAACAAGAAAATTTATTGACAGAATATTTTTTTTTTACTTCACCACTGATTCTTATCTCTAATTGTTAAACAAGGCTATTAAAACTTTACGAAATTTCCCTAAGGGTGACAAATTAAACGTGAGATTTTTATCGAATAACAATTTATTATAACAAAAAATAATTGGAAATTTTTTTTTAATGTAATTCAGTTTTTTTTTTTGTTCCTGCCAATTTAATGTCAAAATGCTTTGATGAATTCCTAATTATTTTTCTTTCAACAAAAAAAAAGGATACATTATTTATGTCCATAATATGCCAAACCCTAAATTTTTATGACATTTTCAGGAAATTATAATAAAAAAATATAAATTAGTTATAAATTTAATGTTTGTAAAATAATATTTACATGAAAAACATTAAAAATTATTACACAATAACCAAAATTACAACGCCATGATAACAACAGGTAATTAAATCACCTGTTTCATTAGTTTAAAAAATTTGTAATAATTTAAATTTGATCGTATTATTCTTCATAATATTTAATTATACCCGCCCACTGAAAAATTCATATGAATCTCTTTAATAACTAATGGTGGTCAAAACTTAAGGAGGTGTGTTATCCATACCTCATACGATTTAGAGTAATATAATATTTAAGTTAATTTTCTGACCTTGCTACTTCATATAACTATAAGTATTGAGTATGTGTTGATATTCCATTGTTAATAATTATTATGGTAGTCCAATTTGAATTTTAAACAGAATAAATTATAAAAAATTTTATAGTTTGTTTAGTTGCAGCCATTTTTTGTTAGGGAATATATAATTAAAATTTATTTACTTAAAAATAAAAACATAAATTGCATTTTTTTCGTGATAATATAATTAAAATGTTAACTTTAATTTATACAAATTAAATAAAGAATAATTGATGGAAAATAACAAAATATATTAATAATAAATTTGTAATTAAAATATACAAATGTAAAAATAAAAATTAAATTCGAAATGTTAAATTTAATGTAAATATTTCTTTTATTTTAAATTATTCATTTCATGTGTTAAGTGGGCGTGTTGGATAGCGTTAAGATGAAATAATTTAAACGTGACATGAATTTTGAAGTAGAAATATTTAATGCAGATGATTATTGTACATATTATATATGAAATTGACCTCGAAATTATGATGTGTTTAGTGTAAAAGATTCCGAAATATTGTAATTATAAATTAAATATCATAAATAATTTGATCAGAAAGAAAAATGAACAAGTTTTAAAGATTTAATGGCTTACTGCAATTTGTATAATTTACATTGCAGAACCTCACATCATTTTTAATGATATGACAGCACAAAGCTTTGGCCCATACTTTATCTAAGACTGGTATAAGAATTCAAACCTTGCATATACGCACTGTTTCTTAAAGAAAATAATAACCTTTAATAAGGAGACCCACGTTTTTTGTTGGTAAAAGATCTCAACTTATTAGCTTTAGAACATCATTTAAAACAATATCAATGAGAGAGCTGAACGCTGAACCTTAACACAATAATACTTTATAGATTAGATTAGATTAGATTTTTTGAAGGGCTGGGAAGAAAATACTCATGAAAACCACTGCGTCCAAAAGACCTATTGTGTAGTGCCCTTTAGAATTATAGCTCACTGAGAAATGTTAGTTTGTTCATAAATCCTAGAACATTGGGCTGGATGCGATATTCCTTGGTTCTAGAAAACATTGACCGAATAGACTGGTTCTAGTGATGGCACACATTCACATAAAATGTGTTTAGCAGTCTCGCCATCTTCGTTACATAGTCTGCATCGGGATGAATGTGACTTATCTATTTTATTGAGGTCATAATTGAGGCTACAGTGTTCCGACAAAAATTGGTTAGTATAGGTGCACTTGGTTCTTTGATAGTTTAAGTAACTCAAGTGCCTTTTTATAGAGGGTAGGAATTTCTTATAACATTACCTTATAAGTTTAATAACGATTTAAATTCGATTTTTCCAAATAACTTTAACCAAATTTTTGGAGGTTTACATAACGTTATTAAATAACGTTACCGAATTCAAAACAAAATTATAATAATTTACTTTATCATTATTTCAATTTTTATGGTAGTCACAGAAATTTCTGTTAATACAGCTACAGCAGTAAACATATATTATGTATATATAAAGAAGAGGTAAATATTGCTATACGTTTATTGAAAGAATTCGCCATAACGCATCTCACATCTCACATGTATCATAAGAATTATATCTTACAATATTTGTATAACGACAAGACTACGATATACAATGAACTAATTAACTTAAAGAATTTGGTTTTCGATAAGATTATGATAAATGTCAAATTTCAGTGGTTAAATATTACTATTGATCCAAATTTTTTTTTGTACGATGGGTACCATGCGGTGAAGCTAATCTTTAGCAGCGTATTGGACTTTAGTTAACAAAAAATAAGATATAAATCAATTTTTCGAGATAAGAGCATTTTTAATATGTACGTTTCTAATCATAAAAAGAAGCATCATACAAAAAAGACAGAAGTGATGAAAACTTTTACCAACTAAATATTTTTAAATCGAATTCAGCAGCACAATTTAAATTATTTTAATTATTCTGTTAAATTTAAATACAATTTACAAAAAACAAATATACAAATTTTATGTAAATATTAAATCTAATAAAATTAAATATAAATAATTTAAATAAATTATCCATAACTTCAATCTGTTACCACAAAAAAAAATGAAACTCTTCCTTAGATATCGAACAGCATACAATTTGAAAAATAACCAAAAAAAAAATAACCCACCTTAAAACCCAAAGAAATTCTGAAATTGACAGAGTAGTCCGTAGAAATCTTTAAATAGATTGGTATAATTCATTTGATTTGAATATTTACTTAAAATGCATATATAACCACCACTACAATTCACCCACATCTCAGTCCATTTTATAGATAAACCTCACTCACACCCTACATTTAAAAATTATGAAAAACGACATTTTCTATGTGCCATTTACGACCGACGATGTTAGGAAAAAAATATCTTATTTTGAATAGCATACAAAAATCGTTTTTTTTTTTCTTCTGTTATTTAACCAACAAAAAAATTTCATCACAGATTGAAATATGGAGCAGAGGAGAGAGTGAAATATACACAAGCCTTAAAAATGGAAAATATTTGAGCTGTGGAGGAATAATATTTAAACTTTAACTAGCATTGGGGTTTGGCTTGCCTTGTGCCTTCAAAAATAAAAAAAAAATATATTATTTTTGTTATGCCTTTGAAATATATTTTTTCCAAGAAAATTGAGGGCCGTTTGAATATGCTTTTAAGGATAAACAAGAAAATACAATTTTCTAGAGCTTTATCCAAGGATTTTTTTTTCATGATATTATTATTTTTATTATCGTGAGTGTTTGTGTATATTTTACCTTTGTTACATTCAGTTGATAAATTTGCGTCGTTAAAAGTGATGTGGTTCCATAATAATATCAATAAAATTATATGTATAAGGAAACAAAAAAAAAAAATTATGAAAACTATTAGGGTGCCTTTGAAAGTTTCCATTTAAATGATATACTAAAGTTAAGTGGCATTCGAAACATTTTCGAAATCAGACAAAATTCAAAAAGATAGTCTCGGAACGCAGTACAAGAAGCTCAAGAGGAGCTTTCAACTTTCAACGGCAAAACTCCAATATTTTAAGCAGACACATCGCATTTAGAATATTGCGTAAAGGAATGTCATTAACTCGCACGCAGCTCAAACAAACTTATCAAGTCGGATATCCAAGCAGCCGTCAGACAGACCTTTTTAATTGAATCAAAACTTCTATTAAAGAATGTATATTCTTCTTACTGAAGCGTAGATGACTAAAAACAATAGCGTGGGTACCATGGCATGAAGAACTCATCTGTATGAAATTACCGACGAATTAGCAAGCACCATCCACTATTTCATCGTACATGAACCGTTTTGTTGAATTTCTAAAACTCATATCTAATAAAGAAAACCATAGAATCGGTTACTCTAGATCCACATTTCTTAAGTATACTGTGGGAGAACCCATTAATAGACTTTTCAAGAAAGACTCAATAGATCGTTTGGGTATAGTCGTATAATCTATTTATATTTTTATCTCGTATATTAACATTTCGTTTTGACCACATAATATTTCTGCAGAGCTGGGTCTCTATCTCTAAAATAATATTTGCAATAATTTCTAAGTATGTACTAATACTAATTAATGAAATAATTTATTATTTCATTTATTTTTTTAATTAGTACTCATCATTTGAGACCTTTTAAAAACTTATAAAATTTTATGTCACTTTCAAATTACTAAGTTCCTCTTCCAATATTCTTTCAATATGAAAACAGTTCGTACACACCAAGTAACGTTACGATAGATTTAATAAAAATAAGCTAAATTTTAGTTAAGATATAAAAATATTCGAACAAATAAACAAACAAAAAATGCTGATGTGCTTCGGCAACTAATTACTAATATATACCTCAAGGATTATTTAATATTAATACATATACATAGAAAACTTTGAAAATAAAAATACGATTTTTTCTTTTTTTTTAAGCTTCTATAGATTGTATTTTAAAAAAATCGGATTTTTCCTTTCTCATTTTTTTTTAGTTCTTCAAAAGATATTTTTTATGTTGAGGGTGAATATGTTCATTTTTTATTAAAAAAAATATAAAATAAAAAAAAATATAAATTATTTTTCAGAGGTTTTTTTTTATGTTTCATCCTGATTTTCTAAGGATATTGATATATGAAAAATAACAAAACTTTCATATATATTTATATATAATTTTTTTTTGTGCAAAATCTAAAATGCTTTCAATTTTAACGAGCCGAATAAGGATCAAAGATATGAGCACGCAATAACGATTAGAATAGAAATTGTTTTGTTTGTTTTTTTTTTTTTTTTTTTTTTTTTTTTTTTCTTCTCAAAATTTGAGTTAACTTCTTTCAATTTATCCAAAACTACACTACAAAAAATTTAAATTTAATAAAATTTAAAATGAAAATTGGATATTATTAGCCAGGAATGAACTGACGTATAATATCGCTTTTAAATCAATATCAAAGAAATAATATTGGTTCAGATAAAATTAACGAAATTAAAGATTTCTTTCATAGTACGTACACTAAAATAATAGAATCGATTATTAATTGACATTTCAAGCTACTAAATAATTTCTAATGTCCTGGCTAACCTAGTTATCCTAAACCCTTCTCCAATTAAGGGTTAATCTTTACGTTGAAGTTTGCTTAAAAAAACATGGATATTTAAAGCTATATAAAAAATATAATAATCAAAATTATCTTTAAAAATCCTATCCAACATTAAATAATTCTCTCCTCTTCAAAATTGTGTTAATTTACATTTTTATCCCAAATCAAAGCACCGCAAAAAAAAGGATCTTTATTTCGTATACAATCATTTTTAAATTAATATAATATTTTAACCTGAAAAACCATTAATTACCCTTAAAATCCTTCATACAAAGCCCCCTAAAGATAAGAAATTTTACCAAGAAATAAGACAGGAAAAAAACTCATTACAGGATATCGGATAATAGCAAAGGTAATTAATTTTGGTTTAAGAAAGTCCATAGATTTTATATTATTTAGAATTATTTTCAAATTACATAATGGTTAGACGTTGTCTGGAGTGATAAGCTAGAATTAATTGATGGAATTATGGTAATGATGAATATAAAGAAGATTTATTTTGGCCATTTTTATTAAAATTTATTACTTAAAAATTTGATTTGATTTTATAAAGATTTATATAATATTCATGAAGATTCATTAAAAATCAAAATTTCATCTCAATTTTATTTTATTTATAGTTTTATTAAGGGGGGGGGGGGGTTAATGGTCCTTATTTCAAAAACATTTCCATATAAATTTTCTTAAATAAAAATAAAATAATTCTTGTTATCCTAACAAATAAAATTGTTAGTTGCTTTTGTAAAGAAAATCATCAAAATTTCCCAAACAAACAAAAATGAAAAAAAAATATATTATTTATGCTCTTCTAACCATCATTCAGGCTCAATCAAAATTATAATTTTCTTTCTATGATTTTCTATAGCAAAAGAATACAAATGGAAAACATAATTTTGATGACAAAAAGCAAGAAAAAAAAAAATATAACAAAAATCAACACACAAAAATATGATAATAATAATAATAGTGAAAAAAATATAAAGTTGAAAGAAACGAAGTCATCCAAATTGGATTTTAAATTTCAAAAACAGGAAATGATTATAATGATGTTGAATATTGTTGTTGTTGATGATGATGATGGGAATATGTTTAAAATGTCACAGGCACAATTTTTATAAAGCAAAATTATAAATATTTTTGGAGAATATAAATATTTAATAAAAACTTTATATTTATATGGAAAAAAGCAGTTTCAAGAAAATCTTTGAGTGATAGAATGATAAACCTAATAATATTTTCTTTCATTTTTGTGTGATGGTAGTATTCTTAGTGAAAATACGAAATGAGAACGAAAGGAGAGTGGTTTTATGGATGCATGAATTGAAAAAAAAGAATCGTGACCATCCATGGACAATCGATTGGTCCAATTATACTCAGAAACTCTGATGGGGTGTAAAATGGTTAACATATAGATTTAGAGAATATATTTGTATTTCGTTATAATGTAAAACAATGATTTTAATCCTACATTTCCATCATGTGATTGGAATCCATTAAGTTTAAAATATAGAACCGACTTTTAATCAATATGTAATTTTCAAAATTGAGATTTCTGTGGGATAAATGGTCTATTATTAGAAGGATTCTTTATCATATAGCTTTTTATTATTCTCCTGATGGACATTCACCGATGGACTGACTAGCTTTATTTCTTTTCATATTATAAAAAAAAACTTTCATCAGAAATATCTTTATGAAGGAATAATTGATGAACGATACGAACAAAAATAGGTTTATAATTGTCGTATATTAATGTTTTTAGGTGAGTGAATTAAAAAATATGAGTAGATTACACCAAAGGTAAGTAAGAACGGAACACAAATACACGATAAAAATGGAAGATTAACGGCAGGTAAATGAAAGAATGGCAATGACGTTTAGGAAATTCGCAATTGAATCGGTATCTAACCATATTTGTCATTCCGATATTGCTACTTAGTCAAGGATATGGAATTAGAAATAATGCTTCCCATTCCCAGTTTTCTATAAAGATCTGAATTTAGTAAGGGTAATAATTTAACTAAATGGACAATAGTTAAATTTTTATTAAAATGTACCATAAATCCAAAACGAACTACATCGTTATGATTCTATGATTCCCTCTTATAATTCACATTATTATAATACCCAGCATTTCCTAGCCTATACAATAAAAAAGAAGCAGGAAATCTACTCATCAGCGTTCACAGTTCACATCTTACGATAAATTTAAATTAATAAAAATCTTGTTTATAATATATGAAAAGAAAATCCATCATTTTGTGTTCATATCCTTTTATTGTTGTTATTGTTATTATTGTAAAAGATAATGGAAAATACATTTTCCTATCTGACATATTTCTAAAAAAAGAAAAAAAAATTATCTTCGATATACCCAATTTTTACTCGATATTATACCCGAATTATATCAAAAAATAGAAAAAACATAAAATTTGGAAATTTTCCTGACGGAATTCGAATGAAAATCAATAGAAGAAAAAAAACTGTATGACATAAAAACTAAGCAGGATTGAATGATGTTTTGTTCGATTTTGTACAACCAAAAAAGGACAGAGCATAAATTGAAAAAAAAAAAAATATTTTCGGTAAACAAAAAGTTTTTTTTCTTTTTTTTTTACCTCCACGTGCAAGTTGAGATAAAAGTTTTTTATGTTTGTATTTTGTGTATTGAAATACATAAATATTTTCTAGCAAGCATAAATATTTTCTATGTATATAAAATATTTAGTAATTTTTTTTAATATATCCTTGAATGATTTTGAATTAAGTAGCAGGAGAAATATATCAAATATAATTTTTTCAATTTTTAGAGCTGGGGTTGGGGGTTTTATTGGGGATTTATAAATATGTTGATATTTATGTTATTTTGAACAAATCTTAGAAAAGTTTTAAAGAATTCAATTAATTTCTGAATATTTTTGCAGTAATTTGTTATGCATAATGTAGAAAAAACTTCCAGATATATTTTGAAAACTAATTGGAGATTTTATATCTGTCGAATTAAATTATTCAACTTTAATTACATATTCAAATTGTAAAATAGGTCTATAATATTAATATATATGGTTGTTTATACAAATATCGGAACTATGTACTGTAATTACAAGAAAACGTGCCCCCAAGGCGTTAAGTGATCTTTCTTGTTAAAACAATGGCTATAAAAGTAACAATTGGATAAGACAAATTTTAAATAATTTTATATAATATAGTTGCAGTCTGTTAATTCTAGCCATGATTCTATCTAAAGTTATTACAAAATTTGAAATTTGGACAATTCTTTTTTTGAATCTACTTTTTATTTTTTAAGTTCAAAATCAAGGAAAGTGTTATTTTATTTTTGAAATTTTACTCTCCCCCAGTTCTATGACATATTTTCATATAACGGGTCATCAGAAATCTTTATTAGCATATAATACTAATAAAGGAACAAAATGAAGGAACAAAATCATTCCAAAGTATATGAATTATAAACTGTCATCGCCGGAAATATATTAAAAATCAATTAAATCGTCCAATTGGAAATTGTAATTTACTTGATAATTCATTATAATTTTGAAAGGTTAAAAAATCTTGTAACCAAAAATCATGGTAATTAAATTTCCTACAATTTTTGTTCAATGAATAATTTTTTAAGTAGTTGTATAACTTGTAAGAAAAATATGCAACTATTTTGTCTATTTTAGAAATATGTACTTAAAAAAATATATTGAAAGTGCTCTATAAAAAATCAATGGCAAAGAAACTTTAATTAAATTTTATTAATAGTATTAAAATTATTATGTCATTTTCTATTTCATTTATTTTCAAATTTGCATTACACATTAATTTTACGTGGTACTATACAAAAATGGGAATTCGCATAGTTGACCTTTGGTCAAATCAGTTTTTTCTTTATTAGGAATACAATTTTCACATTACTTTATATTCAGAATGTGAAAATGGTTTTTTTAAATTACGCACTAAACATATTTATATATGTAAATATTAAGGATTTTCAAGTTGAATCAACAATTTTTAACAGAATTGATTACTAATTGCCCTACTTGAATAGTTAATATACGAAATATTTCTTAAATAAAGGATATTTTCCCTATCCAAAACTTTATTAAAAATATGTAAATAAATATCGATTAAGAAAACATATTTTTTTAACCAAAACACAAATTATTATTATTAATAAATTGAATTTCAATTAAAATATTCCTTTACAAAAAAAATATAAATTACATAATGTTAAAAAAGATTTATTTTTGATATATATTTTAATAAATCAGATCCTCATTTCCCAGTGAACTTTTTAAAAATAAATAAATCTTGTTTTCATAAATTCAGCCTCTCAAAAAAATATATATCCAAGAATCCAATTTTAGATCATAAGAAAAAAACAAATCATATCAAGAAAAAAATTATTTGATTTTTATGTTTTTTGATGAATATCAGCAAGAGAAGATGATGCTACCGAATTAAAACCCTCTAAGAAGCAATAATCCTCTTAAAGTTGAAATTAAAATCTTTCTAATATTCTTTTCATTTTTATCAGTAGGAAAAATTTTCTTAAATCTTCATTTTTTTTAAAAAAAATTCTTGGGGGAAATGATTTGTAACAAAATTGCGGAAAATCATTATGGTTTCGCCATGGGTACAAGTAAGCATATAAAAGGAAAGTCTGGTTTTTGTTGAAAGTATAATATAACTCTGAACATTTTTTAGGATACAGGCTACTAAAAAAACTTATTTTTCTATACATATGCAATTCATTTATATCAAGACCCAATATCCTTATAAACTCAAAATTATTTCTCCTCGTCGTAGGATTTTTATATTATACGGTATATATTATTTTATCAAATATATAGCATTACAAAAATCAATTCAGTTGACAAAAAAAAAGCATTTTGGATTAATAGAATTGTGTGCAAAAAGTGTTTTCAGAAAAACGATTTTCAAAGGACCTTTAGCATTTAATGCAATCAGCACCAATTTAAGTTTTTGTCAAGGAATTACAAATTATAACTTAGTATCCTTAATGAAGATCCAATATTTTGAAAATGTTATATAAAGGATTGTGAATTAATCGAAATATTATATTTCTATTGGAATTAATGATATTTCGGTTTTCAGCAGAAAATGAACTAATTTGAAATTATTTATCAAATATTTTTCCATTTCTACTGGAAATGTACTTAAAATATACTACGAAAAATATTGAAATTTTCTAAATTATATAATAACTCCCATAGCAATAAGGAAATATTCTTTTTTTTTATAATCAAAATCTATTAAACAAAATAAGAGTTTTAAATTTCACAAAAATCTTTACTTTTATCTAAAATATTAAATTGAAATATAATAATTCTTAAAATTCCCAAATGAATTTTTCAAGAGAATTAAAATAAAAATTAAATATGTTTAATATAAAATTAATTTAAATAAAAATTGTATTTATACTTACAAAAATTCTAGAGATTCATTAAAATATAATAATAATATTTTTTACAATTCTAATAATCTTAATAAGTACAATTCTCTATAATTCACTATGTTGATGATGATGATGATAAAACTTCTTGTAGGGATGATGATGATCCTATGGTGTTTTTCAATATAATTTTATAAAAAAAAAACATATTTTTAATTTATCTTTATTTATTTTTCTTGGCTTTCTTGCATGTAATTATAATTCATTTTATTAAAAAAAAAAAATTGTTCAGGATGAAGGAGATTATTAAAATGATTATGGTTGAGTAAATATCTATATCATTAGAGAAGTTGACAAATAATTTTATATAAGGATTTTTTTGATTTTTAATTTTCTTGTTATTTTTTATAAACAAAAATAAAAAAAAAAATATTTAGTAATATTTTTTTTATTTTGTAAATTTTCGACTACTTGTCATTCAGAAAAATAATTAATTTTAAATGGCTGTAGTACAAAATCATAGTGAAGAGCAGCTACTCTTATAATAATTGAATAGAAATTTAGTTAATAATTTTATTTTGAAATTACTAATAAGATAACACAATAATTCTATAGTATTTGGAATTCAGTTGGTACTTTATTCAAAATTAATGGAAATAATTAAGAAACATCGTTACTTAAATAAATAGTGAATATCAAACCTTATAACCTTCAGCTGTAAATTATGTAAATAAAGTAAATCGAAACAAATTCTGTGAATTGGCAATATTTAATATTCCATGGCTTTACATGACACTTAGAATTGAGCAGCCCGTAAACAAAGATTGGCTCTGGAGTATAATAACCCAATACGCTGGGGAAAAAGGAATAATATAAATGAAAATTTAGGTGGGAAATTGAAATAATGAATATAATAATATCACTCACTAACTAAATATACTAATCACAAATAACAAAAATTATTTTTCCTAGAATAGTTTACTTTGAAATTTGGAAGCCAGAAATAATATTTTGATTAAATTCAATATTCCCACAAATTTGTAAAGTCTTTTACTGGTCCGTTTACATCTTCTGGTAGATTTCTATAGGATTTAAAAGTTTGGAAAATTTAAAATCAAAATATCAAAAATCGTCATCTATTCAAAGCCAACGCTCATAGAATAAAAACATTAAAGCTTTAATTTATATTTTGTCATTTATGTGACGAATTGTAAATTAATTAACAATAAAGACTTCACTAGTATTTCAAGTCAATGCTAATCAATTATCAGTATTTAAAACAAGCTTATAAGTATGAAAGGATTGTAGATTGTGGTATACATTTGGCTGTGCATATAGGATAAATATTAATGGAATTATTACAATCTTTTTTAGTAATTGGTTAACTAAAAATATAAACACATATAACCAATCTAAACGTAAATTTGATAAAGAATATACGCTAAAAAGGTTTCCGAAATTCGAACTTAAATTTTTTAATTTTTACAAGTTATTAACAATTAATTATGTGAATTTCGTATTCAATATTTGTTTTCGTAGGTCCTATGTATTTCTGGATAAGTTTATTGTGTCCAATGTATCGCATTAAGGACTATATCTTGCACTTTATGTAGCTACAATAGATGTTGTTCAAAATAATAGAACTTTAATCCTCTGAGGAAGGAGATCATTTTAAATATACCATTTATATTAGACTATAGGCAATTACAAAACAACAAATAAAACTCAAAACACCTTTACAATAAATTCAATTTTTTTATACATTAATGTTTGTATTGTTAAACATAAAGATATATAAAAAAAAACTTTTCTATTAATTGCATAGAAACAATAAAGAAAATCTGAAAAACATTCTAAATTGGTTTGTTTTTCATCCTTGTTGTTTGTTGTTTATGTATACATACATATTTATATATATGTGTAAAGAATATTTATATACATATATATATAAATGTATCCAATTTTAATAATTCCTTCGTTCCTTATACAAACAACATAACAACAAAATAAAAAATATATAGATATTTTTAATAGCATAAACTTAAACCATAAAAAATAATATTTATTATGTTTTATGTTTTGCATATAGAAGAGAAGAAAAGATGGTAATAATGTGTTTGTTTTGCTTTATAGTTGTTGGTATAATTTGTGCCTCGTCGCCATCTTTTTTATCCACCCTCACAACAACAATTCAATATATATTTACAGATTTAGCAACCATTTCGGATGATATTTAAATATTTATATATAAATATTTTTTTTCGATGCTGTTTTATATTATTGTCACCACCGTTTTGTATACACTCCTCTGTATAAGGATTTGCAAAAAAATCTACTTCTGCTACCAATACTGCCACCCTTAAAAGTTTTTTTTTTTTACACTCATAAAAATTATAATGTAAAACAGTTTTGATGACGACTAAAATCCCTTTTTTTATCCACCCCTACCTAAAAAATGAAAAAAAAAATGGGAAAAATTGTGCGCGCCACGCCGGTAATATATTTTCTATGATGGATGCTTACGATTTTTGAGGTTTTCACGTTATTGTTGTTGTTATTATTTTAATATTTCTTCCTTTTTATGCGGTCACCCACCTCACAGCAACATCACTTAAATATTTTTTTTATAAAACTCTGACACTGTAAAGAGCCACCCCCCCCCCTTACTCTATAAAATGTCGTTTCATTTTGTTTGTCCCATACGGGAATGATGGTGTCAACATTTTCAAGTGACTATAATAGAAATTTTTGTTGTTGTATTGTTTTTGTATATACATGGAAATTGTGTATGAAGTATAATATTAATATGAAAACTCACGAGTTGGGATGAGAAATTTTTTTTTATTGGAAATTAGGGTGTCGCGGTTTTTTGCACTCGCACGTACCGAAGCATTTTTATATGATACATTTTTAAATTGTCGTTGTCTTTAAAAGAAAATAACAGTTTTTACTTTTATCGGCCATCATAATATTTTTTTTGGGGAAATTTTTGTAACCTCAAAATAAAAAGTATTTTTTTTTGTTGTCTATATGAGAAAATTTTAACTTGGCTATAAAATATCGTCGAAACCAACGCGACTTGCGGCACGCAAATGCCGAAAATTAAAAGTATTTTTAATATATGAGTACGGAAATTCGAATGTGGTTAGGAAAATTCATTCATTTTTAATCCATAAAATATTTGCAAATTAAATTAATAATATTTGAATAATTCGTATTGTTTTAGTCTTTGCCAAACTTTGCATTCCAACCTTATGCAACTATTTGCTCGTTATAATTAAAAGAAATAATAATTTTGAAATGATTCGGATTGTTCTAAAACCAGAAGTACATTAGTTTGTACTGAGTTTCCACTCATTTGTGGCACTAATTGACTATTTACTGCCATACAAAATTTGTTATATTTCTTGTAAAAGGTTGGAAAGGGCTGAGTGGCAGTCTATAAAACCAATTGGAAAAGGAATAGGATCAAAAATTCTGTAGAATCTTCAATAATTGGACGTTTTATAGACCTGACTAAAGCATTTATATATTCATGAAATTGGAGCTGTAGGGCTAAGCAGAAGAAAAAAAAAGATGATATTGTAACTATTATAAACTTTCTACTTTATTAGTTTATTAATAGTCTACTTTAATAATTTTTTGATTTTTCTTCTACAACGTCTGAAGCCCAGTTCAGATAAAACATAAAATAAAACAATTTAATAAAATTTTCTTAAAATTCTGGTTAAATAAAATTGATTAATCATAATATAAATTTAAAAATATAAATAATATTAATAATTTTACAAATCCTTTTAATTTCCTTTACAAATAAAATATTTTCTCTCATCATTTTCTAATCAATAGCTACAACAAAAAAAAACCTGTCCCAAAAGAAAACTCTGAAAATTATTAAATAAAATAAAAATAGAAGTAAGAAGAAAAAAAAATTGGAATAATCATCATTGAATGAATGGCGTTAATCAACTACCAAATCATCCAAATACATGAAAAAAATAAAATACAATTATATATAATAATATTTTATCAATGACGTTGGTAATTTCCATAAAGTAAAAAGGAAAAATTCACAAATTTTCCTTATATTTAAATACTTTTTCGCAAAAACAAAATTGATTATTATTATTTTTTTTGTACTATGCATAAATGAATTGCTTACAAAATTCCATAACCATTTCAGAATATTAAAATTTTTTTTTTGTAAAAATACTAGAAAAAAAAAATTATATTTTTTTGACTTCAATAATCCTGTCATGCCCAAGATGTAATTTAGATTTTTTTTTTTTGTTTTGCATGAAATATACATATATCCTTTGCAAGATGAAGACGGCATATACAGGACTATTACTATACAATATTTTAAGAAGTAATACATAAAATATATATCTATGAAATTCTGTAAAATAATAATCTGAAATCAGTGATTTGCAAAATACGAAAAAAAAGGAACACAAATTTTAAAATATATTTATTTTTTTCTTCCCCAACTTTGTATATTTTCATTTAGAGAGAACCAAAAACAGGACGACTAATGATGACGGCGACGTTCAACCATCAAATAGAAAGGACCAAAATCGAATCATAACAAGAATTGTTAGTTGATTTATTCAAATCATGCAGAGTTCTAGACAATGTTTTTTTTTGTGTGTGTTCCTTCCATCACAGAAATAATGTTGTGAGCAGGGACGGTCCTTGTTTTATTCAATTTTTAGATAGTAAAATTAGGAAGTAAGTTAAGTACAAAATAAGATAGATTCTTATTTGTTATACAAAACAGTATAGTTAAAATATTAACATACTTCAACCCTATATCCAGTCTTTGTAATGCCAGTATTGTAATGCATTTAAGTATATTTGGATCCAGTCTGCGTGATATATTGTTAAATTCATATTCTACAGGAAATTCTTTATATGTAAATCCAATTTTATACAAATATATAAGTTCTCTTTAGGTTACCAGTTGTAATCATTAACTAATTTTTAAGATAAATATCATTAATTACTAAATTTAGTTATCATAATTTTGTGACCTACTGTTTTTATGATCATCATACAAAATATTAGGGACCATATTTTTATTTTTTTATACAAATTTGACAAATTCGTAAACTGGAACACGTCACTGTTCAGTTTCTTGCATTCACGTCCGAATTTACGATAAATATTTGTAAAAAAAAAAAAAATATTTTTATTCGGTTGATTTCTCTTCTTTCTTCTAGAAATTTGGTTCCAATCTCCTTTTTTCATAAATCATACAAGAATAAAGTATATAGGATTATAGAATTTGAAAATTCTATCAGAATTTTTACTTGTATTTTCATTTTTCCATTTTTTCTTTTTTTTTATGATAAAAGATTATTATTTATATTTTAAATTTTTTTTTTTTTTTGGGAAATGAAGGAGGATTTAATATAATATTATAAAACGTAAAGGAAAAAAATGTGAATAGCATTTTTCATTTCTGTAAATGACAAAGGACGAAAAATGAGAAATGAAAGGAGAATGATTGAAAAATACAATATATAAAAAAAAGAAAGAAATTTAAGTAAAACTCTGAATATTCTTAGCAAACTATAAATCAAAAAAAGGAAAAATAATATTAAAAAATGTCAGTCAGCATTTTCGTGAAAATCGTTTATATATTTATATAAAAAAAGAAGAAAAATCAGTTTAACAAAAATTTCATTTTTAAGCTTTTAAATACGTTTAATAGTTTTACTCGATTTCAAAATGTTCTGTGTAATTTTGATATTTTACGCAAAAAAAAAAAAGGATAAAAGTTTTGTAACTGAAATTTAATTTAATTTTTACAATAAGATTATTTATTATCGTGATTCTTATTACGATCAAATCTGATTAAGATTATGGTCAAGTATTAGAAAGCAATTGAAATTTAAAAATTCATTATTCAACAAATTAGTAAATCTTTGATAGAAAAGGACTTGTTTGAACAAACAACATTGGGACAAATTACATTTGTTACCTTTCTCATTAATATAAAAATACTTCTTTCAAAAATATAAAATATTTTTGTGATTCATTTTAGATCCCAAATATTCTGTTGACATTAAAGCATTCAAACTACAAAATTTCGTAGATATTTCGTCCAATCAAATTACATTTAATCACAAATTTTTGTTTGCTATAAATAAAAATATTTCAAATAACATTTTTACTTAAAATAAAAACTTACTCAAAATTTTGTAGTACAAATTAATTTGCTGCTAGTCATAGATCCATTTTTTCGCTGCCGTGACTTAAATCCAAGTTACGTTAGGCCATAATAACGACTTAACATACGATATAAAGTCCTAATCACGAATTTTTCTTATAAAGCCATATCGTTATATAAAAATTTGAGACATGGACCAATATTAATTATTAAAAAGGTTGTCTAAATTATTTGAATATAGCGATAAAGTTGTTTTGTTTTGATTCTAGTTCGTTAGTAAATCACTTTGTTTAAAAAGAGTGTGTCGTAAGGCATATAGCTATTATAGTTTTATGTTGCATGGCTTTTTACTCATATATACGCGAATAAACTTTCAGGATTTGCATTAAGTACGGTGGTAGTGGATATAGTTAGCTACAAAATATCAATTCCAACTTTTTTAGATAAAGGTTTTTGTTATATTTACCACTTAGTAAGCTGCAAACAATTTTATTTAAAAAATTTAATTTACCTGTTTTTGTACGATTTTCTTTATACCACGTAATTTCGATGGTTCATCATTTGATAAATTTTAGTAAACATTTTTTTATCTACATAATTTGTAAATGAAAAAATATTTACGTAAACTAGAATCTTTTTACTAAATTTGTTTAATTTTCGTTTCTTACTAACATTTCTTCATAACAATTTTTATTATACAATTTTGACAGTAAAAAAGTTTCCCCTAATTTTCACAAAAAATTATATTAATTTACTTAACACCACACAGAAACACTTTTAATTTCATATTAATACATAAATAATTTATTTTATGAAATAAAAATTTCAATAATCAAAACATTTCATAATTCTATTCATTACCATACCACAACTTCTTAATAAATCCACAAAAAAAATATTAAACCGTCAAAATATTAAATTACACTAAAAAAAACATTACCAAAAAAATACAAACTTTTAAAATCTTTTTTTGCAACGACGACCACGTAAAAACAATCTTCTGATATCATGCCAGACAAATTTCTCACTAAACAACTTTGGACCATACACAAACGAGCATAATAATCATAAAATGATGAATAAAAAATACCAAAAAAACTAAAAAGGGTTAACAAAATTCTTTACATTTTCAGATTTTTTGTTGTTTTTAGAGACAAAAAAATAATCATAAAAAAAAAATTACAAAATTCCCATACATACACAATTAACATATGAACAAAACTCTTAACTGCATCATAGATACAGGCATTTAAACAAAACAAACAAGGACCAAAGCACAAAAAAACAAGAGTTTTTTTTTATATTTGAAACCTGCAGGCTTTGGTAAATTAAATATTTTGTTCTTGTTGTTGAAAAAAATGACTGGGCATAAAATAATAAAAAAATTAATAAAAATGTTTTTTTTTTTTTTTTATAAATATTCAAATGAGATTCTAGAACGGAGACAAAAAAAAAAGGATGCTGAACGGTTTAAACTAGTTTTATGTGTGGAAGGTTGGTTGTTTTTTTTCTTCGAATAAGTAAATTTCAGGAAGGATCATAATCATGATTCCTTTTTTTTTTTTGGTTTTTTTCGGTAACTATGATTTTTTTTTTATCAGGTTATAATTTATGTTTAACTTCCTAGATTCTATATATAAAAAACATAAAAAGATTCAATTTGTAGGGTTACTTTACATCCATCTGGAAAATTAGCTTTTTTTTATGAATGGATCGAATGTCACAAATAACATATGCGCCGCTGAGCCTATCGTTAAAGATCTGGGATTTATTATTAAATAAATTATGATAAAAAAAAATGTGATTATATGAAAAGGAAAAGTATAAATCAGATTCATAAAAAAAAAATACAATTCCATCTGGTGAATATTTATTTTATCAAATTCTGTATTGAAGATAATTTAATGAAAATAATTAAGTTGTACATATATTTTTTGAAAACTTAAAAGAATTTTTATTTATCAGAAATATTAGAAATATTAAAAAAAATAATTTAATATACACTATCGCTATTTTTAATATTCTGAACACTTCTCATTAATTTTTATGGAATGTCGTACAGCAGCGCATATAGTGAAATAAATATTAAATTATACTGCCGCCATTTACATTAATTTTTTTTTTCATTCTATAGCATTTTCAAACATTGAAATCCTCATGCTTCGAAAGTTTTATATTGAACCTACATATTTTATGTAGATTCTGAACCATAACTTTCTTTGAAGTGAATAAACTTAAATTGCAAAAATAGCTAAAATATAATAGTGAAATGGTCTCAACCGCATTTTTTCCGGTCTTAATTTTTATAACTGGTACTAAGTCAATATAGAGCGACATCAATATTTCGGTATGGATTTGAAACCAGGATCTGATACATCAGTAGTAATCAATTTACTTAAAAACTCTTTCGGTCATCACACAAATGAACACAAATTATCAATTGCTTCTGGAAATGGATCGAACGTGGAGTTTAATAATAAATTATATGGCTTTTTTTATAAAATAACGATCAGAAAATGTAGGTATCAGAAAATGGACCAGTCATTCAAAAATTATATATAAAAATATCCTGTGAGCATTTTAATATAAATTATAACTAGAAAATAGAAAAATCATAGGAGCCAAACTATTTCTTAAGCAGAATATTCTCATTGTCTAATCTAATTTTAACACATTTCATAAATTGGCTCTAGAATTCATAAATTTTATTTAACAATAAATTTCTTATACATAATATTTTTAAACCGCCCATAAAAAACCCACAAAGATTAAAGGAAAACACCTCAAACTATTGAAACATAAATTTCTATTCATTTTATTCGAAACAAAGAAACTTTACTAGAAAAGTTACAAACAAATTTCATTTTTTTGTTTTCTTTAACAAATATAAAAAAAAGAACCTTTTTAATTTGCATACTCAATATTCTCCCTTATCCTAATATTATACACGAAGATCCGAATAAGAAAAGTAAATTACAAGAATTACTTCCTGCAATACGGCACCACATGCACGTATTTTTCTAACTATAAAACAACCAATTTCAGTCAGGAATTTGAACTAACAATAACTCGAAAATACACTATCGTCCAAATAAAATAAGAATACGCAATTTAATTTATTCACCTTTTAATAATTTATCCAGGATACCCCCTAAAAATAGGATATCGTGAGAAAACGTGTATCACTAATAATTAATTCAATCTCCTCATTATTCAAATAAGACCAAAATTACCTCTCAGGTAGTAAAATTTAAATACGTCTCTAAAATTATCTAAATATTTTTACTATAAAAATTGGTACTATAATGACATCACGTCCCAAAAGTATTGCAGTTCCGTTTACTTAAATTATTCAAAAGAAATTAAACGAACTTCTTCACTAAATTTTGATGGGAAATATAATTCAATATAATTTCCAAAAAGGATATATATAAAAACTGAAGAAGGAAACTGACAAAAATATTTGACTAAAATCAAAAAAAAAAAAAATCATAATAATTATTGTCAACTTGAAACGACAATATAAAAAATGAATTTCTATCAATATCCTTATAAAAATAAATTTAATTAAATCTATTCTATATTAATCTAAATTTGTCTCCTTTATAATTAAGTAATCCTTTTACAAATTCAATTTTCATTATAATTATTGTCAATTTCAATATTGTGTAAATTATTTATTTACCCAGGATAATAATTATGTCTCTATCAAAATAATTGAAAATTTGCACAATAATAACAATAATGATAATACCATGTCGCCAATAAACAAATTATTGTGGTTTATCGGTTATTATCCTTAATCAGTCATCAGGATAATAATAAATAAAATAACAAATAATTGTTTGAAATACAAACAAAAAAAACAGGATCTATTCAAAAATTGCACAATTTATGCAAAAAATTTAGGGTGCAAAAATGCAAAATTGTATAATAAATATATTCGATATAATTGATAAAAAGGACCCTCTTGTAAAAAATTATTTCAATAAATTTTCTCCCCTAATTGATATACCAAAAGTGAAGAATTGCTAATCAATTGATGAATTTTATCTATATATAAATATAGGAAAATAATATCTGAAAGACAGCAAAAAAAAATGGCACACTTTAAATTTTCACTTATATAATATTGATCCTTTTTAATGTATTGTATAGAAAATCCTTTTCTCTGAAATTTTATTTATTTTAGCCAATTGTGTCATTGTCACCAATTGAGACTATTCAGTATGTATGACAATTTTAAGGTTTTCTGTATAGAAAAACCACTTTTGTTCCATTTTACTACTATATGCTCTTAATATAATAGGATATATTGTTGAGTGCTATTCAACAAGGATTCAATTTTTGCTAAATAACAACTACAGTAATGAAGAAATTATTTTTGTACCCCTTCATTTTTGCAATCTAAAAAAAATTGTTTTTGTTATTCAAAATAAGGACATTTAGGTGACGATGAGTCCTTTTCATTTATTCTAAGTAAATGATACATCTACGGATACGGCTAAATAACTTGTTGACAACGTTTTGCAAAATTTTAATAGTGAAACCCATAATTTTCTATATGTATTAGATATGTCTAGATACAAAAGTGATAATAAAAAATCAATGAATTTATGTATGCATATGCCACTGTCAATTTCAATTCAATTTATTGGTGCACTCAATAGACTAATAATGAAAGATGTCCTTTTTTATATTGAAGCGTATATAGCCAACACAATTTTATGTTATTTGCACAAATTATTATATAAAACCTTGATGAATATTCACAATTTTCACTATTATATTGAGCAATGCACACTTGATTTTTGTTGAATAAATGAAAAATGAAATAGTTTTTATACGTAATAAATAGGATAGCCGGATTGAAAAGCGTGTCATAATGAAGATTATTATTGCAATTTATTTTAAACTTAAGTTTTGGTGTTTTTATTGTATATGTTATTTATGTACTCGTATTGACCCCATATCATGAAAATGAGTATATCATGTAGAAAGGATGAAATTACTGTATGTATGAATGATTAAAAATAATGTATCAATTTATGTGTTTCAAAAGCAAAAGTGAACAAAAGTCATTTTTAGCTATAACATATTATGGTCGGCTTTAGTATAGAAATATTATAGCAAAATTTAAATACTGTTAAATTATGATATGGACATTAATTTTTTGGCACAAATTAATATTTTAGAATTCAGTGTTTAAAATTCTCATGGGAAAAACTATTTTCTAATGCCATGAACTAATTTGTATTAAAAATGTCTTTCATCAACCGAAAAAATTGAATAAAATTTTTATATCCTTGTTAACCAATTTCAATAATACAAAAAAAAATTATATAATTTTAAAAAAAATTCCTAAAATATTTTTTTAATATTTTAAATTTTTATATATTTTAAATTTCAAATTTTAAACATCTTATAATTCAAGACACGAACAAATAAATAAAAGACCAAGTAAAATTATTTTCTACCTTTCTTTTTAACTAGGTATATATATTTTTTGTATTCATTTTTGTTTCCGAAGGAGCAAAACGGATGTTAATTTGCATATCATTTTGATTTTTTTTTTCTTAACAATTTTTTTATTCATAAATTAATATTTATCCATCACGTATCTGAACCTTACAAAATAAAAGGCTAAATTTATGTGTGAGAAAACTAGTTTTTTTTTTAAAGAAAATAAAAAAAAAACTGATCCTGATGAGATCAAAATCAAAATGATTTAAGAGAATCTTGTTGTGTTGTTATCCTTTTAATAGTTCTTTTTGTATTCCTATAATTCTTAAGGTATTGTTTCTGCTGTCATGTATTTAGAATGGTTCTATATATTAGAATTTATGTAAATTTATGATTTTTAATGTCCAACGATTGTTATAAAAAGTAGACAAATAATTTGGATGAGAATTAAAATAAAATAACAACAAAAATGCAACTAAAATTTTCATTAGATGACAAGATATTTTCAATATTGATCAAAGTAATTGATATCCTTCTTGGTAAGTAACAAGGATATAAAATATTGAAAAAAGTAAATTTTAGGTGACGTGATAAATTAAAGGTGATTTATTTGTTAGAGGTACTACTGGTAAAAATGTACATCTGGAATTATTGTCTATGAATTTTCTACCCAAAATTGTTTGAATTATCGTAACAAAAAAAATGTTGAATGGTGTAAATTTTAAAGCTAAGAAACAAATCGAATTTATCGAAATCTCCGTTCAAAATTTAAAAAAATTAATAATTTTTAATAAACTATTTTAGAAAATATTCTAATTTTGAAATGAGTAGATTCCAAATTGAATTCAATATAAAAAAAAATAAAAATAAATTTCTTGTAAAGATTAAAATTAAATGCGTTATCTCAAAAATTCATAAATTTTGGGTCAATATCAATGGACGATAGATTAATTAGTTAGTTAATCTAAAAATATCAATATATCTATAATAAAGACTGCATTACTTATAATAAAATTGCATATATTCCAAATCTAAAATCAAAAATAATGAAATTTAAATGTAATTCTTAAACAACGAAATTTCCAGCGGATGCTTATAATAATAAAATTACCAATCTAAATTTATATTCAACCTGTCTGTAGACTGCAAAACTGAAAATAAATATTTTTCAATTTATATTCAATTTTGATCATATCACAATTTTAACGAGTTATTCTTAAATATTCCGCGCAAAGTCAAGTGTTAATTAAGACTTAAAAATCATCATTTTTAGGTGTTTATTAGCTGCAGGACATTACAAAACCCGACCCAACAGCTATTACAAATTGTAATCCATACCTTTAAAATCGAAATTTAGCAATTATTGAAATTACTTTCTTATCTTTGCTCCAAATTAACAACGTACAAATTCTTTAAGGCGTAAATTACTTTCCAAACTAACAATTTTATTATATTTACTTACATTTTGAACCAAAGAAAAACGAGTAGCACGCAATATTTTTGAGTTCCGTTTTTTATTTTTCGATAATTATTGTTTCGTTAGCGTCAATTATAAAAATTTACATATCAATCGATTAATTTCAAAGAATTATTTTAATTTCCCGAAGCTATTTAAAAGTTGAATGCCAGTTTTTGTAATTGTAAAAGTAAATTCAAAGTGAGATTGTATTTATATATATATTGTCACCATTATTACGACTAAAGAAAAGGTGTAAGAAATGTTTTGTTACAGAAATTTGTGAAAGTAAAATAAAAATTGTATCAGCAATAAATCAGGCTTTTTAATTCAATATAATCTCACGTAAATGTTATTAAAATAATGCGGAAAAAAATATAATGTGTTTTATTTACACAATTCTCAATACTATTAAGTGATTCTTAAAGATAAGTTAAATAATAATATAAAGAGCAAGACTAGATGTTGTTTTGCTAAATTTTGTCCTGAAATACAGTCAAATCATGATTTCAATACATGCTTTCGTCTGTCAAATAGGCTTTGTTTTAAAAAAACTCACAACTTAATCAATCGTACTGCCGGAAAAATAGTTAATTAAATGTAAGAAGAGATAAATATTCCCTCTAGAAATGTCAGTACTGACTTGTCGCTGAGTTTTTAGTGACAGTCACTAAAGACAAATGTAGGACTTATTAAAAACAAAATACACGATATGTTTGCCTGATTTTCATATAATGTCAGCGCCGACCGTCTTCGAGGAATACTTGCTGACGGGTATTCAGGTTGTCAGCGCATACATACTTTTCATACACAACTTATTATTTTTTTATTTGGTGGCATTTTCTAAAATTTTAAATAATAATTTATTATTAAATAAAATACTTACTATGATTGATGTCCAGACAGATTCATTGAATTAATATGAATGACACTGAGCTGACCAACTACAGACAGTCTCTGTGCTGACGAACAACAAGTTTATTTTATTTAAAACAAGTATTAAATACGTAATTTCGAGAGATGTTCACTAGCCAGCTAACAGTCTTTTGTAAGACTTAATTATGATTTGTCGTCAGCAAAGACATACATATTTTATAGAGGGTTGCTACGATATTGGATTGATTCTGCATGAGTAATAAGAATTCTAATTATAGAGTTTCGTTTTGAATAATCTGTCAAAATAAATTAGTCAAAAATAAAAATTAAAAATTAAATTATTATTTTATGATATTGGTACAATATTTTAATGATTAAAAAATATTTGGAAGAAACTGACTTTAATTGTTGAAGAAGAACTTCCAGTATGAATACTATTACTTTTTCCCAAATATTCATACCAACATTCTGCCGACTACATATATACTTATTTTATTAATAAAAAATTAATTATTTTTTTAAATGTCACAATATATTATTAATAATATTAAATGCAATAATAATAAAATTTAATAATATTTACACAAAAAATTTCAATAAAATGTCACGAACCTCAATCATTGAGACCCTCTGGATAATCTCGAATTGCCGCATTTTGATCCTGGAAAGCATTGAACACTATTGAATGCCCTGTGATGAGCGCTATCGCCAAGTAAACGGAGCTTTTATTAAACTGAATATATTTATTGGTAAACTGTCTGTGTTTTCTCTATCCCAAGCTAGCCAGCGTTGAATATGAGTTTTATCAGGCCAACTTTCTCAAATTCGCTATCAGGAATTGCTATATTTTCTAACTAACATAATAGTAAAAATTAAATTTTATATAAACTTTCCAATTTTTAAATTAATAAATCAATAAAGAGACCATAATAGAAACCATTTAACAATTGCTAATATTTTACTGAATATAAATTTAAACAAAATAAAGTATCGACGCTGACGCCTAATGCCAACACTATCTAGACGCAATTAATATCCTATACAACAGCAACAAAAAAAATATGCCATGATTAATTGAAATAAAATAAAAATAAAGTTTTAAAATTTATTAACAAAAAATAAAATTATCCTATTAAATCCATGACATTTGATAGTGTTCAACCCCTAAAGCATTAATAGCGTCTCGTATCCAAATAATCTCTACACAGAATAAAAAAAAAAGTTCAACATGACATTGCGTTGTACCAAAAAGTTTGACAAAAAAATGGTTTTGTACAACTGACATTTGTCAAATAATTTTTTTTTCGAGTTAGTTTTTTTTTCAAATTTCATATTAACGAATTGTATAATGAAATTCGGAATTATATTCTAAGCCTCAGTGAATATTACTGCAAAAAAAATATAGATATTTAGAGAAAAAAATTCATTTAAATATTATCATTGTCATCCTCTATTGACTTTGTATTTTAGGCTTTAGTATTTTCTATTTTTTTTCTTCACAATTCTATGTTTTTTAAAACAACTTGAAAAGGGGGTAAACAAATGGAAAAGATATGCTCAATTCGAAAATTGTTATAAAAAAAAATTAATATTTTAGTACAGTTTCAATGAAAATAATAGTTATTTACACAACTTTGTTAGATATAGATTAATATTACAAACGCCGTTCTAATTATGTAAGTACACCATAATTAGAACGGCCTACACGAAACCTGAAAAGAAATTGCTGACCATAATTGTTGGCTGACTTTTGTTTATAGAACTTAAGAGCCACGCACAATGCTGGCGGTGCCTGTAGCTGTAACAGTAGCTTTGTTTTTCTCTAGCGATTACTGCCAGATGCAAGCACAATGCTGGCGCAAAATAAATTGTAAATTGTCAAAATAGTTTTGGATGCAAAATGTCGTTGAGAAATTTTTTCATTTGTGCATTAAATTAATTTTATTTTAAAATTAAATTAATTTTATTTTCCTTCTGCATTTTTTAACCTCAACAAAGAACAAACAGTGTATGACACAACAAACACATTTTTTTTTACAAGAAGTTAAATATTTTTTGCCTCCCACTTTCAAAATTCTCATTGTTGAAATCTGGCTGTAGCTTTTTTTCCCTGGCGGTTACTGGCAGCATTGTGTTTGTTTCTATTGATTTCTATACGTTGAAACTTTTTTTAAAGTTACAGCCAGCGTCAGCATTGTGCGTGGCTCTTTAAGGAGAAATACCAGGAGCATTTTTTGTGTGATTGTCCAGCTGTCAGGCACAGGAGATTTAAAAAAAATTAAATGTCATTTTATGACAAGTCTTTTTGAGGCTAGAGAAATAAATATCGAAAATTTAGTGGCTTTCATGAAAGAAATAGGATGGATTGATATTTTTTTTAAATTATGTCTATACGCCAGTGGGAGACTACAATGGGTCCTTGTGATTGTGAAGGTCTCTATGATCTTCCTCCATTCCAACCAACCAACCAATAAAACTTAATTACTAATATCAGTCCGTTTCAGAAAATACTAACAAAATTTTAATCGAAAACTGCCAAATAACAAAACTTTTAAAATTGTCTTGAATTTAACCAAAACTTTTCAGACAGTATTGTGAAAAAATATTTTTTTACATATCTTACCGTACAGAATCAATAAAAAAATAATTTTTACTAAATAATTGGAAAAATTGTAAAGAATCAACTGATTAATGATATCTTTCCTAAAGGCGTCGTGCTTGTTTTACTCTTATCGTAATAATCTATATTAAATTAATAATTATTAGGTTAATGGTTTTCTTTGATTAAGTAAATTATTTTCTTAGGTTATGTTAAACTGTCAAATTTGAATTCATATCAGTTGACATGAAAAATTATTTGTTTACATTGTTTCCTCTTATTTAGTAAACAATTAAGACGTTTTGTAAATAATTTGCATAACACTGTTTTAAGATATTTATAGTAAATTATACTCAGACTTATCCGGATCGATCTTAAGAATTTAATTTGTGTTATGGATAATTAATATTTTAATTAATGTATTTGTAGAATTGATAAAATTAAATTTGCGAAATAATTAAATATGCAAAACTTTCATATATAGAAAGTAGGAATCCAAAAATATTAAAGATTTTAATACTAAAGTCATCCATAAAATATTCAAAATTTGCAATTGTATAGCCAAAGAAATACAAGAAGTTTTTCAATAATTCGTCATATATACTGAAAATATGAACTGTTGTATAACTAACAAAAAAAAAAACCAATTCCAACATTAAATTTCACTACATAGAATATTAAAGAATATAAATGAAAAATAGGCCATACAAAAAAAATTACGTATCTGCAATATTATTACGAAAAGAAGAAATTAAAATGATATTTTCCTATAGAATATAATAAATATAACTATACCATATGCTAACTCATCTGCATGAAATTGTAGATAGTCTAGCCAATTCGTATATTTTCTTTTCAAAGAAATACAAAACTTTACTCAGATCAGTTTTTTTTTTATTATTTTGTGTTGCTATTATAATATTGTTCCGTTGTTTAGATGAGATTTTCCATTAAAGCAATTACCTCAATGATATCAAAGCCGGATATCCTTTTTAAAAGAATATTATAAACTACAATTCTGAAATGACCATCATCGTCATCGTCAATACATTTTGACCATCTAAACAACATGTATTTTATCTATTCAATCATACAAAAATATAAAATGGATACGTAACGTAGATGATACGATGTTAAAGAATATTTTATTAGAAAGAGTTTTGTACAAAAAAAAAATCAATTAGAATTGGATATATAGAATCATAAGTCTAGGATATTTACTGAAGAGGATATTTTATTTATAGGGAAATAAACTGCATCGTCGTTATAACTATGCTTTCAAACAAGGGAATGTATACAGAGAAACAAAATACTGAAAGATTTGAACTGAAAAATAAGGGTTTTCTTCCAAATGTAAAATATATATATTTTTTTCACCCTTATTATACCACGGGGAACATAGGACCTCTGTACAAACTTTCTATGACCACGTTTCGTGTTCTGTTTTGTGCGGTAGCTTTTATTTGCGAACATGTCACGTTTGTTTTCTTCATTTCATCTTGAACCGTTCTTCTCCATGTATTTTTCGGTCGTCGACGTTTCTTTTTTCTTGAAGTTTCCAGTCTAGTGCTTCTCTGGCAATTGAGCTTGAAATGTCTTCGAAGCGTGTGGCCTATCCACCTCCACTTCCGTCTTCATATTTGTTGGAGAATTGGGTCTTGCTGTGTAATGACCCATAGTTCTTCTTTAGTTATTGTCTGCGGCCAGAAGATCCTGCATATTATGCATAGCGACTTGTTGACGAATACTTGTATTTTTCATATGTATTTTTTGTTAACCAACCAGGTCTCGCTACCATATAGAAGCACTGACGACGCAGGAGTTGAATAGTCTTAACTTAGTTTACCTTATATCCATATTTTTCCTAGTCGGCTCTTGCTTTCTGTATTCTATTTTGTATGTTTATTTTATCACCGCCATTTTTTGCCATGATGCTGCCGAGGTATCAGAAGTCTTCAACATCTTCTATGACCATGTTCTGTATCTTGACCTCTCTGTCTCTGGTATTTCTAGCGTTGATTCTCATGCATTTCATAAAATATATATAATAGTATAAAATCAATGGTTATTTTAGTTAAATATTTTACATAAACAAATATTGAGTTTCAAAAAGTCCAAAATTATCTAATTTAAATTTAAAGCTAAATATTCAAAATATGAAAATATTTAAATTTCAGTTTCAATTAAATACTTTCAACATCTCTACTTCAATAACAAATCCATCCATCAATTCCAAATACTAAAGTGTACTACATGTCCATCTGCAAAAATTGACTAATACAAAATTTCCATTTTACCACCATTCCCGATAACAACAAATTATAATTTTCTTTAAGTTTTCATTTTTTTTTTACTTTTTTATACAATTTTGCAATCAATTCGAGGTTGTATTTTATTTTTTTCGTTAGCCAATATCTTAAGTGGCACCTGACTGTTTCATTGCTAAAATATACAACTTTTACCTGACTTGATTGGTACCTTTTTGTATTCCATTTTGTGTTGTTGTGATGAACGCATACGATATTGATTTTCAATTAGTATAAGGGAGAAAATGTAACATTAAATAGTGATGGCAAATATTCTAAACTTAAAGAATATTTATTTTCCATCAAAAACAGACTTTAAAATGGTGTGAGTAGTGGGACATTATTGTAAAGATCTATTCATTTTCCCGATAAAAAAATATTGAAACAACATAGCCAGGATTCAATATTCTCGTTAAGATATATATCTTTTTATATTATTATTATATAATATAAGAAATTTAAAGTAACATCCCTTCAAGGACTTTGAAGGGAAATTTTAAAAATTTTCTTCGATAAATGAATTTACCTAAACGATTCACAATGTTAAACAAATGAAAATGTTTTAAAATATCCTTTTAAAACTGAAAGGAGGAAAGAAAAAGGAGATATAAAAGATAAAAAGTCCAAGGACATTATTATCAAATTTTTGTGTAAATTTTTTCTTTTTTCAAATTTTTTTTTGTTTGTCCACCATTTGAATTGATTGTGAACCATTTGCGTGGGGTCGATTTTTTTTGTGTTAAAGTTTGTTTTGTCCCTTTAGGATTTAAGAAAGAAGAGAGTACAATTTTCGGCAATATACAATCCCTTTTCAGTTGATAAGAATAGAAATAAACAAAATCTTTAATATTTACTTAAAGTAAAAAAAAAAAAAAATGTTGAATCGTAAGTAATTACGGAAAACTTTTGATTCTTTTACGAGGGTTAAAAACACATTAGACTTTCAATATTTTTTATAGGGGGTTGAAAAGAATTTTTTTTTTTTGTTAGTTACCAATAATTTCTTTCTTTTTTTTTGGAAAATGAGAAAAAGATGATGATGTATTTTGTTGATTTTCATATAAATCGAATTTCCTTAATTTTATAAATTTATATATTTATATACATTTTTATGTGTGTACATTATAATGGAATACAATTTATTCCCTCAATTGTAAACTTGTTTTATCATGAATATTTCTTCTTCCATCGCATTATAATATCTTCTAAACTCTGATATTTGTATTGGGTAAAGAATTTATATCACGGTCAAATATATTTATAAATTTATTTTGCTTGTGGTACAAAATACAAAACTGTTTCTATTAAATTGGAGTCAATTTTTTTAATTACGACAATATTTTCAGTGTTTTCCTATCGAAATATGAAATTCATTAGAAGAACATCAAATTGGTTGTTAGGAAAACAGTGTACTGTACATAAACCTTCTTCAAACAAACATTCCTTTAAAAAATACGATTAATCATCGTAAACTGTACGTTTTAACTTTTAATTCACTAAAAAGAAGCGTTACTCATTTGAAATGAAAACTTTGAAATATTTAGTGTTCAATACCTGGTCTCTCGAATAGTTTTAAATAGTTTTTCGTTATATTGTCGTTGGTAAAATTAATTATTAGCTCCATTACATATTTCAAATTATTAATTTTTTTTTACATTTTATTATGCTCCAATTGATGAAGTAATAATTTCCAAAAAAGCTTACCAAATTGTTCGTTTAATAGCAATTTCAATATTACTATTCAGAATTGAAGAGACTCCAACATTTAACCTAAGATGTTAAAGTGTATTTGACTGTAACAATAATTCAAGAAAATTTAAATTTAAAATTTGATGAGATAATTTCTTATAATATTTTTTCAAACTTAACAGAGTCGATTTTAAATTTTGTATAATATGATTTACATTAAATAATATTTCAAAATTAACTTTTAATTTTCCAAATTATATATTTAGTTAAAGACAAGAAATGTTTCAATAGAATTAAACTTTCGAAATGAAAGTGTTACATGGAACCCCAATTTAACTTTCAAGTTAGTATAATAAAAAAGATAATACCAAAACTATTAACTCTTAAATGAGTAATTTCAAATATATATTAACTATATGGGATACTAAATTATTTTAAAAATATTTAAATTTAATGTTAATTATCGAAAATATATGGCCCGAATTCCATGAACACAATCCAGCCTGAAACTACTCCTGATTAATCTTTGAAATAAAATTATCATCTCAGAACATTACTGATGGTAAAACCTCCTTAAACGACTTATTTATGGCCTACGTAAAAGTCTGCTAAACATTAAATGTAAAAAAAAAAACTTAATTCCATTCTGTTTGTTTCATTTTCAGTATTCATTTTTTTTTACGTTTTTTTTTTATAAATATATAATAATAATTTTTGTGTGCAAGAAAATAGCCTGTAATGTTCATGACGCACCCCCATGAGAATTATATATAAATTTTCATTTTTTCTTTTAACAACACAACCACTAAAGTACGCACTCATGCGAATCTTAAGAAATAAAAAATGATGGTTTACGAGAATAAAAAAAAATTAATTTTAAATTTTTATATTTTTTTTTTTTTTTTGTTAATTCTTGCTTTCCCAAAAAATAAAACCAGGACGAATTTTTTTTATAGTCCTTTTCAAACACATACAATTTCACAAAAAAAAAATTGCTCCTTGTTGTTGTTGTGTACGCAGCAAAGAAAAGGTGTGGCTATACATGAAACCCTCATAATATTTCATATTTTGTTACAATCATACACAAACACACATACAAAATAAATATTTAATATCCTTCCTTTTATAAACATATAATAAAGTAAAGAAATAAACTGTCAGTATCAGAGTCAGGATAAACTACAAAAAAAAAAAAACAAGCAAGGAAACGTAAAAGGAATACAGCAAAAAAAAAATTCAATCCCCTGAATTAAAAACACCATTTTTTTTTCTTGCGTAGGTTACATTTAAATCTCCACACACACAAACACAAATAACCTTATACGTATCCTCGCAGGATACGCATTTTTTAGGGGTTGACAAAATATATATATAAAAAAAATCCTCTTCTTTACTATTTTGAAGATTTGAAAGTAAAAACTTATAGGTAGGGGTGAAGATTGATTATTTTAGTTCAACTATTTGACAATAGATGGCCAAGTGAAATAACTAATTGGAATTTCTTTGATTTTATATTATTATATATATTTTCTAAGGAATTTTACTGTTTTATAAATTAACAACATTCCAAATTCAGATTTTAATTTTCCTATTAGAAATTGTCTCGAGGATGACAACGTAACGGAGAAGGATAATAATTAATATTATTTTTTAAAGAAAATACAAAAATTTTGTCTGAGATTTTCTTTTATTTAGAGAGAAATGTCTAGCCTTATTCAATTATAAATTTACCTGTTTGTATTTTGAATTGTATAGAGGAGTACAAGATGGAATTCCCTTTTGTTTTTATATTATTAAATATGAAAGAATTTTTTTTCGTCTTTCCCTAATTGTATCACCACCCGCTAGTCTTCCCCTCTTTTATATAGCTACAAAAAATAAAGAAATCTAATTAATGTAATGAGAATACTGAATGACTTAGAAACTACAATAAAAACAATTTCATCATTTTCTTGATTGTGTGTCAGTGAAAAGCTGAAATAACATTGATTTTGAAGACATTACATTAAAAGGACGCGAATTTCTTCTGATACAATTAACAAGTATTATATTTTTTTTTGTATGCGGGGTTGTTGAAACATCAAGGACGTGAAAGATAAACTTTATAAAAATGATTTTAATTGCGGTATGACAGTAAAAAAAAAAATATTATAAATTTTCTTTTTGCCTAAGGATATTTTAGTAAATTTTTCACTTGAAGACCTTATAATTGTTGAAGGTTGGGTGGATTTGTATATATATTTTTTTTATGTTGGATAAAAGTGGGTATTGTTTTAAAGGGAGGATAAAGATTGTATATACAGACTTTATACATAAATTGTATCTATATATATTTTGTACAGAAATTCTAATTAATTAATAATAAAATATGTTTTTTTTTTTCGCTTGTTTTGAAGAAGCTTTAATAAATTCTTTAGTTGTTCTGTTTTTTTTTTTTTTTTGTTGAATGGTATGTCCTTGTTATTGGGTTGTTATTTACCGTTGTTTTCGTAGCCTGAAGGGTGTGATAAGAATAACACAAGAATAATAAATAATTAGGATGTGTAACGGATATTATAATTGGTGTTAAAAAAAATGTATACTTTATAATTGGGTTAGAAAAATAATGAACAGGGAAATTTGATGTAATAACTTTGTTATAGAGGGCGGAGGTGGAATGCTATTTATTTAATTTTTTTTTTGGAGGAAGATGTTTAATTGCGTAAGAAATTAAATGATTTAATAAGACAAGGAAATTAGATATTATTTAAATTTATTCTTTTGAGAATTTTTTTTTTCTTGTAATTTTTGTGGTTTTATTTGTGGGAATTAAATGGTTTTCCTTTTATATTTGATATGTTAATTGAAAAGTATATTTATAATTGACAATGTGATAATTTAGATCAAATTAAGGATTAAGGGGAAATAAAGAACAATTTTTGGTCTGTTGTTATCGTTTGAATTTAATAAGGTAATTAAAACAATTATTATTTTATAGGGTAATAGTTTTACATTCGTTAATATTGAAATTGTACTCCTTTATATAAATTGAAAAAAATTGAAAATCATAATTAAAAAAATGTGTTAATAGTTAAAATTAAATATTTTATAGTTAAATTTTTTTTTAAAAAAAAAAACAATATATTTTATATAATTTTAAATCACCCTGTAAACCTTAAATTATACTTAAATACTAGCAAATAATAAAATTTCAAAAAAATCGTATATTAAATATTCATATGCAAATTTTTACATTTTTGATAATTTACCCCCTATTTATACTTCCGTGCAAAAAAAAACAATCATAGAACAAAAATATAGAATCATTTAATTTATTTAGATTCAGAATTACAATAATATAAACTTCCGTGAATTAAAAAAAAAACATTACAAAAATTACATATAATTTCAAAGTCAATAAAATACAAAAAACAAACCAATAAAAGAATCCTCACAATTTATTTATGACGTAGAGGAACACCTTTTTTGTAATAATCAAGTGGTTTGTGTGTTTTGCCTTTTTTTAATCACAAAAAAAGGGTCCTTGCAAATAAAACACAACAACAACAAGTAAAATGCCAAATTTATATATGGTTGCAATACAAAAAAATATCTGCAACAATGCACATTTAACACCTCACAAATTATCTTTGAAAAAAAAAAAATAGGACCCTTGCGCCCTGTTGATCATTGACAATTGAAATTACCTTTTTAATATATTAGCATTTTTATTATGCAAAATATTTATAAATATTTCCTTCTCTTATAAAAAAGTGTGCAAAAAAGATCATCTGGTTGCAAAATATAGTTTTTGTTATTTTGTAATAACCGTGGAAGTCCTTTATTCGTCCTTTATTCGGGAGTTTCGGAAGTAAATATAAATTTATATACAGTAGATTTAAAAACATAGTTTGACTACCTGCACTGTGGGAATTTCAATTACAAATCCGAAAAATAAAAGTATATTATTAAAAAAATAAAATTATGAAAAGGACCTTTTATCCTTTATACAACCCCGGAAATAGTTATAGTTAAAAATTAACATAAATATTTAATAAATGACATGAAAATATTGAATACGTAATGACGCATATTTATTCTTGACTTTATTAACCAAAAAAAAAAACAAGAAAAATAATAATAATAATTTTTCGAATATCCTTTTTTTTTGGTCCTTTCTCGGTAAGACATATAATCTTGATCAAAAAATTAACGACATGTCACAATTTCTTCTAATAGTCTAAGTCAAGAATTTAATATTTTTTAAAACTATTTTTTTTTCTTCTGGATATCCTTTAACTTCTTACCATATGTGCCTTTCTAAAGTAAAAATCATCTCCATCAACACAATAAACAAAAAAAAAACCATAACCAATAATAAAAAGAGTTAACTGCCGTGTTGGTCACAAAAAGGACAATATAATAATGATTATGATAACATGTGTAATATATTTGAAAACTGAATACAAATTCGATTTTAATGAATAAACTTAATATCCTTATAACAAGTAAAAAAATAATTTTGAAATTGTTTTTTTCATTTTAAAACATACGTATAATAATATGTACACACTGATAACAAGGAAACGACCGGAAAATGATTGTCAATATATAAGAAGTAGTTTTTTTTTCTGTATTAGATTTCAAATCAAATTAAATATCCTTTCAAATATAATGACATACATAAAAAAAAACTATTTTTTTTTTGTATCGAACTTTTGAAACACCAGGAAGTTTTCAGTAACATAATTTTTTTTTTCTGACAACAGACGATATTTAACAACAAAATAAAAACCATGTAATTATTTTTCCATTAAAATGTTCTGGATATTGTTAAACTCACAATTATCGTTGTGTTTGTGTCATTGATGACATATGTATGTGGGAGAAGTAGGATTTCTTGAGACAAACAATTCACAGTATGTGGTAAAGAATATAATAGAACATATGTAAGAATTGGGAAAAAATATTCAAGACCAGACACAGACAAACAGGCTACTACAAATAGTATTTAAATGTACACTGGAAGTCTATATATAAAACGGATTAAAGTTCAATTAAGTAAAAAACTTTAATAAGTTTACAAAATTTCACTATGTAATAAATTTCTTTCGTTAAATATGGATTCAGGGATTGGGTTTGGTTAAATTAACTGATATGGATTTAATAGATTGAAAAGAGAGTTAAGGTTCAATGATGTCAAATAAATTCCGTTCTTTGCGTTCAAACATAACATTTTACTTTCATTTTGATCGAAGTATGTAATTCAGTTTGAAGGAATGAAACGATTAATATATATCACATGACACAAGAAATGTATTCACTACTCCGCAGGTTCATTAATCTAAAACATTTCAATCAAAATATACAATGATTTTAAGTTCATTTGACTGAAACTTATTTCCAAAAAGTAGCTTCAGTAAAAAATATTATTTTTTGAAAGCGCAAATTTTTGACAACAAAATCTTTGACTGAAATTAATTTCTTTCTTAATAATATATAAATTTTTTGGCTGATAAATCCAGATAAACCAATTATTTTATAACTTTAGTTACCAGGGCGATGATTATTTTTTTTGAGATGCTGTTTAGAATATAAAGATAAAAATGTGAGCGAACAGTAATTGAAAGCTATCGTTTTATGTATGATCGTTTTATGTATGATTTATTTAATTTTTTACAATCATTTTGTCCGAAACTAATTTTTAGTTGAATATCAACATTTCACCATTAAATCCAAACAGATTCCCAATTCCCAATTAAAAATGTTTTGTCATGAATAGACCTTTTCATTGAAACTAGTATTCCTTACTTCCCAATTCACTAACAGTTCTACTACAAAAATACTATTTCTTAATATATATATTATAATCGATTTTTTATATTTTTTTCAATACAAAAATTCGAATTTATATCTGAAATTTATTTCTCATCATTGTTTAAAAATATTCCCAAATAAATATCGAATTTTCCAATATTTAACTTTCCTAAGTGTAAATGGCTCTTTAAAAATTCTCCTAATTTGATTTCATTTAATAATTGTTATTTGAACACCTTTTTACCCTACACTTAATATTAAATTTCAATGAATGACACTTCCCTATCCTTTTTTAATTGTAATTTTAATTAGATATGTTTTCAGTAATTTAAAATCGATTTTTCTCATTTTTCATTCACAGTGAAAAAAAGGTTTTATTATTATGTAATTTTAGATTTCTGAAAGTGAAGGTTTTTATATTTTGATTAAATTTCAAATATTTTCAATAATTAGTGAATTTGAGAGAAACTTCCAAAGATCTTTATCTCTGGAAAAGGATATTAAGGGTGACCGAGGCTCCTGACGGGCTGTAGCGCCACGGAGTAAAAAAGAAAGTATTGAATAAAATATTAATTTCCAGTTTTAAACAATACACGAAATATTTTGGTTGATTTTTATTCAAATTCATTTATTTCATTTGTTTTTTTTTACAGCTCTTAGACTACAATTTTATTTAAAAAAATTGTTATCGTTAATTTTTTGTTAGTAACCGGTTTCCTAACCGGTTAGATATATTTTTCACAAAAAAAGGATAAACTAACTTTTAAACAATTTTTTTTTATATTGATCAGCAAAGCCGTCGGTAAATTATCCTTGTACATATCAACAAACCAAAAAAAAATCTCATTATCCTTGAAAATATTCTATTTAAATAAAAATTATTTTTAAAACCATTACAAACAAAAAAAAAAAATATATTTTTTTTCATAATTTGCATAATTTTAATTTGTCTCACCTATAAAAAAAAATATTTTGTATAAGGATATATTCAAACTCATTTAATCGTGTATTCTTAATTCATAACCGTGAACCATTTGAACATTCTGTAAAAAAAAAGGATTCAGAAATATTAGAATGCAAATATGATTTAAAAAATAAAAAAAAAATATTATAATTTCCCTTTTTAAAATCCTTTATTTGTCAACTGTCTATACACAGATAAATATATTTCTAAATGTACTATGAAAAAGGGTTGTGTTGAGAATCCCTAATGGAATGTAATTTTTTTTTTCAAAAAACGTGTTTATGATTTTGATTTACGAAATTAAAAATCTCCATGTGTTCATGTGTATGAGAAATGGTCACGCATTTCTATATAAATTATGTGCGTATATTTTGTACCTTTAATAATTTACATATGAGATTTATTTTAGGCACATACAACGTTATTGAAACCTAATAAAATTTTAAATAAAAAAAATAATTTGAGGTACTCACCATATTTCAGGTCATCAACAGATTCAGTTTAATAAAAGAGTTGAACGTGTTTAAAGTTCATTAAATTTCGAATTAAAATATCGCGATTTTATGCAATCACAAAAGTGAAATTTTTAGTAATCGGATTTTTTTGGAAACTGCAGAATTATCTGGAAATATATAAAAAATAAAGTTTTAAAAATATTAATTTTTTATTTTAATTAAATAATTTGGTGTTATTTGTGTAGTAAATAAAATTTTTATAAAATAAATATTTATTTTTTAATTGAATTTTCTTATTTTTTTAACATTAATTTTTTCGAAAATTGTATTTACTTTAGTAAATATTGGAATTTTGTGGCAATTTGAACAAATTATTTGTTGTTTAGTTGGAAATTTCTTTTGAAGTGCTAATTTTCATGAAAACTAGATTAAAATTCTTATAATTAACCCAAATTTTCTGTGTCTCCGACGAATAAATATAAATTAATATAATAATAAAAAAATAATTCATATTTAAATTGAAACTAAACAATTTTAAATTCATTTAAAATTGATTATTATTTATAGCTTTAATTGAGTGCTTTAAATTAAATGTTATAATAATATAATTAATCCCAATTTATTGGTAAGATTTCAATTTTGAATTATTTAGTCATAATTTGAATTTAAAGTATAAAATCGGTAGGAGTTAGGAGTGTATAATATCTGTTGGAGTATATAACGCGTAATTATGACCTAAATACTTGGAGGTCCTTGTGGTCTCACTCCATACTCAAACCAACCAACCAACCAAGTATAATATGTTTTGAAATACAAGTAAATATTATAGAATTTGTTCAATAATAATCTTCGAAAGTTGATAAGAAATAATCTTCATATTTTAAAGTTATAAATGATTTTATGCGAAATATTTCAAGAATATGAAATCAATTTAATTTTCAAATACAAATTGATCCAAAAATAATTAAATTCTCAAAAGAAATTTCAAAAAATTCCAATTTAAAACAAACCTTTATTTTAACATACAAAATATAATTTAAATTTTATTCAAATCTTTAAAAAACCTTTAAAAAAATATTGTTTTACTCTAATTTCATTCAAAAAAATAAACTTTTCTTAAACTTATTTTTTTAATGTCCTTTTAGTCCTTAATTTATTTACAACTTTTAATATAATATAAAAAAGTAGAGCAACAAAATCATCCTTGTCACTTTTATATATAATACCGTATATATTTTTTAATTTCACTTTCATTCATTTTGTTCAAGGTTTTAATTTCCTTACTCATACTTTTCGAACCTTATATACGATGGCATCGTGTCTAACCTTGAATTAATTTTTTTCTTATTATATTTCAAAGAAACAACAAAAATGTAACCAAACTTAAGGACGACAATTTTAAGAGTGGACAAAAACTGACTATTAAACCGCATATTTCCGTTTTACTATAACATTCTCTACAAAATTGGTCACCCTTTACACAATTTTATCAACCTATATAATTTCTATTACATTTTTTTTTGTCCTGTGGCCGAGAATCCTTCAACTTCTACTCAAACTTGGACTCAAATAACTTTCACTTGGCTCCCATTAGAAGAAAACTCTAAAGAACAAAATATTTCTATACTATAATATATTTCTGTATAATAAGGAAAAATTAAGAAAATGAAAGAAGAAATGGATACCCAAGGATTCATTTTATTTTTTGTTGCTTTTACTTCATCTGTATTCCAACCCCCCACCCCCTACCATCATAGTATAAAAATATAATTAACATCTTGTTTTTATCCATGACCTAGGATACTAACAATGAAACGGCCAAGTTTCAAAAAAAAAAAAAAAACTCATTATGTCCTTTTTATATGGTGTGGTGAAAATATGATGGTATGGTCCAACAGAAGTCCAGACAAAAACGCGGAAAGTTATTCTTTTTTTTTTTTTGTTTTTTTTTTTTTTATTCTTTGTGTACTTTTAATTTTCTCCCAGTTTCCTTTTCTTTTATAATAGCTTTACTGTACACTTTACTAACACTGATTAATATTTGAAAAAAAAAAAATCGTCCTTGTTGATGAGTAATATAGAGTGTGGGTGAAAATTTCAAACTCTTTCAATGTAAATGAGAATTTTACCATTCACGTAATTTGTACTGGATTTTATTTTTTTTCATGACCTAGACACTAATTTTTAGAAAAAGTTTTACTATGAAAAGTCCTTTAGGGATAATTGTGTCTTTCTCTCTTTATGTATTTTAATAGGTAATTGTTTAAAATTTAAATTTTACAAATAAAATATAAATGAAAAAGTGAAAGTTTTTGTTTTAATATAATATTTAAATAAACTTTTTAAGAATTTTTATCTACAAATTTTATAGTAGACTAATATTTTTGTACAAGAGAAAACATTTAAAAAGGACGATTGCAATGTATTAGTAAACAAATTAAACTATTAGATAATACAATTAATAATTGCATTACAAAGTGAGTTTGAGATCTTCTTAATAACCTTTTAATATCAGAATTGTAAAAAGTCCTTAAAGTGAAAATTATATAATAAATTTACAAATTTTGATAGTAAATTTAAATTTAAAAAAAATTATTTTAAAACATTTTTCTCGTTTTACTGTTGATATTATTTCCCTAAAGAGTCCTCGATAAACATATTCGAAAATTATTTACAATGTCACAACCACAAAATGGTTGAAGTTAACAATGCTAACATGATTCATACATAATAATACAAACATAACAAAATTTATAGTCCTTTTAACGAAAAATCAATAAATTGTTAAAGATAGAGTATTATATAAATGTATAGTAATATGAAAATTTTATATATTTTCCGCCCTGTTTTATTTTATATACCCACACCATTATCAAAAATAAAAAGTTCAATTTAAATGGATGTCAGGACATATTTGAATAGACTTTATTTGTTTACCCATTAAAAGTTTCCCATGAGATCACATTTATCAAAATAAATCATTTAATGATGCTTTCATCGCCACAGTTTTTAACGATTTTTCTTTTAAAGAAAATTAAAGATTGAATTTTCAATTATGTTAAATACAAGCAAAAAAAAAAAAATACAATTATTTTTATTTAAAAAGGGTATTTTTTTATTTTGAAATCTTAAGTATTTGACAGTTTTAAATTAAGCGTTTAGTAAACTATAAATTTCAGACGATGCATCAAAAAAGAGTGACGCATTAAATTGTTATTGAGGTGTTTTAACGACAGAAATATTAAATTAAAATTTTTATTATACATAAGTAAAACATAAGTTTTTAATGAGAATATATGAATACTAAAAAATTAGTTTTTTTTTTGTTAACTATTGTGGATGAAAATAATGTTATAATATCGCATCACTAAAAATAATTGCGTTTCCTCCATTTTTAGTATAAAATAGTAAATTATACTTTCATGAAAAACATACATTTTGGTTATGCTCAAAGTGTATTTGCTTACAATAGAATATGATATGAGAATAGGGTAACTGTGGTAAATATTGTTTTAGGAAATAATTTAAATTTCTAAACGAATATAATTTTATTAACAGATTTCTGTAGCAAATATAACAACATAATACAAAATATTTATAAAAAGTGTTTGAAGAAATGGATCGGACATAAAACTAGGAAAAAAACCGAGAGCATTACTGGAATATAGTGAAATACTCAAGAAAAAAGATCAAAAAGTCGTCTGAAGAACACCTCTAAAGTCAATCAGTAATCATAGAACCAGGAAAATTCCATTATGTAAATACAAAAGAAACTAATCGGGTGAAATGGTGATGCCAACTGAAAGGCCAACGCTTCCAGGAGAAGTAATAAAAAAAATATTTAAATAGAAATTAACATCACCTTGACTTCATAAACACTTCAAAATGAATTATCAACTTTTGGTTTTTAATTATTCTCATCATTTATAACATTTTTAAAATTAATCATTTTAGGACCATTTTGTAAAAGGATGGTTTAAAATCAATATATATTTCTTGGGCGTTAATATTAATTTTGGGGGGCGGTAACTATCATTTATGTGGATATTAAAGCCTGAATGATTAAATACCTTAGGTGATAATTCACTACATCCATTAATAGGATAATAACCATAGATTACCTATAATTATTAAATTTAAATTTAATACTGTATACCAAAATAAATTATTTTGCAATTTACTATTTCACATATTTATTAAACTACAAGGACTCAAATTTTCATGTCCGAAATATTTCCACTATTTACTCAATTTACATTTTTTTTTAAATTTACATTTAAACAAATTTTATTTGAGTGCGTGACTACACGAAAGGGGAAGAGTATAAAAAAATACTAATTTTTTTCCAAGTTTTATTATACTATTTCCATCAGCGCTACAAAAAAAAAAAAGCAAGCATAATATTATAAGAAACAATTTTGCAGAAGCTGAACGGTTTAGTCAACCGAACGACAAAGAAATATGGTTTTGGGTGGATTTGATAAAAATCCACCCCACAAGTAGTAGCAGCAGTTCGTCGCAGTAAATGCCAAGTAAGATGGATTACACAGCTTTGCCACATTTATAACATAGGGTTTGGTTTGGTACTATAATATTAGTACACCATTTTTTATATATAACGATTTATGTGTAAATGTATGTGTATATATAAATATAAATTTCAGTAAAGTAATTTCTAGATAAATGTACTTTGGGGACTGAAGGATATTAAGGAATTGCGAAATATATGTATATATAACACCAGCTGAATACAATATAAAAGTTATGCTATGGAACATAATGCGTTCGTGAATAATGGCGAATCAGTTAAATGGACCAACATTTTTTTTAATTTATATGAAAAAAAGAATTTTATTGTTCCTTCCTTTTAGAGCATTCGTGCTGTTTTTTTTAGGTTATGACAAAGTATCTATTATTCCTATAAAACAAAAACATTTATTCTTTATTACTAAATCTTATGTTGTTTCAAGCAAAAATTTATATTTTATTTTCATTTTAAATCATTTTTTGGTTAGTTTGTTTTTTATAATAAAAATTATAATTTTATTTAAAAAGTTTTAATAGAACGGAGCAGTTGGTAGACAAGGATATCTGGTTATTCATAAAATTATCTGTTATTAGTCAAATATTGAAATAAGATGAATTTTGTAAAATATTTTCAAACATATCTCAAGATAATATCATAATTCAAGCTTGAAGGATGAAAGTATTACAAGCAATTGGCCTACAATATAATTAATTGGATAAATCGTACTCAGAATTTAAATAAAAGATAAGAAACGAGATGATAATTTATGGTAAATCTAAACTAAGGTAGAAAATTTAGCCCACAGAAAAACTACTTTACATAAATAATATTCTAAAAAGTACTTTAACCATAGAATTACATTTAATCTATTGAGTAATAATGGAAATCCATGTTTTTCATCTCTAACACGATATAAAAACACATTTCATGTTTTTAAAAAGTTCATTAAAAATTAAATTTTATTTAAACACATAAATTAACCACATTTATTCATCAAACCAAATCGAAATAAATTCATTTTTGTTATATCTTTTTCAATTTATAAAAAAAAATATAATTTAGACATTTTTTCAAATCTTCTGTTTTTCCTACGAATAGCAGAAGATTTAAGCTCATAATTTTTTATATAAAAAAAATTCCAGACATAAATACCTGTCAACATTTTCTATATATTGCATTAATATTTTATGAAGAAAAAAAAAACCGAGAAAATTAAAAAAAAAAGGAAGAAAATTTACAATTTTTACATATAATCCCCAGCGCATACCCAGTTTTTTTTTTTATTTTATTCGTGAAAATATTCTGGAAAAACTAACTACCTAAAAGAAACAAGGAAAAACGCATTAACAAAACTCAAGAATAAATAAATTTTCCAGTAAAAAAAAAGAAAAATTTAATGTTTTTTTTTTCTGTGAGAAAATTTACACACTTTTGGCTGGTTTTGAAAAGATTTTTTTTAGCAAAACAAAAAAAAATAATATTTTCAGTTTTTCTTTTCGTATAATGGAGGTGTAAAAAAAAATTCGCGAAAATCCATGGATAACGCACAGTTTTCTTTAATACAAAACAAAAAAAAATATTCATTTTTATAATGTATAAGGATATATCTATTTACATATATTTTTCTTTCGTATACATATATTGAGAAAATGTCATCATAATTCATAGCAATAAAAACAACAGCAAATTTGCTGAGTGTTTTTGACTAATATTCTTGCTGGCTGCCACTGAAAAGATATTGAAGATTTGGGTTTGTTTTTTTTTTTCCTTTCCTTAGGATTTTCCTTCCGAAGTATATCAGCAGTTATGTCAAATATTATATGGGGAAAAAATATAAATTCATAAATTTTTTTTTTTTTTTAAATTTATGTTGTTTATGTAATTTTTTCTATAGCATATTACTATGTGCGGTTATGATGACTTACCCAGTAAACAAAATATTTATTATTTTTCTCAAAAAAAAAATTATATATAAAATTATGTTTATAGAAATTATATATTTTTTTTCTTCAGTGAACAAGCAATGGTATCAAAATAATGAAAATTGAAATATGTGAGACAAAGTAAAGGGTATGTTCAGTGTAAAAGATAATATCATTTTTAGAATGGAAATTTTCAGCACAAAGTTTTACACTTAAGAGCGCCATCTTCTTATTTCCGAAATATTATATTTCTATTATTGTACTACCAACATAATAAAGCTGTTTAGGTAGAGGTTTGGGTATGTATAAACGTCTTATATTCACTGCCGGTCACTGTAGGCCGTATCCAAGGCAGTGGCGGAACTAGTGGACGCAGGACCCTGCGTTGCGGGGGGGCCACCAGCTATAGGGGGCCCAAAATTATTGTTCAAAAAAAATTACAATCATTTTTTTATATACATACACTGAATTTTTTTTACCGCAGTAATAGTGTTGTTCACAAATATAAAACTCATTGAATACTTACTGCTGCTGTGAATTGCTATTACACTTTAAATTTAAACCAAATATTTAAGTAGTAATATTTTTAAATTAACATTCTTTGTCTTTTTAAAATTACATGTGCAATAGAAAAAGTGGTGTGGCATTTTTCAATTTTATTAGATTGTATTAATTTGTTGCAATTTAAATTTCATAAATTAACTTTTAAGTGTAAGTTCTCCTTATCAATTTCATAAGCTAAAGTTTCAGTTATATAAGAAAATTTTTAATTTCTTATTTTTTCTGCATTACTATAGTATTGTAAGTCTTCAATATATTTATTCAACAAATATCTTGGTAATAAAATATCGAATCTCATTTATTTTCGTGATACAGGTATTAATATAAAGTTGAATATATATATTTAATTTTTAATTAAGAAAAGGTAATTATTTATTAATTTATAGTAATTTAGAATTTAGACTATTAAAATGAAGAAAAAAAACTTAGTAGCACAAACGGTGTAGCAAAAAGAAAAAAATTGAAAGAAACAAAAGCCAGTTTAGCTAAATTACCGAAGCTAACGAAGGTTTTGAAACAAACCGAAACGCAAACGGTAACGACGGTGGAAAGTCAAGAATCTGAAAATGTGGTATTGGTATGTTTAAATCAGTTAGTACAACAGTATTATATCGAAGAAACTACGGCAAGAATCTACCGAAATGAAGAAAACGAAGCTTCAAACGCAGATACGTATAACGATATTGACGAAATTAATTTAACAAAATCAAGCGGATTGTTTTCCAAATTTTCATGGTAAAACACTAACAAAAGATATTAAGAAAATGATTGTATTATCTGAACGATTGGTAAACACCGTTTAAGCGATCTTGCAATGCTTTCCATTGAAGCAAAAGTGGCTGGAAAAACGAAATAAAAAGAGCATCATTACTGATTTTGCCAATATTAAGTTAAGGAGGAATATTTAAGGTCCTTAATAGACCTGAATATTTTAGGTTCATTAAGTTTAAGTTTCGTTCTTATATTATTTTTATTTTGATTGTGATATGATATATATAAAATAAATATCTAACATGATTTTCTTAAAAAAAATTTGGGAGAATATTTTATTTTTACGCGAGGGGGCCCAAATTTTGAAGTTCCGCCACTGATCCAAGGTGACAATGTCTTATTCGGGCTAGTGGTTCAGATTAGCACATGATATATTCAGCCGAGAACACGTTCAGAGTGAAGTTATGGGCGGTGTTGTTCTGGAAGCTTTTTATATGCTAGCAATTTGTTCACGTATATTTAAATAAGTATGTGCAGAATGGAATATTAAAGATCAATGCTTTTAAACTATCCTGTACATTTTATGTTGTTCAAATAACAAAATATACGAATTATCGCGAAAGGTTTCGCAATTTCAAAGTTTTTTTAAAAAGTGGCATTTGAAAGTGAAGATAATAAAAATAGTTTTTGTGTGACCAAAGAAATAATATTACCACAAATGTCTGTTAATTTATAAAAAGTGTGAGGAATTTTCAATAAAATTAAAAAACTAAAGTAATGTAGATTAAAATATTCAACATAAAACGAAACTCTTCTAGTAGCAATATTTATTCTGCACACTATACGCTTTGCTCATAGCGTGAAAACATACAGCTTCAGCACCGTTCCTCATAGTTTCACTCTGAACGTTCACTTAGTATTCGCACATTCTACACATACGCTGTTTGAAGGTCGTCCTATTTTATATAGATGTTTCTTCAGGTTAAACTCATTTCATATAACTACATTTTCAATTAATTAAAATATATCAGAAGTTAATAGGAATAGTAAAATGAATGTCACGACTGTTGGTATGCATAATTTTACTGATATTTTAACGCAGAATTCTTTGAAAATGCTAATAATAATGAAATGAAGCACACTATGTATACACCAAATAATGGAGGCATATGAATCAAAAACTGAACAATATTATCGAATGCATATACATGAATTCGAAATACATAATTAATTTTCTATAAGCTCAATAATTAAACTTAAATCTACTATATTCTAAAAATGAATAATATTGTTCGATAATATTGTTTTTTCGACCCACTTCAATCGTATCAGCAAATTCTTTCTAAATCTGTCTTTAAAAAACAAGCTTAAAATAAATAATTTTTTTTATATATATTTTCATATCCAGTACTCTCTTATGTATTATAGTGTTTGTATTTTTTACAAGGATATTCAATGCTTCACTGGTCCTTTTACTGTATATATATATTTTATACAGGCGTAGCAGAATATTCTTGATTTTGGTGGTGGGCAGAAGGTATGATATATTTATCTATCTTAATACGTATATATATTATTATTTTTTTATCTTTCATCGTCTTAAAAACAATCCCCAACCCTAGAAACTCTCTAAGCTATTGCGAAGGATAATATATTATCCTTGCCATATAATCAAAAATGATGAAAAATACTTTTTCACGTAATTTTCTTCAGGTCTTTTTTATTTTTTTGCATTTTTACTTGAGCGCTTTTGGTTATTCTAAAATTGTTATTTTTTTTATATATACATTAATATATCCAACAATTTTTTTTTATCACAGTTATGGTTGTAGTCCTTAAAGAGCCCTTAATCGTGTTTTTATACGCTTCACTACGTTTTTGTTGGTTTTTAGCTGTGAATACCAATTTGCAAATGTTTTTCTAAGGTAAATATATCATAGATAGAATTAAATCGAAATAATATTTTTTTTTTGTATGTGGTGATAGAGGAGAATGAGACAAATATGCTTTTTTTTCAGTTGTCGAAAAAAAACCAATATACTTAAGTGATAGGATATTGAAATCTGCAATTATTTTAAATAAGATTAGTTATAATTTATGTTATAACTATAATTTAATTTATAAATTTTGAAAATATATAGAATGGAAAATATTACAATTATTAGCTTTAACATTAATGAAATCTTAGATAAAGTTTGCCACTGTTGACTGGTTCTTGTTTTGAATAGTTTATGTACATGTTAATTAAAATTCTGAACAATCTTTAAGGTGGAATCACTTTTCCGATGTTTTCTTGCCGCGACTGTGTTGGAATTCAATTTACATATATGACTTTTTTCTTGTAACACGCTTAACGTCAATATTATAAATAATTATATTTAATATTTGTGTCGAATAAAACAATATAAATAATTGTGAAAATATCGTTAAATTAATTAAAAACCTAATTTACATAAATAACAAATTATTTATCAATAAAATTTTAGAACAATTTTAACATATTATATAATATTATATTTAATCATTTAATCATTTATTTGTGAGGACTGGGGCGACTGAGACGAAAAAGATGAACTTCGCTGAGCCCCCTGTGGCTGTGACCTGTAACGAAAAATTTCCGCAACAATTGCTTCTGATTGGTTAAAATTTCATAATGGTAACATCATAAGTCTTTGATATGTCGTCAAAAATTACATTTTTGGCTTAACTTTAACTGGTATTGCAAAATTTTCTGTTTCGAAAATATATAGAAATAATATTAAAAAATAAAATCGCCATATTCTTTATTTAGTCAATAATTTTTTTAATTTATCAAAATTTCATTTGTGTATAATTCGAAAATATTTTTTCATTAAAATATAAAATAAATTAATTTTTTTATTTCTTTTTATATTTCATTTAAAATTTCAAAGCATTTCCATTTATTACAAAATATTTCCTTAATAAAATATAAAAAATTACTTACATTCGCAAATTTTTTTCATAAATGCCCACAAAACACAAAACTTAATATTAAAATATTTTATACTAGAAAAAAAAATTATATATAAATAAAAATAATCTTTTTTAAATTGTTTTGTAATATTTCCATTTGAGAAATTTTTTCAATAAATACGAAAAATATTATGTATAAAAAAATAACAAACAAAATTCACAGAATATAAAGATAATCAAAAGAACAATTACTTATTTTCAAAGATAACAAAATTCTCTGAACAAGGATTATACAAAGGACGAAAGCATATATTAAATTTCAAAATAAAATAAAAATGAAAATATAAACATTAAATATATACATATTTATATATACAAACATATTCCAAGAAAATAACAATTTCCAAGGGAAAAGGGTCTTCAATATAATTTATGATTTTATATTATAATATTTATTCATATTATATTAACAAATTTTTATTACATAATAAAACAGAAATCTTTAAAGGCAACATAAAAAATAATAAGAAATTAAATTAATTTTTAATTTTATATAATAATTTTATTTTATACGTAAATTTGTTGCAAGGTAAAATGAATTTGAATTACAATATTTAAAATAAAATATATACAAATTACAAGATTTTTTGAATGCCGGCGATATGTACCTAGCCTCCTAAATTAGTCAGCTATATGTGAAATAATTCTGCCAACTAAAAAATCATTCCTATAGATAACTTTTAAGTGTTAAAACGCAATAAAAATGAATACAAGCTTGGATATATAGTGTAAAATCTATGAGAACAAGGATTTCTAGATCTTCCATTTAATTTTTAATAACGTTCAAAGTGTCCCCTTAATATTTTATTGAATTCCAAGTATAATTATTTTAAAGAAATTAAATTATTATTCTACAACCTGTCAACTAGAAAATTATGTCAACTTACACATAAACAGTAAGTTATAATTTGTCTTCAATAGAAAGTCCTTTTTGAAGTAATTAAAAACGTAATTTTCATTTCATTGTAAAAAAAATAATAAAAACATAAACTTTATAATAAAATTTATCATATATTTGTGGAAAACTATCCTACTATTTACCCTAATCTACAATTCTTAAATGAAACATAAAAGCAATATTAGATAAAGACTAAATAGATACACATCCTTTATATTCTTCTTCTCCTTAAAAAAACATCATTGTATACTAAACAATATTAAATTTGTGAAAAAGGCTTTTCTTTCTTATCCCAGAAATTTTCTTATCCCAGAGTTTATATACAATATCAAATAATAATATATGTGTATGTATATGTAAAGAATTAAGTTTATGAATACATCTATAAAGTAAGGATATTGCCCGTTTATATAGCGAACAATTTTGATTATATATAATTCTGATATACGTAAATATTTCTGTTTTTATCGTTGTGCCTTCTGGGTAAAGTAATTGAAAATACAAAAAAAAAATGTTTTAGGAGATAAAATGAGTTTTCATCTGTTAAAAACACTAACAACGAAATCACTATTCTCCCATACATTTAAAATATCCTACAAATTCTCGGAATCTTATAATAAATATTAAACAATATTTGTAATAAATTTTAAAAGGAATTCGTTTTATAATATTAGATGTTCTCAGAACATCTAAAAACTAGGATGATTAGGCTAAATTGTATAACGACAAAGTAACTTAGGATTGTATACACTTTAATTCACGGAGTATTGATACTGTGGAACATAAATTATGAGATGGTAAAGTCTAAACGACTGGGAAAGTTCTGTAGTAGCTTACTTGGTAATTATATAATTGTTTACTGAAACAGGTGTAAAAAAGGTTAGATCAAAACCTACTGATTAATAATTGTCAAATTAAAATTCCTCTCAAATTAAAATTTTAGATATTCAAATATAAAAAGAATTGTTCACAAAGTTTTAATTAGATCAGGATTTACCATTGTTAGAAATTCGATTTCCAGATTACAATCTGAATTAATTTTAATTAAACACATCATAAATAAATTATTAATTAATTTATTGTATTATAAAAATTTAAGAGATCATATTAATTTTGATGTCCTTTATTTCTCAACAACTATTAATTTATAAACACTTAAAATTAATTTAACTGAATTAATTAATCAACACATTTTTTATTTATAAATTTGAATTTACTTTTATTAAACCCCTTAATTTCCAAAAAAAAATATATATTTATTTATTTATATTTTATCTACCTACAAATCTTATATTCGAATCAACAAATAAAAAAGCTTCTAACTAAGGGAAGCAGTTAACTCGTAGTTAGGTTCAACGGTGATTTATGTCCAACAGTGTTTTCTAATTAACTTGTACAGTACACACATTTTCTATATTTTGTATAATTTCGAATTTTTGATAGGTACCCACTGAAACTTCCGAACCTAATATTTATAGGCAGAAACTAGATTACATTATTTTTTTTACATAGTGCAAAAGAACATGGACCCACTGAAAGTACTGATTATATCTTGTACCGGCATCAGAATGAAATCAGGATGAACCTGTGTTCTAAATTTCATAAAAATATGTTCTAGAAAATGATGCTGGGCGCATGCAAATTTTTATTACATTTTCGGTGACCCCGACCTCGAAAACACCCAGAAAATATAGTTACAGCTGAACTCAGTTTTTTCATCATCAAGTCCAACGTAACACTACTACTTATTCTAACTACTCGTAAAATAAGAAAAATTCATATATTTTCCACGATATCTGAAATTGAAGAAAATTTGTTTTTCAATGGAATGAGTAGAACGTATACAAATATGAAAATAATGTTTTTTTTTATTCAGCTATAAGCAAAATAGAAAACAAACAAAATAAAATCATGGAAAAAAAATCCAAGTAAAAATATCTAAGAAAAATTGAAGAACCAAAAATAAAATTATAAAAATGAAAAGAAACTTCTATAAAACCAAACGAAATTCAAATAAAAACGTATTCATTTTTCTCAAACTATTTTTTTTTCATTTTATTGTTTGCGTATGTATGCATAGAAAAATACAAGAAAATATTCAATTTTCCGGTCCGTGTTTCCAATTGTATAAATTCGAAAGATAAAAATTTTTTCAAAATGATACAAGAAGTATAGAACCAACGTAGATTCTTGTCTGCATTCAAAACTCTTATATTTCATATTATCATTTAAAGTTTTATATAGTTCGATACGATTATCTTTCAGTTTTCCTTACCAATAAAATATAATTTTCCAGCTTTATAAAAGTTTTAATGAATGTATACGATATAAAAAATATATTTATATTGGTCGATTTGATTTTCTTTAGATTGAAATAATCGATTAAGGAAATTATATTGCAACGGGTGGAAAAATGTATATAAAAGTTGTTTGATATTAGAAAATTGATAAATTTAGTATTTTTTTAAATATATTTTAAGAGAATGAAATAAAAGTTCTAAAATATTATTATTTCCGAATTTTTCTATATAGCCGAAAAAAAATAAATTATAAAAACTGAAATAGAAACTGAGATACTAAATAGAAATTGCTGTAATCGTTTAAGATTTTGTATAAGTGTAAATTTTCTTCTGTTAAATTTAGACTTTTTAATTGGAAATTAATATAAATTATATGAGAGTAAATTAAAATTTTATACTTTGTGATCACCGATTTGTATATATCAAGAGAAGCTACTAGAAACTAGATGATTGCGCGAACAAAAACAATTTTCTTATTCAATAATGAAATGTATTAAGACGAAACAGTTTTGAACCATCCTGCATCCAAAATGTAAAGGAAAGCAACACTCTAGAATAAGTAATGATATTGGGGCATATGTTTCGTGACTGAATCTATCTACGTCCGCAGAAAGTTGCGAAATAGTGTGAGGATGAAGAAGAATTCTAAGATACATTTATATTGACTCATTTATGATAAATATCAAAGTGCCTTTTTGAGGTCGGAAAGTCCAAAACTTCAATAAACAAAACCTGAGCAGCTTATTTGATTAGAAGAGCCTGCAAATATTATCCAGCTTCTATAAAATTTGCATTAGTGATCATCTTACTTAACTTTGAAGTCCATACCTTAACTGCGTTCATGCAAAAATTCCCGATTTAAAGTATTTATATTTCATGTGGTCTAGAGCATTTAGTATAGTTATTACTCTATTTTAATGACATTTTACATACAGGTTAATTTTATGATCTAGTCTAGTTGGTACTCGACTTAAGTCTGCTGCTAAGTGGTTTCTCCAGATGGATAGTTTTAGTTTCCGAGCATGTATAATGATTATATATGTTTTCAATGAAATATAAAACGTTGGTTGGGGTCGAAATTCGAAATATAGTTCGTATCTTTCTAACTAAAAATATATTATATGGTGTCTCAAAAAATGTGAAATATTTAACTTTAGTTGGTAGGGGACTATTACTTACAAATCTATATTGTACATAAATCACTATTGAACTTAACTACAAATTATCTGCTTTCCAATATTAATTACCTATTTTTAAACTGACATATTATTAATTAAACATAAAAAAAAAGAAAAAAAATATAATTAATTTCAAATTTTAAAAACTTCTATTATACATCAATTAGAAACACTTAAACCTTAAATACTTAAGTTTCTCCCCAATTTCCAAAATTAACTTCATTAAATAATTAGTGCCATTATCCGTTCCAGTAAGTTAACCAAAAAAATGTATATATAAATAAATAAATTACACCAAATAAAACCACAACAACCAAAAGCAATGTGTTTTCTTTAAATTACCATAAAATATTAAATTACCAATCACCCACTTCTGAAAAAAAGTCAAATTTTTAATAATTTCTTAAATAACCTCAAATTAAAAAAAACATCCCTTCTACTCTTAGTAGTACAGTACACCAGTAGTTAGTGAGAAGAAAACTTAAAGTGTTCTTTTGACGTTCGAAAATTAACACCCAAAACACAAAGCAATCATTGTTGAATTCTTTTGTTCGTAACTCTCAAAAGATTACTTAACATAAAAATAAGATTTTTATTTTGTGTATTTTTTAACAAATAAAGAAACAATTTCAAAATGCCCAGAATCAACAAACACAATAATAATTGTTCGCCCACCAAACCAAACTCGCCATAACAAAATAATAAAAAATCATTTTCTCTGTACCCTTAAAAACAAAATCTTCAAAACAATATTATAGAAAAAATTCATTGAAATATAATTTTTTATACACAAAAATAATTTTCTTCCTTTAAGGATATTTTTTTTTTATTTTTTTTTTGTTCCAAAAATATCCTTCAATTTAATTTTTAATAAGGGGGCGAGTGTAAATTGCTCAATTAAAAGAAAAATTATACTATTTTATAAAGTGATTCATTTTCGATGTTGCTATTGAGACCAGAAGAAAGTCCAAAAGGCAACATAATCGTCAGGCAAATGAAATAATAGGATATTGAGGGTTAAATTAAAAAACAATTTTTGTTGGTATTTATTACGTTAAATGTGGGAGTGGTAACCTATAAGAAAAAATGGTAAAATGTACGAAATTTTACTTACACTGGTAAAAAAAATAGTATTAATTACATTCAACATAGTAAACTAAATTAATGTAAATGTAACTTTTATATAAAGATTATTTAATGAAAACCTTAAATATTTAGTCTCTCCACTTTCCAGTCAGCCAGTAATATACGAAAATAGAAAGTGTAATTTGTAGGATTATATTAAAATTAAATTAAATTATTAGATAATTTATAACGTTCTAATTAATTAAACAATTATTACTCTCAATAATTATTTGAAGCCATATTTTAAATACTGAACATCATCTCACTGCATTGGCTGATCGAACAACATGTTAGGAATACTGAATTCGATAGATTTTCAATTCGAAATTACCATCGACAATTTCTTCTTTGTGAAGTTACGAACCAAAATTTAAATATGTAAATGTAAAAGGAATTGGGATTGAGAATTGGGTTTATATGGGCCAACACTTTGGCGAATTCATTTTTTTTTTGTTGATAATTACTTAGTATAATATCCTAAATTTAATTTAATTCAAATAACTAGTAAATTATGATAACTACTAAATTTGAGTAACATATTAATAAAAAAATGAGGCCCAATCTTGACGTCAATATGCTGCTTATCAGAAGTCTCTACAATCTCCATCGAACAAAAAGTAAAGCTGGCATGTGCCTTTGAAAATAAACAACTCAAAAAACATTAATTTTTTTATAAAATTAATGTCAAAATTAGCATTTGACTTTTAGAAAAGGTGTCGATACTACTACCTTTAGTCATATTTACCAGCAAACCGGAAATTTTACATCATATCGTAATCTAATCGTAAGCTGAGTGAAATTTATATAATAACTTTACATATTAGCCTGTAACAAGGACATTTAAAACATCGACCAATAAACAACACTACAAATTTTATTTTTTTTAATTAAATTTTTACCGGTGTACAATTAAAGTAGAAACATATAAAACCACCCCCATCCCTTAATTAGAAGAAAATTCTTAAAAACGGTTGATTTTTTTTCATCCATTATAAATGTTCATATTTTTCTCATGTTTCCATTACAATTCTTTTTAAGTAATTCTTTAAATACAAAAATTTATTATTTTCGTCCTTTCATTTTCTTAGTGGTTAGAAAATATAAACCATCAAAGTTTCTGGTTTTTTTTTTTTTTGTATTGTGGCCATTGAAAACGTTGTAATTTCATAATAATAATAATAATAAGTTTTATTTTTTCAGTTGATTTTAAACAACTTTCATCAACATTGTCGTCAATTTTTTTATATTTTTTTTTTTGCTATATTTACTAAAATCTTGGGGGAGAATTAGATTTTTTTTTGTTTTTGATTTTTTTTATATACTTTGTTTGTATTTGATATTATTATATTTTTAACTACCCCTAAAGAGAATAAACAGTAAGTATCTTAATGATTGTTAAATTTTGTTTATATAAATTTTCTTGGTTTATGATTTTGGCGTTTTGTTTTTCTTGTCTAGTGGATTTTATTTTGGGTTTTGGAGTAGGATAAATTGTAAGGATATTAGTAGAGAGCATAGAATGTTTAACACCAAATAATAATGAGTAATTGTATAATTGACAAGAAATTAATGGGTGTAAACTTTTTCCAGTTGTTGTTTATTAATGGATGTGGCAGAAAAATTTAATGGTTAAAAAAAATTAAGTGATTAAATAAGAATTTTTGTTGTGGTAATTTAATTGGTTATGGTTTTATGATTTTTATAGATATAATAATGAAGAAATTAATAAAAAAAAAGCTTATAAAAAATGTAATGAGTTTTTTTTTAATATAGTAGTTAGAAACTTAAATTGTTTAGCTAATTATTTCTGAACAGAATTATTAAATAAATGATGAACTCTTGACACTACGTAGTTTAATTAAAATGATTTCTTTATAAAATTATAATAAAATATTATAGGTTTTCATTTTTATATAAAGCTCTTATAGTGTAATTTAATATAGTGTAGTGTAATTTAATATAGTGTACTATACTACTCCAATTTGGATATATTCTGTATAAAACTCCTAAAAAAAATATTAAATTTTAATTAAAATTTATAAAATTTTAATTAAAATTTATAAAATTTCAAGCGTTAAATGGAAGTTACTTTTGAACTATTTTCCTGCTAACTATTCAGAATACTTTCGTAAAACTTTCATTACACTACAAATTTTTGAAATGGCTTCAAATAGCGTACATAGAATGTTCTTATCGATTTATTCCATAGCCAAAACAGAACTGTATGAATTTTACATGACCTATGAAAAATTTAAATAAACAAAAATAGACAAGATATAGAATAGCCTCAAAAACATCAGTAAGATTGAAGGTAATGAAAAGGCTTACGAATTGGCAAGAAATGGGGCTATTAACAATATCGTAAAGGCTCCCACTAGAAACAGCTAAAAAAAACTATAGGCAAAATGGACGGAAAAGGAACACTTCGAATTGGTTAACATTAAAATTAAATAGAAATTTTATACTAATTTGATAATTTTCTTACGAAATACTTTTTTGGGGGACGAAACGCCTATAAATCTAGAAAGATTATTAAACGCCTATAAATCTACTCAGCAAGCATGCGAGAAGATTAGGTTTAACAAAAATTTCAATATGTAGAGTATACGAGGACCATGAGGATATACAAGATTTAAACACTTTCAACGTAATTTTTTTACCGCCATGGAAGAGGCGGTCAGTTTTAAACTATTTAGACTAATTGCGTTCATGAAAGAGGTGAATTGTAATAATGTGCTCTAGGCTAGAATAAACAATCATGCGGAATGTACAACGGACCCTCGTGCGTGGATAGGTTTTATTATTCCCTACTCCCTTCAAACTAGCCAACCAACTAAATGTAAATTTGCTGCTCTTTTTGTATATACATATATGTACATACATAATTAATTGTAATAGGGAATATTACTGTCTCCCTTTATTGACAATATATTTGTATACTGAAAATTAACTCTCATATATTTACTTCAACACTTAAAAATACAAAATTACCTAAAATTAAAATCATTTAAATTAAATATTTCTAACCTATTCTATATAAATATCAAAAACGACTAAATAGCTTACGTATAAATTTAATTAACTGGCAAATAAATTATTTTTTACTGACAAGCTCCAATGAAAAAACGCCTGTGGCCATTGAAGGATTCGCACGAATAAATCCAATGATATTATATTTTTTAATAACACTACTGCAAAATTAAAATAAAAAATATTTATATATTTCACACCCAAAGTTAATAACAATTTTGATTATGTGCAGCAGCACCGAAAGAGTACGATTCTTTATGACTAAAACATTTAAGGAATATAATTTTTTTTTCCTATACATATTTTAAATTGCATACAATTTACATATTTTAAGTATAAATATATAAAAAGTTTTATTAAATACATTTTATGCAGAATTATTACTCGTTGGAATAAAATTTTTTAACGTATCTGATAATGCCGAGTAGATCATTTACACTCTTTATGATATGGCGGACAGCTTATATGAAATTTTTGTCTTCATTTGTACGTGATGATTATATTTTTATAGTACATCCGAATAATATCATCAGTTCAAAATATATATAAAAAAAAAATGTTGGTGTTATATTGCAGAATAAATAAAATGATGAAAATATTAAAATTTTGATGCAACAGAAAATTTTTATATAGGCACATTCATTTAATTAAATTTTATGAGATTTTGTAATATTAAAATTTATGGTTGATTATTTAGGTTCTGTGGAATATCATTTATAATACTGGAAAATCGTTTTATAGTATACTAAAATGCGAATTATATGAACTTATTTTTCGGGTCAGAATTAAATGTAAAGTACCAGTTATGGCTCTAACATGAATGAAACAAGTCAGATTATTGACTTTGGTATCACATTATTGTTCGTAAATGACTTTTGAATTTACGTAAAGACATTTTTATTATATTAGATTATTAGACATTAGCATAACAAAAAGAACTGCTCATGAATATGCTAAAATTGGACAACTAATACCAGTCAAAAACTTTAACTAAAATGATTTACATAATCAAAAAATTGAATAATTCGTTTCTTAATAATTATTGACTCAAACGCTTTTTAAGGAAGTCCTTCAACTAAAAAGGTTATGGAGTCAAAACTATTTTGAGTATTAATCTTTATGGATATATACATTATGAATGAAATTCCAGGAAAAATTATTGTAAAAAATTAAATTAATATTACATAAACGGTACTTTCTTATTATCGTTCGGCTCCCTAATCATTTTTGCTTTTATTTGCATGTCACAATAAGTTTGAAGAACATAATTTCAGTCATTCAAAAAAATTCTAGTAACCATGATTCGGTTCAACTTCAGTAAAATGGAATTCAGTCAAATTATTTTTGTTTTACTGTAGTTCATTCTTGAAAAAGACTTTCAGTCATAAAATTTGTATGGACATTTTATAAACTGAACATTTTAAACTGAAATGTTTTTGACTTTTACCCAGAGCAGCTAAAACGTATGGCAATCTAAGCCCCTAAGTATAATAACAAGTACAAGATAAAGCACAATATTTTGAAATTAGGCCACTCAATTGATATATAACTTAGAATTTGTACATGCAGATGCAATAGACTTATATATAGAAAATACTGAACCCACTAACCTGTTTGAGAATCCTGCAGATAATTATAAATAAGTCAAAAACTTCAACCAAAATTTACAAAAAATCTTAAAATTAAATTGAAATTTTTTAGTAATATTTTGATAATATTTCGTTCAAAAATATTTTATCCTTTTTATATTTCGTTTCATACCAATAATTTCTTTTCTTAGTATAACAATTATATTCACTCTTAAATGATATACCATTAATAATAATTAACTTAAATATATTAATTTCTTTCTCCAAAATAATTTAAACCTATTAGCCAAACATTAAGAATAATTACCATCCCAGTAACTAAATTGAATTTTATAAAGGACAAATATTCCAAATCCGGGAAACTTTTCCCCTTGATTTTTATCTATTAAATAAAGTATGATATCCTTTAATTATTTATAATGAAAATTATGTTGCAATTATAAAAGACATATAATTTTCTTTCTTAAATTACAAAAAAATATTTTTTATATCATTTTTGGTTAAAGTTTTTTTTTAATCCTTCAGGGTAACATCATCAGCCATGAAAATACCAAATGATATCACCTGTCACTATATGATTGCAAATAAATGATATACACTGCGCGAAAATATTAAAAGGTGTCAATCAAAAGACAACAACAACCAAAAAACAATTCAGTATAATTAAGATATGATGATATTTACATACATATATATTATTATATATATTTTTAAGGTTGTGCCTTGTGATTACAATCCTTTTGATCTTTTATTAGAGAGTATTATTTTTCGCAGCTTTAATGACTACAAGACAAAAAATTTATTTAATGAGCCACCAGTTATCAAAAATACAAAAAAAAAAAATACGACAATTCAATAATAATGTAAATTGTACTCCAGCATTTTACAATATAATTTTGTAGTTAAATTCCGCCTTTAGGTCATCACGGTTCAAATGATTATGATCACTTTTGTTTTATTGTGTAATTTGAAAATACAAATTTTTTAATGGCCATTTATACGAAAAGGATAAAAATTAAAAATTAAATTACATAATTTACAAATTTAAATATTCGATTATAGATTTTTCAAACTATCAAAATTTATTATGTTAATGACAGTCAATATTAAAGTCAGACTAATGATGAAAAAATGTAAATTTATGTTATGCCTGTTAACAATTTGATGTATCAATTTATTGTAATTTAATGGAAACGACAACTTTATTTAATCAAATAAATTTGAAATAAATATTCTAAATTTCCTCCAAAATAACTTGGAGATACGAAAAATTAGCTGTTTGAGCTTGAGCTATGATTATATTACAATAATTGTCTACCATTTATGATTCTAGATCTTTACTCTAAACTACCTTAACTGAATAATCTTATATTAAAAAAGATTCTCATAGCTCATCCTTAACTTCCAGTGATATTCAACATTTTTATATGCACTTGAATATCATCTTCCATTGAAGACTATGCTTGCCTTCTGTGTTTGAATGAAAAAACTCATTGCTAAAGCTCCAGTATACATCCTCGCGACATATTTAACGACCGCATTAAAATTAGTTTTCCTTAAATTTTAGAAGCAAAAACTAAAAGAATTTTAATAAATATTTCACAATTTTTGTTTGAGAAACTTAAATGTATAGCAATTTAAAATTAATTTAATTTAATATATAATAAACAATTTTGAGTATAATTTAAAAATTAATTTATTTAAGAAATTAAATTCTAATCATCCTTCCAAGTATATACAAGCTTGTAAATAATTTTCATCATCACACACAGCGCCACCAAAATTATTGAACATCAATTTAAAAAAAAAATTATTGTTAAATAAATTCCCTAAAAAAGAAAAAAAAGGAACCCATAAAAATAACAATAACAACAAAATATGTTAACTAATAAATTCATTCCTGTACTCCTAACCAAAATCGTTTTTATTACAATTAATCATCGAAAAGCCACAATAATTATGACCTGTCCAAAATTACTATACAATTACACCAAATTCAATTAATTCAGAAGCACTGATATTCCACAAATGGATTCCCCATTTTAAATACCATGTTATAAAATATCAAATTTATTTAACCGCAAGAGTATAATTAAATATTACTTTCATCTTTTCTTGTCTGTCATTTAATATAAATTAAAATTTTTGTTGTTATTTTCGTTGTTTCTTGGTTCCTTAAAAGAAAAATTTAGTGGTGTCCTTAAAAATTGCCAATTTAATAGAATTATATAGTATTTAGGTATAGTTGTCATAAAAATGTTTCAGAAATTCTAAAGTCCGTTGAGACCATGTAGTTGATCTTATTTTATTATATATAAGACAAAAACGAACGTTATAAAAGACAATGTAAAAGGATAATAAATTACTTAAATAACTTAAACATTATATATATTTGAGGATTTATTGATTGCACTGTGAGATTTACAATTTTTGAAGGACAAATTTATATAGACTAACTCTACTTTACAGTAATTAAAAGCAGACCCGAATCATTAATAATCAAGTTATTTTATACTTTAAAGTTTGTTGACTTCAGAAGACTTCGCATACCAACCAATGTAGTCGAAGTATAAGTTCAGTCGTACATTTGCCTCTGAAGATTAATTATTTACATATTTCTATTATTTGTTCTTGACTTAGTTAGAAAATGTTTATGCAAAATTCACACTTATTCGAATTTTAGATTAAATTATAGATAAGATTATAAAGGGGTCGTTAAGTCAGAAGTACGAACCTCCCTCTTCCATACACTGCGACCTAAAGAGATCTATTGTGCTTACCCTACTAATATTTGGTCAGTTAATACTCAAACTTCTGTAAAAGCGTAGAGTTTTTCTGATGGCCAGACCCCTGATCTCGAGAGGGCTCAGAAATCCCCTACCCAGGTGTGGTTTTCTACAAAATTCAAGTATTTGCATTTAACTGATGTGTGTGAACGATGCTGGAAGTAATTGATGTGCATCGTTTTTTGTATCAATAGATTATTATTCAATACGTCGGTGAGTAAATGGTTTTGCAGGTGGAATGCAAGTGTAGCGAAAAGCTAAATGATTTTTTAGAAACAATTGCATTGAATTTATAAAAAAAAAAAATTGTTATATCAAAATTTTTGATGGAAGAGCGATTTGGGATCGGTATGGACAATTATATAAATGCGTAGTTTAACAATCACTTCAGATTCGTACTGGAGAATTCACATGATGTGACCACAATCTAATATTTTTGCTCTGTAGAAGATTTCCATCAATTACAATCAAATATGTTAATAGAAAATTCTAATTTTTTTTTCAGTGTAACTTTATAAAAATTTTCTACCAATTCAAACATTTAAATATTTATTACCGGATAAAGTTTTTCTTGTTTTTCTTCTCTATACATAAAATAAAAAATATATTTAAACTTTACAGAATATTCATTTTTATCAAACAAGAAAAAAAAAAATAGAACAAAATTTTATTTTTCTTCTTGCCGCAAAAGAAAAAACCCAATTTAAAGGCGTTCATAAATAACAATTAACTTGTCACTTTCTACCCAATATAGTAGTGTTGTATAGTTGTACATATAGTGGAAAAAATCCATCTAACAACAACAACAATATTATTTTATAATTCTCCTTTTTCTTCCTTAAATTGCAAAATATTTTATATATATTAGTAAAAACAAACAAACGAGATAGCCCAGGACTTTGTAATCGATTTCTACTTGGCTTGTATAGTTTTTATTATGTAACGAAAAAAATCCTAATTTTCATTTTTTTTAAAAGAATTTTCGTTGATCATAAACTTAGAAAAATTGAATTTACAAAGATAAAAAAATTTATTTTTGCCATCAGGTAAATTATATTAATATATTCGGCATGTATACACGTATCATAAGCTTCACAGTTATAAGTAAAAGTTGTCGACAGTACGCTCATGTAGGTAACCAGATAAGAAACATAAATTTATATTTTAAATCGAAATTTGATGAGGAGAAAGAAATTTTTCTGGAGGGTTTAAGAAAAATTTGTTATCAACATCAACAAAAAAAAATCATCGTTAATTTTGAATAAAGCATTCACAAAGTTGTGCAGGTGTTTTTTCATTTATTAATTTCATTAATTTGCAATAATGTTGTTTTTTTTTTAAATTTATGATCATATAATTTACACAATAAAAATATGTTGATTTATGATTAATATTTATGTAATTTATTTTATTTTGAAAAAAGTACATGTTTTAATAAATAGTTTTTAAAGGAAAAACAAGTTTTTAGATTATAACTGAAGGAATTTAGAATGTTTCTTTTCTGAATCATCACAAAAACAAAAAAAAACTGCTAACATATGGGTGCAGATAACTCGTAGTTATCTTATAAATCGTTGTTATGAAGAGAATTATAATTAACAATAATTTTGCATCAAAAACAAACACACTTTATTAAAAATTTCAGATACTTTAAGATATGTATTTTATGTTATTCTAAATTTCAATAAAGAACCACTGAAACCACTGACACTACGCAATGTTTTTCTTGCTGATTCGGAGACTTTCCTACCTGAAGAATCGGAAGAAAAACGTATTTGAACGAAGTCAACGTTAATTTTGGTCTATGTCCATTACAACAATTTATAGTTATTCCATATCTATTCGTAAAATGTACAAAATTTCAAATTAAAATTCTTCAAATTTATATTTAATCATAGTAAAATTTATATGTATATATCGAAATGGATATAATGATTTATGTTATGAACATGTTTGGAATTAATAATTAAGATTATGTAGAAATTTAGGTTATTAATATAGAAAATTGAAATTAAACAAATATTGTTGAATTTAAATTTAATGCATTTATATTCAAAAATTTATAAATTTGATAATATGTTAACTTTAAAAATAATTTAAAGATAAAAATTTAATATTATTAAATTCGTTAACGTTTTGACACCTAATTAAAACATGAAATTGTAGAACCTGTACTTTTTGTAAATTAAGATTTAACAAGCGATTAGCAAGCAAATGGCGCCAACTAATTTATTAATAACCTGGTAATTAGTTACTCAACGCCCAGATTTATCTGATTAGGTTAATCACTAAATATATGTGAAAGAAAAATTGTGCTAGTCATAGCCGCTGAGTAAAAAGGCGTAATCAAAAGTTGTAGCGGAAGTGAGGAAATCAGTAATCATAATTAAATTTTCCAACACTGATAGTTATGTATTAAAGTTCAAATACGCTGTTCATATTATAATAAAAGTAAGAAAGAACTTGGTTGGTTGGTTGGTTGGTTTAAGTGATGATTCCCCAGCAACATGCGTAGCGACTCCAATTAGCGCATATGCACCGTTTTGCTTCCACTCATACTCCTGAAACCAGGCTAGGCAGATGCAGGTGGAAAGATGCAGTTTAGATCCGGTGGAAAAAGGTAGTTTAAATATAGATTTAGATCTATTCAAGAAGCGTACCGTGTCTCTGGGTTGCTTTATGACTAGGTCATTGAGTTCGCTAAGGTAAAGACTGCTGAAAGAGTTGTAAGAGTTGCAAATGAAGTGTACTAGGCTCTTTTTTACAGCTGTGGCATGATTAGTTAAATGGGATGCCCATTCTGTCTGCATGTTCACCGATTGGCCAGTGCGCCGTATACACAGCTATAGTTGTACCTATGTCCTTGTGGGGTAGCGATTACATTCTTCCATCTCAGATTGGCCAAGGATAGGAAGTTAAGGTGGACGTCTCTTTTTATGGTGTAAGAACTTAATGTAATCTCATATTTACAAATGTAGATCAACTACAAGCTACAAGGTAATAAATTAAGTTACATAGTTCGAAATATAAAAATGCAAATACTGAACCGATTCGTTTACTATTTCACTTGATAATTGTAACATCGGAAATTATCTGAAAAGAAATAGGAAAAAAAAAGTCTAATTAGAAATGTAGAAAATTAATAGAATTAAATATAAATGTTATTTGTTTACCTTTTTCTGTATTGAATGAATCCATGATGGATGCACTTGACAGCTTGACACTGGTTGACAGAATTATTGTTTTTTTTGTTATTTATAAAATTATTGTAGTATGGTTTAGAACAAAACACCTAGCGGTTAAGTAGAGAATTAGTATATAGGCGCCGTCACGTAGAGTGATCATACTATTTAGGTATAGATGTCGCGGCACTACATCTAGTAAATATAGATTCGGTATCGATTACTTTAGATTAATTTCCCCTTTTGTATCCAAAATTGAATCCGAAGTTAATCAGCCCTTCGGATGAAAATTATTCTGATTGGAAGAAAAGATAATTTTATTGAATCTTTCGGATGGGGTGATTGCTTCGGGTTGAATTTCGGAGACAACAAAGGGATTGATATGGGGTGATCGATATCGATCAATGTTGCTAGGTGTAGTGGACGACCGAGATTAGAATGTAATTAGTAGTAGAGAATACCGGAGGTATTCAAAAATTAGTTTTATTTTAATATTAGAATGTAATTAGTAGTAGAGAATACCGGAGGTATTCAAAAATTAGTTTTAGTTTAAAATAGTATGTAGTTAGTTTTAAAAATTAAATTAAAATTAATAAGTTAAATTAAAATTGAAGTAAATAGTTTAGTACATATTAAATAATTTAGTATTAAATAATGATAGTAGTGAGTGTTAAAAATAAAATAAATAAAAATAAACTTATAATGATAATTATTTATATTAATTTCAATATAAAAGAGATTACAGTGGATAATAAATTAAATAATTAATTGAATTATTAAATAAAATACTGTAAAATAAAATTAAAACTATATCACAAAAATATGTATTTATAGTTATACATAATATACCAAACATATTATTATATAGTTACGTTACAAGTTACCACAAATAATAAATATAACATAAATAAGATCTTAATTAGTGCTGAAAATAATAAGAAACATTAATTTTAATATGTGCAAGGCACATATTTATTAAAAATCAACAATGAGTTGCTGATCCGGAGAGTGAAACAACATCGGGAAGGTTGTCCAAGGACAACCTACCACAACATTAATTTTTTTTGGTTGGTGATAGAATTAGATTTTTTTTTTTGTAAAGTAAAGTAGATTGTTTTTAAATTTAAATTGTTTTTTTTTTATATAGTGTAAAAGTAGTTGTTTTGGTAAAGTAGTTCTTAAATTCTAAAGATTTTTTTTTTTTTTGTATTTAAAGTAAATTTGGAAATTATAGATATAATATAAATAAATTAATAAAATAATGGGTAAATCTTCGGCCGCTGAAGCTTCAGGAGTTGAATAAATTATAAATCCCAGGTAATTAATTATAATTAAATATTTTTTTTTGTTATCTAAATTCCATAATTATAAAAAGTAGAGTAGTTTAAAATATTTTTTTTTTGTATTGATTTTTTTTTTTTATTAATGATTATAAGTAGAGTAGTATATTTTCTTTTTTCTTATGTTTTAAATAATAAATAAATTATATAATTGATGTGCCAACCAATTTATTTTCTTTTTATTTAAATTGTTTTATAAGTATGGAATAGTTTAGGAAAATCATGTGATTGAACGTCCTGGATATTTAACCCTCACCATTCCTTTTCCCCATCCTTTCCTTTTCTAGGTGATGTTTACCCAATGTAAGTATTATTCTTGAACGGAAAAATTTGGCCCTGGATATTGCTCAGCCCACGCCCAACCGCGTAACTAGGCCTGGCTGAGAAGGAGGACGTGAGCAATATCCTAAATCTGTTTGTTGTTTGAAAAATTTTCCTCCCTGACAGAATTTTATGGCGTGGAAAAGGGACCGTGGCCTGGTCATTTTTATTCCAACAGTTCGAGCATCATCTCATGAGGAAACTCATGAGACCACTTTTCTGCGTTACATAAAATGGCGCCCAACGTGGGGCCAGAAAAGCTGTAATTTGTTGAGAAAATTGTTACTCCAAATTTCGGTTTTTTCTGTTCAAGAATGATGTGATTTCCTTTATTTTTGGTTTATTTTTTTTTATTTTTTTTTGTTATAAAGTCTATGTTTTAGATAAATTTTAGTGGTCTAAAATTTAATCAACATAGGAAAATATATAAATTTTACTCTGGTTAGATTGTTTTAAGGTGGTCCTTAACAAATCCTGGTATAAAATTTATATATATAAAGTAAAGTAAAGTTAAAGTTATTGTATGCAGTATAAAGTAAATTAATAGTTAAAATTCGGAATCAATAAATAAATTATTCGGAGTCTAGATGAATATTTGGTGGTCCTGTATTCAATCCTTCGGTATAATTATTTAATCCATAAACCAAAAATAAATGAAATTTCCTATACCCTATTCCAAAACCATTTCCTATTTTCCTAAAATTTCCTTTATGGTGTAGTTAAATTGAAAGGAAGTTCAATCACGGTTTACTCCAACAAACTTAATTATTCCTGAAAATAAAATATTTTTTTTTTTTTTTTTGAATAAAATACAGAAAATAAAATAAGATTAATACATATATTGGTGCACATACAAAACAAAAATTAATAACAAAAATATATTGTGCATATTAAAATTAAAATTATAAATATATTATTTTGAAAAATTATTATATTATAAGATAATATATTATAAATATATGTATGTATGTTGTGTTCAAATAAATTTTGATTTGCAGGATCGGCGAATTCATTGTTGATCAGAAATATTGATTATTTATTTGTTTTTGTGATGAAAATTCTGATGTTTCTGATGTTGAATACTGTTTTATTTTTTTTATGTATCTTCAGTAATCTTCGTTTAAAATCTAAAAATGAAAATAGTAAAATTAAAATTATTTAAAGTAAATGATTTTATATATTTATATTTGTGGTATATTATAATAATATAGAATAAAATATATTTAAAATGATCTTTAAGTTGACTTTAAAAATAAGTATCATATTACATATTGATTTATGTTTAAGGTTTAATTATATATTATTTAAAATTCGTAAATTATTAGTGTAAAATAGTTATGTAATATATCTGTAATAATGTGTAGTAGTATAGTATTAGTATAGGTTATTAGGTAATATCTTCTTTGTTTTTTTTTTGTATTTTGTATTTTGTGATTAGAAAGTTTCAAGAACATTTAAAATAATTATTTATTAGTTATTATGGTTATTTATCTTAATAAATTAGATTATCTTCTGGTAAATTTTCTTTGATTTTTGTTAATCAAAAACCATAGATAAAAATACACCAGATTAGTATTATATATTTCAGTATAAGAATTATTATAATACGTTAGATTTAAATATTATTTGTAAGTTAATTGATTATTATAGTAACTATAATAATTTTAGAATTAAATTTACAAATACAATTTTTTTATTAAGATTAGAAGCTGAATTGTAAATGATCATTTACAATTAGAAAATAGTGGTTAATATATATAGGTATTTATAAATATAAATATATTTATATTGTTTTCGTGTCCTGAGTGTCTGTATTTAATTATAATATAATCTAAGATATGAAAAATATGTCATATTTACCTGAGCGAATTTTGTCTCGTCGTCATACCAATTTTTGCTAGTACGATGGTATCATTCATAATAAAACAAAAATAGTTCCTAAATATATATAATGTAGAGATTAGGGTCGTGGGTCGATCTTGTTACGACATACTTTACAAGTGCAGCGAAAAATCTGGAAAAGAAATAAATTTCAAACCAAAGTAGTAAATATATAGATTTTAGCTAATTTCCTTTTTGTCAGTTTTCCTTTGGCTCAAGACTCGCTGCTAGAAAAACTGTTTTGTAACATCGGAAATTATCTGAAAAGAAATAGGAAAAAAAAAGTCTAATTAGAAATGTAGAAAATTAATAGAATTAAATATAAATGTTATTTGTTTACCTTTTTCTGTATTGAATGAATCCATGATGGATGCACTTGACAGCTTGACACTGGTTGACAGAATTATTGTTTTTTTTGTTATTTATAAAATTATTGTAGTATGGTTTAGAACAAAACACCTAGCGGTTAAGTAGAGAATTAGTATATAGGCGCCGTCACGTAGAGTGATCATACTATTTAGGTATAGATGTCGCGGCACTACATCTAGTAAATATAGATTCGGTATCGATTACTTTAGATTAATTTCCCCTTTTGTATCCAAAATTGAATCCGAAGTTAATCAGCCCTTCGGATGAAAATTATTCTGATTGGAAGAAAAGATAATTTTATTGAATCTTTCGGATGGGGTGATTGCTTCGGGTTGAATTTCGGAGACAACAAAGGGATTGATATGGGGTGATCGATATCGATCAATGTTGCTAGGTGTAGTGGACGACCGAGATTAGAATGTAATTAGTAGTAGAGAATACCGGAGGTATTCAAAAATTAGTTTTATTTTAATATTAGAATGTAATTAGTAGTAGAGAATACCGGAGGTATTCAAAAATTAGTTTTAGTTTAAAATAGTATGTAGTTAGTTTTAAAAATTAAATTAAAATTAATAAGTTAAATTAAAATTGAAGTAAATAGTTTAGTACATATTAAATAATTTAGTATTAAATAATGATAGTAGTGAGTGTTAAAAATAAAATAAATAAAAATAAACTTATAATGATAATTATTTATATTAATTTCAATATAAAAGAGATTACAGTGGATAATAAATTAAATAATTAATTGAATTATTAAATAAAATACTGTAAAATAAAATTAAAACTATATCACAAAAATATGTATTTATAGTTATACATAATATACCAAACATATTATTATATAGTTACGTTACAAGTTACCACAAATAATAAATATAACATAAATAAGATCTTAATTAGTGCTGAAAATAATAAGAAACATTAATTTTAATATGTGCAAGGCACATATTTATTAAAAATCAACAATGAGTTGCTGATCCGGAGAGTGAAACAACATCGGGAAGGTTGTCCAAGGACAACCTACCACAACATTAATTTTTTTTGGTTGGTGATAGAATTAGATTTTTTTTTTTGTAAAGTAAAGTAGATTGTTTTTAAATTTAAATTGTTTTTTTTTTATATAGTGTAAAAGTAGTTGTTTTGGTAAAGTAGTTCTTAAATTCTAAAGATTTTTTTTTTTTTTGTATTTAAAGTAAATTTGGAAATTATAGATATAATATAAATAAATTAATAAAATAATGGGTAAATCTTCGGCCGCTGAAGCTTCAGGAGTTGAATAAATTATAAATCCCAGGTAATTAATTATAATTAAATATTTTTTTTTGTTATCTAAATTCCATAATTATAAAAAGTAGAGTAGTTTAAAATATTTTTTTTTGTATTGATTTTTTTTTTTTATTAATGATTATAAGTAGAGTAGTATATTTTCTTTTTTCTTATGTTTTAAATAATAAATAAATTATATAATTGATGTGCCAACCAATTTATTTTCTTTTTATTTAAATTGTTTTATAAGTATGGAATAGTTTAGGAAAATCATGTGATTGAACGTCCTGGATATTTAACCCTCACCATTCCTTTTCCCCATCCTTTCCTTTTCTAGGTGATGTTTACCCAATGTAAGTATTATTCTTGAACGGAAAAATTTGGCCCTGGATATTGCTCAGCCCACGCCCAACCGCGTAACTAGGCCTGGCTGAGAAGGAGGACGTGAGCAATATCCTAAATCTGTTTGTTGTTTGAAAAATTTTCCTCCCTGACAGAATTTTATGGCGTGGAAAAGGGACCGTGGCCTGGTCATTTTTATTCCAACAGTTCGAGCATCATCTCATGAGGAAACTCATGAGACCACTTTTCTGCGTTACATAATACAAACTTAGATTCTGTATTTATTAACAAAATATTCTTATAGGAAAAAAATTATATCAAATTTTTATAATGGAAGAATGATTTTATGTATCCCTATGAACCATAATCAGAACATTATTTCTATTTAGCTTTCTTAAATCTAATTACTATTTATATATAATATGAATATTTTTATTTTTGTATTCTAATAAATTGTAAAAGTTTAACCCTACTTAAAAAAAACCATACCTCTATCAAAAATTACCAAAAATCATAAAAATTTAATATGAAAATTATCCTCATAACTATTTTTAGGTCAACTAACTTCTATTATATTATAACATTTTAACACCCCATTAACCTAAATTAACACTATCAAATAAATGAATTCAAAAATTAATTAATTATTATACATAGCATGTTTATGTATTCGGTTATGTCTACATTAATATAATACATAAATATAAATATCCTTTATCATATTAAAAATTATTTTCCAGATTATAATTTAATTTTTAGTTATTTTACTGTGCAATATCTAACTAAATTCTATCTATATACAAAACTATATAATTCTGAGTAAAAAATAATTGAATTTTAACTTTATAAATTCCAACCAACATGGCGGTTAATAATATTTACACAATAAGATGGAGTTGGTTATATTATCATATGTGTAAGTATATAGGTATATATTTCTACTTGCTACCATGACAAAGAAAATATTTGTTTTAATAAAAGTAAAGCTAAACTAAAAACCACATGCCATTATAAATACATAATCTTGTATAAATTTCCATTTTAGCTTTTCCGATTATATTATGATACCGCATGAATTTTCTATAATATGGTAAATTTAAAGAGTTTGCGCGATATCACAAAAATTTCAAATATTTTAGGTAACTATAAAAATTACATATATATTTTGTTGAATAAAAATTATTTTCTACCACCCCCCGTCATCGTATTCCAATAACGTTACATTAAGTTCATAAGTAGAAGAATTTCCATTAATCTACGATGAAATCGATACACATTTATATTAAATATATACCTTCTAAAGAATTAAATTACATAATCTAACAAAAAATAATTATATTGCTTTTTAATATAACATACAATTCACAATTATCCTTATACATATATGTATACAAAATATCCTTCCAGAGGTGGAACAATACCGCATAATACAATAAATTTCAATAAAAATTGTATATTAAACTAAGATTGCTAACGTTCAAAATAGTTTACAGAAGAATTTTACAAAAAGTTACAAATACTATATTAAGTTTTTACTATATTGGAAATTATTTTCTTTGTATTAGTTTGCTACCCTTAAAAAATATTTATTATTTTTGTTGTCTACATATATATAATTAATAAACTACAATTTTTGTAGTTTGTATTATGTCGCATTGCGATTTTCAATGATCCCCTTCATAAAATAGGGGAAATTTGTATTTTTTTAATTGTATTAGTACAGCAACAAATAATTTTTTTTAAACATTTTCTTTGTAGTTGTATAATTCTTAGTCTTTTTATATAGAAAATTATTTTATATGTAAAATTACTAAATTTAGTTTCCATTAAAAATCTATAATCTAAAAGTGGAAAATCTTCTTTTGCCATTTTGACTTTTTCCTTTTTTTGGGTACGTAATGTTATAGTGAATTGAGTTTCTATTTACCCTCATTTATATAAAGCCAACACCCTCGTGCCGGCATGCCTGGCTGTTTAAAAAGTTTGCAAAAATAAAGTCAACTATAAAGAGGGATGGATAAAATGCTTTTTATATATACAATTATATGTATAAGGATGAGAAAAACGTATATTTTCTTGATATTGAAGAATTTATGTATCAAGGATTTTAATATACAGAGTAAAGAGAATTTAATTAGATTTTAAATGTACCAGGATATAGTAAAGCACATAAAATTTGTAATATAATTTTAGGATATTGTATTTGCAAAATTTCAATATTTACTTTAAATTTATATAATCATAAATTTTACTTGTACTAGTTTTGATAATCAATATTTAGAGATTTTTAATGAAGAACTATTCTCGGTAATTAGATTTAAAAACTTACCAAAAGAAAATCTGATTTCGCTCTGTAATAAATTTTTGAAAACTGATTACGAAATTTTTCAATTAACAGAAATTTTAAATTAGATTTATATCTGCCAATGATAAAATTTCAATTTTTATGACTTGTAGCAATTCTGTTAGCATAAAATGTGTCCATGTTTTCCATGATAATTTATCAATTTTGTTCCTTACTTTTTAATTCTTGGATAAACAGTAATAATCATTATATTCGACCTCTAAGTGATGAACTACTGCACTTGGGCGATAAAAGTGTTTTTAATTTAACAGAAATAATATTAACGAATTCTCTTTTGTAATTCATTGTAATTACCAACTTGGCATTTGCTATTAATTTAAGATTTAAATATAAATTTTGAATTTCTAATTAATTAATAATAAAATAAATTTATAGTAGAGTCTGCATCCTCAGCTTCTTTATCAAAAATTCATTTAATTTATAGTTACTCTATATTTTCGAAATTCAAATTTTATTTAAATTGGATTGTATATTTTTGGCAACATTCAAGCCTCTGATTATTGAATAAATTCTTTAATATTGTGCTCTAAATTTTTCTACTAAATCCAGTTAAAATTTAAAGCAATAAATATATTACTGTCATATATACTAAGGATATATAGAATGACATTTTAGTTCAGTATACAAAAATACATTAAACAAAATTTTATGTAATATTATTATTATTATTTTACCCACGATTCAAACTAACGAAATATGCTTTTCACGATAAACATCTCCTATATTCTATATATTAAAAAAAATCATTCTGATGGAGCATCCAACATATAAGCGTCAGGATACAGGACACAGCAGCAGCAAAAAAAAAATATACAAAAAAAAATTCGAACATGACTATAAAAATCCTGAACGTTTTTATACCTCTATTGACAATTTATATCAAGGATTCAAAAATATACTTACAAACAAACACACACAGCAGATACGGTGTACATGAAATTGAAAATTTTCCTGTCGATCGATAAGGTATAAAAACGATTTTTTTTTTTTTTTTTTCCTTTCAAAACATAAAAAAAGAGATCCTTTTTTGTATTCCCCGGCAGTTACATTAGAATTTGCATAGTAAAAAATTTATATCTATGTAATATAAATTTTTCTATATTTTTATATTCCATAGTCGTGATGCAAAATAAATGTCCTTTTTTTAAAAAAAGATATGGTAATATTTAGTTGGAGTTTTTTTTTTCCTTATATAGTATTATTTTTCCATTTCACTGATGATGCTATTATTATTTATATTCCCTAGTAAAAAAATACAAATAAAATTTTATAAAAAAAAAAATTTAATCATTTTCCAAGGGGTTTTTCTTAAACGAAATATATTTGATTATTTTATTTTTTATTTTTTTTGGTAGCATTATTATGTGAAAATTGAAGAAAATTTTTTTGCTATAGTAAAATTGGAAATCGACAAAAAAAAAATTATGAATTTGACAGATATAATCAAGGAAAAAAAATCTTATTTTTGTGTCCACGAATATTAATATAATAATATTTTCATTATGTATACAAAAAAAAAAAGATAGTAAAATAAATTTTCTATTTTCTTGTATACTTATGTGAAAAGAAATCATTTGCAGATATTTTTTAAAAAGAAAATTATATTTTTGCAAAAGAAAATATGATAATAATAATAAAAAATTTCATTAAAACCATTTATAAAAATTATTTTAATAAAATTTATTATATTTTGAAGCTTAAAATTCTAATAAAATTTAGAATATAAATAGAAAATTTAAGTTTACATTAATTTAAATTATCTTCAGTTTGGTTTTGGAAGAAAGAGATTTAAGAATCCTTAATGAAAGAACTTCATTTTATTACATTTAACAGTTTTTTTTATATTTTCGGAAAATGCCAATCCAATTTCTTCCTCAATCTTCTATATTCGTAAAAGAATAGTAATAATTCAGATGTTCTAATAATTCAACCTCAATATTACATTTTCTACATGAAGAATCCGATATAAAATAACCTATCCAAACTTTTTTTAAATCGATATTTAAACTTCCAATAACATTGCTCTATCAAATCATTACCATATTAAAATTTTTACGTATTAATATTTATCTTTATTACAGACTTTCCATTCAAATTACACTTTTCCAAAGTTACAAATTGATATTCATTTCCCAATACATTTTCTATAATACAAAATTTTAAAATTCATCACATAATTTCAAACCAAATTAAATAACTTTCCCCTAAACAAAACACAAAAAATATCAAAAAAAAAAACCTTGAAACTTTTAATTAATACAAAAAAAAAAACCAATCTCGAAAATTTCAAGGATATTCCAGATGAAAATAAAAAATGACAAAGTTCATTGACCAATAAAATTGCCACTTTTCTTTATTATATATTTTCTTTTTTTTTGGTCTAATTTACGAAAATTATATAAAACAATTTATTCATTGCGAAAATATTGATCTGGAAAATTCAGAAATTTTATTTAAAATAAAAAAAAATTGGTTTTCCTTTTTTTGTTCCCAACAAAAACAACAAACCCTTAACAGTTCGCCAGTCTTAATGGCGGGAAGCTTTAATTTTAATGAACTTAACCTAGAGAGAGAGACTAAAAATGTATATACACACCAAAAATAATAATAATAATAATAAATAATTATACACTTTTTATATACAACATAATAAAAGAGACGAAAAATCCTAACTGGAAGGTCGGGGGTGGAATATATTCATTTGCATTTTAACATTGACCTCATTTTCACTGTTTTAATAACACAAAATATATAATTTATATATGTATATATATATAATTGTGAAAATAGCATCATAGTATTAGTCAATGAGTGAAAAATATTTTGTATTTTAAAATCAGACAAAATGGGGTGGTTAGAGATTGAATGAGTGAGGTGATTTTAAAAATTTTGTATTATGTTTTTTTTTTTTTGTACATTTTTAATACTCTCAACAATTTTCATCATCATCAATTCCATAGCATATAATATTCACTAATACAATTACACGATACCAAGAATATCCTATAAAAGCTAATAAGTTCTGATATGACATAAAAATATAGAGCTATAGATATAGTAATAATTGAAAATTTTCTTCATTTTTCCTTTATACTGTTTTAATATAGTAATAAACCAGATTTCTGGGGAGAGGGCAGACGAATTTTAAAATAAATGAAAAGGAAATTTATAAAAACAAAAATATCCTTCATTTTCTTAAGTATTAATGAGACATAGAAAATAGTACTTTACACTAATACAATATCACAAAACTCATCATCATCAGGAAAATGCTAAGAAGAAAATATTTTATATATATATATAACTATTAGGAAAACTCTTTACTGATTGCGCTTTACATTCTTCTTCATCGAGTTTCCTATTTCACTTAAAATATTTATAGTTCAAGAAAATTTTCCTGTATAATTTTCTCTAAAAAATTTCTTACTCTGTAGAATAATCTTATGCACAAAAAAATTACATTATCATTAGCGTATTTTGTATTTATAACATCCACAAAATGCCGGCATGGCGGCATCCCATCCTAATACAAAATTTTCTTCTTGGTTTTGTTATTAAAAATGCCTGGCAGCTGCTATTTTTAAACTATTTTTTTTTCTTCAGATATAATTTTCATTTAAATATTAGTAGAAGACTTTACTCTTTTGAACTATGTATATATAGAAATATCCTTATCAGAAAATTTTAGTATATTATGGTGAAGGAGTAAAAACTGTGAGTATAGAAATTGTTATTGTTGCTGGGTGTAGACGAGAGCTACAAGACAAACTTTTTCTTTTCATTTTCATTTTATTTTTTTTAATTAACTTTCATAGCACTTTCTCCAGATTATTTTCATTTATACTATATATGATCAACAGGATAATTTTTTGTTTTTTTATTAGTATTGGTACTTCCTTATTGGCCTATAATTGAGAATGTGTTTGTATGATTATTTCATATATTTCAACACTGTTTTTTCACTAGCAAAATGAACAAAAACGACCCATTAGTAAGAGTGGCAATATTTTTTTTTTTTTAATTTTAAGGACAACGATTTATCAGGAGGCAAAGAGGAAAATTTATATAATACTAAAAATAATGAATGTAAAATTTTGTCTTGATGACGGTATGGTTTATTAATGAATGAGATAAGAACGTCATAGATATTTTAACGATTTTATATAAATAAATTGTAGAATATATAGAAAGAACAGACTGTAATTAAAGAGTATATAAAGAGTGTAAGAGTGTATTTTTTTTATATAAATGAGGGTCACGTGATATTTTCATTATTATTTTAAAGGAATTTTAAATTTTTGTATAATGATTTTTTTTGTGAAATTATAAATTCTCGACCTAACTCAAGAAATTTTCATTAAAGTTTTTGTTAAAGTAAATTTTTTGGAGTAAAATTTTGAAAAGAATAAGTTTTCGGATCGTAGACAGACTTATAAGGAAAAAAAATTACTTTTCAGAGAGTTGTAATGAGTTGTAGTTTCAATTATCTTTCGATTACTCAAAAAAAATTGTTATAGTTTTGATTTATATATCTTTTTTGAAAAATAAAAAAAGGTTTAAATTTTTGTGAAGTATTGCGCTATAAAATTTTGTCGCAATGCTTCAAAGTTAAATCGAAAAAACTTAAGGCTATATATTAAATGTGGTTTTGAAATATTTTTTTTTAATTCGTAATACAAAGAAAGTATAGAAGAATCTTTCTGCTTGCGATATCATGCAAACTTACATAAATATATGAACAGTACAGTGAGTTCGAATGTTTTAAAAACAATTTCTAAGTTGATCTTTTCCTATACAAAAAATATTGACTATAGAACTTCAGCGAGAATATTTCATAAATTAACCGCCTCTCGTTTCGTATTACCTTAATCATTAGGCCATTGAAATTTTCAAAATGTTTTAGGTTATATAGAATATGCAAAGCCCTACATTTGAAAGTTCAGATGATCACAACTTAATCTCGGTACTGTAATAAAAAACCATTACTAATAACTTTCCTATTTACAGGTTACTATAAGTCGCTTAAGTCAGAACTTCTACAAATCCGAAGGAATTATTTATATATGCCGCAAGGTGTCAATGTACCAGTGCACACAATTATAACCAGCTTTAAATGTTCAAGATAGTATAATGAAAATACTATAATCTCAGAACCTTGTTCGCACTTGTATCTTCAATTCAATTCTGTGTTTTTAATATCTGTTATTTAATTAACATTTCTATATGAACTTCAAAATTAATATAGAGAATGACGTAGCCACATTAATCCAAATAAAAAAGTATTTTTTTAATATTTATTTAGTAAGTGGGAGTAATTAACAAAAAATTTTACAATGTTTTAACTCCTATTCAAAATCGATTAAAGCCATCTTGATGGGACATAGCCAGATTAATAGCTTCATATACGGAACACAACCAATTGATGAACATGCGGTCATACTAGGTATCTCATTCAACCATACATGTCATAGTTGCGGAGAACAGAATGAGGAAGAAACTATAACACACTTCACCTGCAAGTGCCCAGCTCTGACCAGAACCAGAAGCCATACACTCGGCAGCTATGATTTCAATAACCGTAGCGGCTAAGTGGCCTACAAATTTGGTACGATTTATGAAATTCCCAGTTGTATGGAACTCGCTAGTTTAACGAACCAACCAACTTCTATACCAAAACTTATAATACAATCCGTGAGAAAATCAATTTTACATAAGAAACAAATCAAATCCTTAAAAATGAAATGAACAACTAAAACATGATTCATCCTCAGGACACTTTATAGTGAGAATCTTAAATATTCAAATATTTAAATTGAAAAAAAATTGAAATTTTATTTTTTTTGTCTTTTGACGAACGTGCACAAAAAAAAACAATCTAAACAGTGATCTCTAATCCTTTTAGAATCTTAGAAAAGGATGATTCCCTTTCGTAAAAATGTATTCCATGAGAAAATTTTAAGAAAATATTTTTATTTTTCCCGTACTCAGACAAAACAATCAGCCACAAGAAAAATTATTTAAATTATTATATTATTTTTTTTATATACATCAGGACCAGAAAATATATTTCAAAAAGAATTATGTTTTCTTGTCAAGACGATCAGGAAAAATAAAAATCCAGGAAGTATTCAAATATATAGAGAACCAACCCCTGATCCTTAGGAATTTATTCAAATTAGTTTAATGTTTATACACCCAAAACAACACAAAAATTTATTCAAATTTTATTTGAACAACGGAAAAAAGTATTTTGTTGTTTTTATTATCCTTTTTTTGTATACCTCTAGTGTTCCTTAACACTTTCCCTAATAATATTCGGTAACTAATTTGCATATTATATTATTGCTCATAATTATTTATGGAATGTTTTTTCTTTCTGTTGTTGTTGTACAAAAACAAATATAACAAAACTAATAGAAATTTTGCTGAATATCAGGATATCAAATCACTTCAAGGATATTATGGGAATTTTATAAAAAAAAATTAATTTTGATCCTATCAAAATGACAGTTTAAGAAATTAACTGTAAAAAAAATATATGTAAATGTCGGAACAGGAAGAAAAGATGCGCTCTTTATGAACATTTCTACGGATGATAATAAAATGACGGAAAATTTAATTTACATTTTTTCTTATAATTCACATAGCCAATATATATATAAAAAAGGACTTATTATTTTGTATTAGGATTTTTCAATACAAACAAACTTATATAATTTTTTTATTGTAAGGCGAGACAAGTAATTCGTTACGCCTCAACGATTTTACCTTTTTATTTTTTGTTATGTTACCGTGTAAGAGTAGATAATTTGACACTGGCGCAAAGTCATCCTTTTATGAAAAATGTGCATTATTTATCTTCATTTTTTTATGATAATTTTTGCATAACTATAAAATCTATAAAACATATAAATAATCATAAAGCGTAGAATGAGATTATTGAAATTTATAAATAATTGCTAAATTGAAAAGGTTTAGTTGTTATGGAAAAATTTAAACATTCCAAAGATAAAAATATGATAATATTTGTAAGCTATAGCTTTTTAAATTATAAAAATCACGATAAAGAGAAAATAGCTGAATCCTTAGATTATATAAATTAGTAATTAAGTATAAATTATAAATTAAAGTATTTAATCCGCATTGGTCCAAGAAAATAAGTATTCAAAAAGAGATTTGTTTAGAATTAAGGAAAGTAAGCATAAATTGTAGTAGAATGGATTAAACTCTGATATTTTTCTCATCAGAAACAAACAACTATGATAGCTAAACGAAATTGCTTAATATAACCTAATAATACAAGCAATATAACCTAATAATGGAATTACCCCTTGTATAAGGGTTCGCAGTTTAAAAAAACAGCGTACTTACCTGCGCCATCACACGCTAACTAAAGTTAGCGTGTGATAAATTATCTTTGGAATGTTTAAATTTAGAAATTGTAAACTGTACTCAAAATATTAAAAATATTAAGAATGGTACAATGGACCTAATCCTATATGAGCCTGTTTTGTCCTACTCATAATAAATTAAAACCTATTCCAAAGAGGAGTGTTCTCAATATATCATAAAAGTCTTCAAGTGAGTTAGTTACTTAGTTAATTGATAACAAAACTACTATTTCACCTATAGTTATCCATTAAGTAAACTCACAGCTTTACTAAGTCTTCCTTAACTTATTGTTCAGATTTTTGTTACCTATTCTAGGCTATCAATCTATTAAACTGATGCTAACTTATTATTCTGTCTTATTCTACTAATACGTACGACCGATTTCACAGTGAAAGCTTGAGCTCTAGCTAAACTTAACTGATTGTATAGGTTAAGTTCACTTAGTTTCGCAATCAAAATAACCCGTAAGCTTAACCAAAAAATGTGAATTATTGTGAATGATAATACCATAAAAATCAAACAATTAAAACAATTTGTGAGTTAGTATACTTATAAATGTGAATTTTTGTGTATGTTTGGAGGAAAAGAGGCGAGCATTAATTTTAGTTTTTTTCTAATAACTTTTTACTCATAACTTTCAAATGTATAAATTAATTTATTTCCTATGAATTTATTTTCTATTTATGTCTTATAATTGTCAAAAGTTCAACACATCTTAAGTTCAACCCATCTGCCGATTATATTAAACGGACTTTAACTCCACCCAGCTCTACCATTTAGCTTACAAATTTTCGGCTTAAGTAAAACCTCATTTTAAGGGAAGCTAGTCTTTAAGCTTGAAAAACCAGAAAATAAGTTAAACCGAAGTTTAGGCTCCGGCAAAAGCTTAAGCTCTCACTGAATAATCGGCCATTAGTCGCAGAACATTTATACCTAATTTAAGTTGTTACTCCACGGTCCACGTACAGCACAAATTGGATTCAAGATTCAACAATATTAATTATCTTTCAAAATCTCATTAAATCCGAAGTTTTTATCTTTATTAACTTAAAATTATGATTTAAGGTTTACCAATAATAATATCCTTGACAAATGCCCAATCTTATCATTATATTTATTTTTTTAATAAAATATTTCTTCACTAATTACTAAATTTATTATATTCAATTATAAATAATTCATTTACATAGGAAAATCATTTATCATTTATAACAATTTAAAAGAAAATTAATTCTGATGATCATCAAACCTCTTTGGCTACTACTTCTTTCATAATAAATTATCTTACACTGAACCACCAATGTTAGTTTTTTAATATAATTTATTTAAATATTTTATTTAATTTTTAATAATTTTTAAGCTAAAAGGCTCCAGACAAACCAATTTTCAATGAAAAAAAATATATAATAATTCAAAATTAGGGGAGCTGAATTTAGGTGTAATTAATCATGATTCTTTCAAAAATTATTATATATTATAACAAATTTTCAATAAAATTGGCTCTCGTCTATCGTATTCACTGTTTCCAATTTACTGTCAAACATGATGGAGTATTTTATTTGTAGATTTGGCTTTATGTTAACAACGCTATCAGCAAGTACCAAACTCAAATTTTAAATTTGAAAAGGAAGGAGTAAAAAATTGGCGGATAAAATTATTCAAAATAATTTGTTAAAAACGGAAAGAAAATTTTGATTTATTAGCAACTAATTATTTTTGTTTTTATATTTTATTTTGTAGAATGTTTTTTTTTTTCATAATTTTGATATTAATGGATGATTAAAAAGCTGACCACACAAAATAATTATAAAGATATTTTATCACATTTTTTTTAATTTGCATGCTTTGTAAATAATCGTTTATTTTGGCGAAATTTATGATTCCACAATTTCACTCGGTAGAGTTATCCTGGTTAACAATACAGCTTGCACAACTTAATTTAGACATGTTTCATTTACATAAATTTTTGCATAGTTTTTGCAGAAATTGTGGTGTTTACAACTTTTCCAATTTATCATTTATGAACCAAAAATATTAAGTTAATTGGTTGGTTTGTGTGTAGAGTAGCTAAATTCCACCGTTTACCGAGGTCACATAGGCTAATTGTACCCAACATTCGAAGACTACTTACGCTTACACTACATCGACACTAGTAGTCGAAAAGTAACTTTTGGCTTTTAACAATCTGTCATTTGAGATTATCTGTTAATTGAACCTTAAGCTTGAGTTCAACTTAAATTTGCCATAAAGCAATCTTCTTTATAGAAATAAATTACAATGTCGAAAATTATGAAGATAATTTATTTTAGTACTTGAAACTATAGAAAATCATAGATGGCGCAAGCAAATAAATATAATTTTTTGTTTTGATTTAACTACAGTCATCAATTTTAACTTACCGATGCTTTTAAGATTTCCAAAACTAAAATATTTAAAATTGTGACCCGTCTTTAGTTAATTATTATTCAAGATTAGAAATTTTTTAATTTTTATCTTTTCCAACCAATTTTCACAACATAAATTTCCTTTTGATGTCATATTTAATCGAACTAAGGTGGAAAAAAAGAAAATTTATTCAACTTAATATTACTTGTGTCCATTATAATAAAATTACTAAATAGCTAAGCGCTGCTAAGCAGTAAATTTATTAGAAATTTATCTTATTTTTTTTTATTGAATCTTTCTTAAATTATTACACTCTCTATAACGATACACAATTTATGCGGAGGTGTATAAAGTTGAGGAAATTACTGTTAAGCGTAAACCTATAATTTGAAAAAAAAATCATTTGAGTATAATTTATGATATGACAGGAAAATTATATTTTTACATCAAGGAAAAAAAAATTATTTTGTAACACTTTAACAAGTTTTGCTTTTTATTGATTTTTAATATTATTTAATCAATTTACATTTTATATACTTTTCACAATTTAAATAATATAATAAAATTTACAATGTCAATTTTATTTTATTTTGTTAAAATTGTAAAAGTATAGACAAAGAGCTGCTAATGATTTTTCAAAATTCTTATAAATAGATCGTTTAGAATTGACTGAAAAATATATGTAATCTGGAAGCTAATCGAATTTTATAATATTCAGATTTTAGTCCCTAGAGCCTAGAGTAACCAACAAATCCATAAACGGAAACATCCTATTCTGAAGATGTAATTTAGATAATTCAAATTTGATGCTAGCACGGTCTAATATATTAAAGGATCATTAGAAGTAAAATGAACACTTTTGAAGGGTTTAAGTGTGGGCTACATAGTTTCGATCGGTATAGTTTTGATTCGTTCAGTAAAGTTCAAATTTGGCGTCTTCATATATTTTGTATGGAAAAACGATTGAATGAAAGAGTTTGGAACGATTGGAATTTTGCGAATGCCAACTGAAGGAAATCTCAAAAGGAATGAAATTTTACAGTATAAAAAAATAATAATATGTGATTTAATCGAATGCAATCGATAGCTATGTGTTCAGTCTACTTAACCAGTGGAATCGAATCGAAACTGAACTGATAGAAACTATGTAGCCCAGCCTTTAGGGGTTAAAGTAATATAATTCATTCCTCCCCCTTCAGCCTACTATACTTTTAGTAAGTGTGTCCAGATATTAAATGGAATTTTGTTGATGATTGAAATAAATATTGGCCTACAAGCAGCAATTAGTTCTAACTGATTATCACCGTCACCTAGTTAATTGATTATGGTTGGTCTCTTTAAGAGCTAGTCAATAGCTACTATAATGAACGAAACCTTGCCTTCCCAGACCATTTATTTCGTTCCCTGTAATCTTCCACTTAAGAAGTATAAAAAAATTTCAATTAAACAATCATGTCTAGCTCTCTATCTAAATTATCTTCTGCAATATAACATAAAATTTTAAGTGATATTTTTTTTATTGACCCAGATAACACTATTAATATCAAAAACGGAAAAGAGTGAGTTTTTTTATTTGTGTGGAAAACTGCATGTAAATTGTAGTAGAAAAAATCAACAATGTTGAAAATTTTGAATTTTTTATTTCATAGTAACTATAATAATAATAAATTTTAATATATTATGTGATTCTGTAAAAATCACTAGACCGAATTACGATAAAAAATGCAAAAAAATTGTTTGAAATTTAAAAAAAAAATGTACTTAAATATATTTTTTTGTTATGCAAAAATATTTTTTTCAAAAAACAAAATAATTGTAAAAAAAAATGTCGGCAATTACAACATTTTATCATAATAAAATGTTGGTGGTTTCGTTTTTTATCTTTAATATGTTGGCAAAAATTCCCTTAGTGATTTTATGAAAAATTAAACTTTGTTAGCGGAATTTGTGGAATTAGAGAATTTATATTTTTTTATGACTTTTTTTTATATTGCACTTCATGGAGGTTAATAAAAGTTAATTTTTTCCAAGATATTCTAGAAATAAATCCGAAAATTATTCAAAAATATTGTTTCGAATATAATTGGGCAGGACAAAATTATTAACTTGCTCATGGATATCCTTTAATTATTATAATAGAAACTAACAATCTAAAGAAGTTTCCTTAACAATTGTAAAGATCTGCATTAATGGAACTCTTGCTGAATTCATGGTTACTGGTTAATCCTTCTTCTAATGAGTGTGTTTAGTCATAGATATTAATGATTATTGCTCTGTACAAATTATTACAATCTGTTGGTAACCTTTTATCTATTTCAAAAGTTAACCTATTCAAATTTGTGCATTTGGCGCCAAATTATTATAACAATTTTGAAATAAATTAAATATAAATATTTTGGCTTGCCAATCAATCAATCAATTTTAACGATTTTCGAAAAAAAAATAATACTCAGGCAGACAAATATAAAATTAATTTTCATATTTTTCTTTCAAAACTTCCTTGAAATGTGCTAAAAAAATGTTTTCATCCATTTTTTTTTAATATTTGAAATTAAACATGCACTCTGGTTCTCCTGGCAAAACACTTTAATTTATAGTATGAAATTTTTTAAATACAATTTAGTGAGCAACAACTGTCATTATTTTGTTTTAAGAAAAATAACTTACATTATAGTTTATTTGGGATACGGTTGCACTGACAAGTTAATTGTTTTCTGTTAATTAACTTTAGATTTTACAGGCATCAGAAAAATAAAATTTATATACTTAATTAAAGCCAAGCGTTTTTACTATAACCGGAAGAATTATTTCATTATAAAAACGAAAGAATTTTCATTTAATTTTTGTTAAAGAATTTATAAAAATCATTGTAATTTAATATTTAATGTTAATTTTATGTAAAAGTGAATTTTTAAATAGTTATTTACAAACTTTTGTTAAGAAAATAATATTTTTTTTTTTTTTTTTTCAAAATGGTGAATAAAATTTGCACATATTTTAAATTGTAATTCAAATAAATTTAGAATATTCAACAAAATTCTTATCGAATAATGAAAATTTTATTATATATCATTTTTGTACAAAGATTTTGTTCCTAGACAATTTACTATTTTTATAATCTTATGATCAAAATCTTAACAATTTATTTTAATTTAATTTTACATTATTATTATTATTTTTTTACATTAAAAAAAAATATCCTTTTATTAACATCGTTAAATTTAATTTAAAGCTTTAGAAAAGTTTTCTCTTTTTGTTGATTTCAAAATTGACTTTCCTTTTTCCTCCTCCACCATCAAAAATATAAAAATCCTTGTTCAAAATTCCATTTTTCAATCTACTCATACTCAATAAAAAAAAATGTTATTCTTAATAAAACTCCTGCGCTATATATAAAAATATCCTTTTTACGAAAAAAATAAAATAAAAAAATATGTTTTTAAGAAAAAATGCCAAAAACTTATTCTTTCGAAATATGATGGATTACCGTGTACATATATTATTTCTGTATATACATTCGTCATCCATCTTTATTTTCATAAAATATATACTTAAATCATATCTCTACCCACTTCTAACCCTCCTTCACCAAATCATAATTCACTTTTAAGATTTTATAAATCGTTCGAATATATATATTTTTTACGAACAACGTTGAGTAATATAAAAAAAATATCGTTACAGACTATTTATAAAAAAAATATAATATAGAAAAAGAAATCCTTATTTTCTATATGTGTGCTTTATAATATTTTCTTTCCAAACAAAAAATCCTTACAAAAAAACAATATATTTTTGCTGTATTCCTTCAAATAATCATATAAAAAAAGTTATCCTCTATGTTTTTCACCCCTGACAGGATATTATACTCAAAATATAATGGGGTAAAAATACTCACATATTATATATATACATAAGGGTGGCATATATAAATACCACCCTCTTTTGTCTGGGTTACAATATACTAGAGAAGAAAAAAAAAAACTGGAATATAAAACTGATTGCATTCCAAGTCAGTGCTCGCAGTGTGTTCCCAAAAAAAAGTTGGATATAAATAAAATATATATAAAAAAAATCATTCAACGTTGCTCCGGTTAAAATATATCCTTTTTTTGCGAATTACTTACACAAACACACATTAATATGACTTTATAGTATATCAAATGGCAGAATAAAAAAAATGCAAATAGTAAAAAAAAATAGCAACCAACAAATCCTTAAACTTTTTCATTTGGAGTTTTACATGTATTTTGTTATTGTTACCACCTCATCGACCCCACTTTTTAACCCCTTAATCGCGTTTTTATTTTGCAAATACATATTTATATAAATTTTCTAGGTTTTGAAGGTATCTGGCAGAAATAAAAATCGTTAAACAATGACAAATACTATGCAGATATACTAATAAAAAGAACTATTTTCTCGTTACCAAAAATATCTTAAATTATTTTTATAGTTTGTACTTTTGACAACGTTTTATGGATGCGTGTATATATAAAATTGTTTTTTATACTATTTTTTAGGATAATACTAATCTATTTTCAAAGATTTCTTTGCTTATTATTTTGAGTTAACGTACACAAATATGACTTTTCGGATTAAACTGAATGACAAATTTTCTTCTTGTTTTTTTTTTCTAAATAGGAAAAATTGCTTTTGAACATTAAAGATATATGAAAAATAAAGATAATTTTATGGTATTTGTACACATAATTTAATGCTATTTTATAAATGAATTATAAAAATGTTATTTAACATACAATCGTTTTTTGAATACGTTCTTATAAGTAATATAGAAAATTATCAATAATTCTATAATATTTCAATGTGTCTAAATCTAGGAATTTAATAGTTATTGGAGTAGATTTACCTTATGTGTGTAAAATTGTGTACATTTATATAAAATATTACTTTAATTTTAATATATTCATTTTAATTTCAAAGTTTTTAAAATACGCAAAGTAATCTGACGTAAAATATTATATATAATCACTGAAATAAAGTACAACGACCAAATAAAGGTAAGGAGAGGAGTAATACCACTGAGTATTGATAATCATGTTTTAATAATTAAATGGCCAGATGCATTGTAAACATAATTTTAAAATTTCTTGATTGAATTTCAAATGTTTTACTAAAAACTGTATTGAATTAATTAAATATAAACGCCAACAGGATATAATTTTGAAATAATTAAATGCTTTAGAAATTATTACATAATTATTGTATAAAACCGGACACATAAATAAATGAAATTGTTCAAACCAACTTTTTCAAAACAATTGTTTATAGACACATAAAAGTAAATATTTATACATTTTGATTATTATCCTTAAATTACTTTTCTAGGCTATATAATAATAATTACCCTATAATATATGTCTAAGCCAACAGGATATAATAAAAACGAATTTAATATTTTGAATACTTAAGGAATGATGACATAACAAATGCCACTTTGAATATTTAACGGATGACAGACGTCCCTAACTATTTTTCTATAAGATTCACAAAAATATATTTTTATTTTCTTGTATAAATAAATTGCTAATAAATTTTTAAATAAAATATTAAAAATATAAAGAAATTTAAAAAATTATATTTAAAAATTGACCATGAAAACCAAAAAGTAAAATTTTATATTTGGTGATAATTAATAATTTAAATTTAATTATGTAAAAATTTAAATAGTAATTTTCAAAAATATATAACAAAAATATTAGATCTAATCATTTTCTCTCAAAATATTTCTTCTAAATACAATTTTATCGAACTAAAATAAAAAATATAATTTTTTTTCTAATATAAATAATTTTCCGTAGATAAAAACGGACTTTCAAGGGAATAACGCCGTGTTTATAATTTTTATCAAAACGATAAATTTTTTCTTATAAAAAAAAGAATCGATAAAATGTGTTTACGAACTTTTGTTATTCAATACTATGTCAATTTTTTTGAACAACAAAAAAAACTTGCGTATGCTCAATAAAAAAATATTAAGGAGGATAAATTTATTCACCCCTATTTTAATTTTCAAATATCCTTACAGGAAACGGAGAGACAAAAGAAGGCATGGACTAACAATTTCATTTCTAATAAAAATAAAATAAATAAAATGTGCTTATGTCGCCATCTACTTTAAAATAGTATTGTATTTTTCGATGTTCTCATTTAGTACAAAAATGTATCTTAGATAAACAGTTCTCACATTAGTTTGGACACTTTTTTGATAATTTTTAAGGGTTTTTAGAACTGGAAAACATAGAAAAATGTCATAATTTGGTTTATCGAGTACAGTGATATCCTTTTTTAGAACAACTGAAACTGTAACTGTTCTCATAAAGTAATATGCTTGTATAAATTATAAAAGTGTTCTCAAAATTGTCTGTATTTGAAAAATTATCTGAAATGGTTGAAGATTGATTTAAAGAGTTTGTTCCTTGTGAATAATAAAAAAAAATTTAACATTGTCTGGAAGAATTCTAGAAATCCGGTCGATGTACGAATTTTTTCGAAAACTTATTATGAATGTTATTCGAAAACTTATTACCAATGTAGAAGTTGAAAAGGAAAATGTTAAATAGTAAATTTAATTTCCTCACTAGTTAGTATTTCTCTAAATTGTTTTCACTTTTTTATTTAAATATTTGTTCTTTCAATTTCCCAAGTTAATATCAGGTCTTAGGAAAGTCATAGATAAAATTTACATTGATCATTTTAAACAATTCTTATCCGTTGATTGTGAACTCAAGTTTCATTATTTATATTTTTCTACCTTATCTAAAATATCAAATTATCTAGAATCCAGTCTACTTGTAATAAGCCCTAGGCATTCACAGACCATTTCTTGGTAGCCAATTTTAATCTCTTGGCAAATATACAAAAAAAAAATATTATCTCAATTTGTTTCAACAAAATATACAAACATTAAAAAATAAATATAAATTTCATTAAACCTTTCAGTAATTTCATAAAACCATTACTAAAGTTTTAATGAAATTTTTAATTAAATATATTTATTAATACCATTAATATTAATTCTTCAATTTGAAGACAAATAATTTCAATTATTTAAATTTTTCAATAAATAAACCTAACATAAATCCAATCTAATCAGTCATAATAATTTCCATCAACCATTAATTTTTTTTTGTACTAAATTACCAATCATTAAATTTAAATGGTCACAACTTTGTCAAAATTACTATTAAAATATATATAAAAAAATTGTCCTTAATGCATTCAAAATTGATAATAATCTTCTCAATTTCTTTTTCATTAGTAATTCTACGTGGAATCGTGTAATAAAAAAAGATGCTCAATCATTCTATAATTGAACTAAATTATTCAAAAAAAAAAAAAAAAGAAGAAAATCATTCAATAAAATATAAAACGAAATTTTCCATTACACGAATTCAAATTAAAATCAAAAAGGCAATCAGTAATCATACCTTTTAAAAGTTTTCACCTCATTCCCTATCCATTTTAATATCTGTTTTTTTGCTCAATTAGTTGCAATAGTTTACAGCATCATTTTGTGAACCGACCCAACCTAAGATTATTTTTTTTTTCAAATATCCTGCAATTTATGGCCCCATAACACTAGAGTACCATTTTTCTTTTAATTTTCCTTCAGTTTATCAAAAAGTTCTTCTTCTCTATATGGCCATTTAAAGTTCTTCTTCTTTTCTACATGGTGTGTGCCTCTGAAGAAAGGAATCAAGTCGTAAATAGTGTTTAGTTAAAAATTCCTAAATGAGACGTGATGAGGGCACATTTAGTAAATGACTTTTCTCTTTAACGTAATTTGTAATTACATGGTCCTTTAGGGACATACCACCAACAAAATTCCAAACAACAACCTTACACATATACATATAAATATATATAAAATTATATTTGTATATGTATAAAAATGAATATAAATTAATGTTCCCCAAAACAAAAATCTTGGACTTATAATAATGCAACCCTCACTCTGTCAGCTAGAAATAATTATACATAATATAAATGAAAATGTTCACAGAAATGTTTTTTTTTTTTTTTTTGTAATTTTAAATGTGGAAAATCCTTAAAAAATTATTCATAAGGAAGAAAAATTCTTTTATTTTTTTTTTATTTTTTCTGTTTCAAATTATATGATGGCCACAAAATAATGAACAAAAAAAAATAATAAAAATCTGACGAATACGATGAAATGGCGACATGAATTGCGAAAGAAACAAAATAGAAAATATTAAAAAGAAAAAAAATTTATGAAAATTATGAACGTTTTTCTCGAGAAATAAAAAAAAAAAAAAATGAAAAAAGCAAAATTTAATAGGAAAAAAAATGGTGGAAAACACAAGGACACAAGGATTTTTATTCAACGATAATTTGCTGTCGTCGTTTCTGTGGTAAGAAAATTAAAAAGGAATGCCAGCCCATGACATCATTAGAGATTGGTTTAGAGAGACAGGAATTTTTATTTTGTGAAAATAGGAAAATTTCCAATAGAAATTAATTTTATATAAATTTTTTTTTTTTTTTTGCAATATTATTTCATTTTTTACTTTTTTTTTTTTTTGGTAATGTGGAAAACGATAAATTGGTTTAATTAATGAAGTAAAAAAATAAGTAGAATTTTTATGAATGGCAAAATTTGATTTTTTTTTTTCTAAAGGACTATGAAAATGTTGGAAAATTCTATTGAATTTTTTTAAAATAAAATTTTTTTGTTGAAAAATATTATTCAATAATTTTTTTATTTTATGTTGGATAATTAAAAATATTTTTTAATAAACTTTTTGAAAAATAAACAAAAAACAAAAAGTTCATTGGAAAATTTGAATTATTTTTATATTATTTAAGTACATACTTTTGTTTAATTATTTTGCTAGAATAATTATTAAAATTTACTGAATGTTAATATGAAGCGGAAATAATTAAGAACAAAATAAAATTATTAAATTAATAAATATGTTTAAAAATTGAGAGGATGTGAAAATGCATTATTTAATGTTATTTATTAGAAATTAAAATGGCCCCCTTTAACATGATTTTAAGCCCAATACTCTGAAGAGACTTTAATTTAACAAAATTTTGTGCAAACATTAAACATAATGAATTTATGAAATTAATGTAGAAAATTATACATTTTCCGGGTTTAACATTTATAGATCGCAATTTGTACATTAAAACTTAAATTTCGTCGAATTTTAATAAAAGAAATAATTGTATTAGTATTAAAACTTTCATGCAATTAAATCTCTTTTAATCAAAATCGGCTTAAATTTACATTTTGATGAACCAATTCCAATCTACTAATATGAGAGCCAGACAATCTGATACATTGGTAAGAGAACCTTGAAACCACATAAGGTTAAATAAATTATTTCTTAATTTTGGAATAACTTAATATCAGCTTCTAAAGATTTAAGAAAATACTGAGTGCCGAGTATAATTAAGTATAAATTAAAAAAAAATTATTTAATAAGCTTTACAAAAATATTTACATTATAAATTAAACTTCACAACTCTACTTACTATTCTACGCTTTAACTGTTATCTGTGACTGTGTATCTGGTTTTTAATAATTTGAATCTGAGAAAACTGAATGAAAATGGATCAATGTCTAGCCAAATATTAAGATAATATATTTTTCATTTAAGGATTAATTGTTCCGGGTCGCTATTTAAGTAGTTTCTGCAGGTTTCCACAGCCTAGAAGTTGGTAACCTTAAATATAACTATATAGCATTTTACTGTCGAATTAGACTTTTTCTTTTTCAAATTCGTCTTTTTTATTTTCAAATCGTGTTTTTAAATCGTGAAATTGCTATAATTATATTTTTACTTAAATAATAAGTAAGTTTTTTAACATTTGACATTTGACGATTTAAAATGTTTATACCAAACTGATATTTGCAATTATAGTACGATTTTTTATTTAAATAAGACTCAAACTAACAAGTGACAGCAGAGGAAAGTAGTAGCGTTCTTGTCAGAACTGTGAATCCCTTTGTAAATGGTAACCTTTAAAATGAAATTTTAATATTTTGTGACTATTATTTTTATTTAACTGCTTGTATTATACAGTTAAGTAGTGGTAATCTATTAATATCTGTGAAAGCTTAATCGATTGCAGATAGTAAATTATTTTTCAGCATGTGAGAAAGTGCCTTTTATCAAGGTGATAAAAATGTAATTTCTTCTTTATATATGGTTCCTTTTAACAATATCTCTTCTTATGCTTGTTTTCGCTGATCCAAACAAATAATCGGTTTCTTTCTCAAATCCTCAAATTCTTGCTTAACGGGAAGATGGAAATTGTGTCTGAAATTGATGAAGTTTTGGTACTCGATTACTGATTATAATGTCCTACGGTTATTAAATTAAACAAATTAAAAGAAACATTATTTTATATTAAATTTTCCTGGATCTATCGCAATATTGTAATTTTAAATTAAATCCTAGAACAAAAAAAACGAGAATAATCTAATCCACCATCTTAATAATAATATAAATTAAAAATAAAAATTATTTGTAATTCCCAGAAAGTTTCGATGAACAAAAAAAAATCCAAATTTAACATCTGCTAACAAAATAAATTTATAGAAATTGAAATTAAAAATTTTCTTTTATTAAATTTTTTTCTTCGATTTCAGATTTTTTTTTCCTGTTACAGTTCTAAACAATCTAAAATTTATGATTTCTTGTATTAAAAGTTAGAAAATAAATGTAAAAAAAATAATTACAATTATTTTTTTACATCCTCATTTTTAGATTTCTGTGATTAAATTTAACAAGGCAGTTGTCAAAAAAAAAAATTTACTTTCAATTGTAGTGAAACTACCCCATAAACATAATTTAATAGTACACAGGTTTTTTTTCTGTTTGTTGGCAATATGACTTTTTTACAACCCCCTTAAGTGCATTTGATTTTATGAGCATCACTGATGGCAGGAGCAAAAAAAAAAGCAACAAACAAATAACAATTCTTTGAATGAAATGAATTACAAAATATAGAAAAAAAAAACTTGTTTTAATATAATTGAAATGTACCGTGAAGTATGAATATTTAAATGAAATCCGTTGACGTCCTTTTTTTTATATAGGTAAATCCGTACATCTCCAAAATAAGAGAACATCAGGAGTCACACACAGAATCAGTATTCAGTAATCAGTAAGCATTAGAAAAAAAATTGTTAATTTTTTTTTGCTAGTTTTACGAAAAAGTCAAGAATAGGAAAAAAAATGGTGTACATAGAATGAAATTGCTACTGTCAAAATGTATTGTTATAAATTTATAGACGTTTTTTTTGTATGATGAATTTTGTTGCCATGTTAACGAGATCAGAAACAGTCCAAGGATATAAAAAAAAAATATGTAAATGCTTTTAGGCACAAAAAAAAATAAGTATATAAATTAAGCAGGCAAATTAAGGGGCTAATAAGAGAGGAGAAATTTATATTCGATTAATTTGGCTAAATAATTTAATTATATTAGTCAATTTTTGTTAAAAACTTCCATTTGAAAGCCATTTTGTCTCTTTTAATGGCAGCACATTTAGACTTTGTAATATAAGTTAAAGTCAAATTTATAATGTTCTCATTCTTGAGCAATTCTGTTCAAACTTTGCCACCTAGCTGCCTTCAATCTAAATCTAACGCTTAATTTTAATGCCACATGACACATCCGAAAAAGTTCAAATTTCAAATATATAAAAAAAACAATACTTTCATTTACAATGCAAAATTGTGCTAGTTATGAACGTTCTTGAAAAGTTATAATTTTGGCGCAACTTATGACTATCTTTAAGTTGCGTTTAAGCAGCAGTATTCTGAACTTAATATCAATTTTCGTGCTTTACATTCTTTTTTTCTATGTCCGAAACTTAAATTTTACCAATAAAACACTTCCTATAATTTTGACTGACAGTTTGTCAAAAATCTTATTTAATACTCAAATTTCCAAATAAATTTTCTATATATTTTGTTCCTTTACTGTTGTCCTATAAATCCTTGATAACTGGATATATATAAAATGGTTAGTACAACCCATAACACTCAATTGTCCTCATAAATAAAACTACAATTGAGTGCTAACATACATTTTTTTTTTTGTGAAAATCTAATTTTATATTTTTTTTTTTGGAAAATCATAAAAAAAAACTTTTATCACCTCACCTTAAAACGAAAATTCAGGCAACAGCAAAAAAAAATAGTTTAAAGGACGAAGGGTTGACAAGGATATAGAGCATATAAACAAAAAAAAATTCACCTAACCCATTTATAATTTATATGTTACCCTTAAAATGTTACGCAGATTTATTTATTTTTTTAATGAAATATTTGAAAAATATTTTTTTAATATAGTTTTTAAGTTTTAAATTAACTTTTTATTTTGCTTTTAAGAAGACAAAAAAAAATTACGTTTCAAAATTTGATTTAACAGATAAAGTTAACTCGACTATTATTGTAATTTCTATATAATAATTTCAATAAAATTTACATAATAATTATGAGAAATGTTTTTTGATTCAGTTTTCACTGTCAGTTAATCTAAAAAAAAAAATATTATTAAAAATAAAAAAAATTCTTGTGACATTTGATATTGCGCGCATATTTCATTTTGGTGGTTTTTAGTTGACAGTTTCTGATATAAGGAGGAAAAAAAATTAAAAATATTTTATATCAAATTTAATGGTTTTTTGCTTCATAGCTGGAGACAAAAAAAAATGGAATTGAAAGTGAGATAGAAGTATAAAAAATATTAACAATTTGTAAGAAAATTTTAATGTTAAAAGCAATAAAATATTTAATAATTAGATTAGAAAACGTAACTTTTTATTTAAAATTAAATTATTTAAATAAATATATAATTTAAAAGTTTAAATATTTCAGGATAATTTTATAATGAGATTGAATTTTAATTTTATCTCTACATAAATTCCAGATTGACTACAACTTTTCTAATTGAAAATCATGCCAGTCGGTTGTGAACTGCAATTTATTCATAAAGTTTTAATTGATTAAATATAATTGAATTTACAACTATGTTTATACCAGTAATTTCCATACGATAACATTAATAACATTAATTAAATTTATAAAGTAACTTTTTAATATTGGTAAAATATTTGTATTAAATTACATTTAACTTAACAACATAAAATTCCTGCACATTAATGAAATCAAAATAAGAATTTAATAAATCTTCTGAATTACAATTCACGCTTTTTGATTTACAATTGATGCTTCCTGAATTACAATTTACATTTTCTGAATTAAAATTGACTAATCTAAATTACAATTGGAAAAGGTGTAGAAAGGTCAGATTGGTCACAACGTCTACTATATTTATAGTATATATATTCATGTAAATGTAATTATATTTTCCTTTCCTAATATATACCATCATTTAAAAGACTATTTTTAAAACTTTTGTTGTTACCCGTTTTATCATTCCTCAGTTTTTAATGCTTCATTAATGATTATAATTGAATATAAAATAGCTTAATATTGTGTAATTGGAACAAGCATTATTATGTTAATTTCATATATAAAAGCTTCTGTTTCAGCAGAATTATATCAGAATACCAAAAATTTATGTAAAGTTTTAGTGTACATAATCGAGAAAAGTATTCACGTAAAAACTATTTAAAATTTTTAAAATTTTCAAAAATATTCGTACTTTTATTACTCTCAACATTATTTACGCACAATTTTCATACCAAACTCTAATTTCTTAAAATCAGGTTAACTATCCGTCCCGAGTTGAATTTTTAATTTCCGCGTCCCGATTTTTATATAAAAAGTCCCGACATATTAATATGATTCATAAAATTTCGATTTTTCGTTTCTGGGTTTCACAATTAGTAAAAACGTTTAACAACATTGAAACAACATTTTTTAAGCGTTGTAGTAGATCTGGTCAAGATTTGGATATCTTCTATATGAAAAATTATCCTTAAAATCTTTTATTGGCAGCAGGACTGATACATAAACAAAAAAAATAAACTTGCAACAAAAAGTTTCCGAAAATTTCTGCAGTCAGCAAATATTTTTAAATAAAGTTCACTTTATATTGTCCATACCCCATTCAACTGATTCTTGCATGGCGCAATGAAATAAATAAATTTAAGAGTAGAACCCATGCTAAAAGAAAACTTAAAACTTTGTTGTAGAGAATTCGCAAAAGGATATGGGTCAAGAATTAATTTTCAGAAAAATAGACTAAATGAATTGCTCCACATTAAGTTATACAGAATTGGACCACATTTAGTTTTTGTACACCTCAATAGTATTTGTGTAAAATTATATAAAAATTTAAATGAAAATAAAATTGGCTTTTCTCAATTATGGTAACCCAGACAAGGCCTATACATTGATTATTTTCTACATTTTTAAAATATCCATCTTCGGAAATGTAAAAAAAAAATATTTTCTAATTTTTTCAACCAATTATTATTTCATACCACCTCGTAATTTATTGATATTAGTGAAAGTAAATAATAAATAATCTCAATATATTAAAATTTCAACAACCTAAAATCAAAATTTCAACTCGTAGTATTCGTGGTACCCTAAATTAACAAAATTGTAATATTTTTTGTATGATTAAATATTAATACATATAAAAAAATTCTTAACATCATCAATGTTAATTTTTAAATTACTCTGACACCATTCCGAACCAAATCTCTTTCTACCCAAATGAATAATAATGATAAATGTAATAAATTATTTTCACAGCACTTTTTACATCCTAAAAATACAAATCTTAAATTTTTTTTTTTGAATTTTTGATAAAAAATATTAACTGGAAAATTTTTAAAGCTCCCATGTCAATCAAAATTTTCATCAACCAACAAATACAAAAAAAAAACATACAAAATTATTATGTATTACTTCCGGTTACCACTTGGATAATTTATTAAATAATAATTTTTATGTACTCTTACAACCGGTTTTACTTAAGAAAATTTCCACAAATTCAAATCAGCATCGTGGATTCAAGATAAAGTAGAGTAAAAATTAGTGGCTAACACAACAACAAAAAAATAATAGTAAAAATAAAAAGACTTCGCGATAGACAAACAATTGCTACTTAATATTCAAAGAAAAGGATCTTTTTAACGCGCGTGTAGATGAAAAAAAAATATTAAGGGGTTAAAATGTAATTTCAAAGGCGATGAATTTAACAAGAAAACAATTTATAGTCCTTTTTTTTCTTTTTGTTTTGTAGTCCTTTAATAGGGCAATAAAAAAAATTATATTAACAAAACGCGACTCCCGGCTGATCCCGGAAGAAAATCATGTAATACAAAAAAAAAATTAATAAATTTGTCAACAGTTCAAGAAAAAAAAAAGGTCCTTTTAAAAATTCCAATTTAAAAAAATTAAGAAAACAAAAAAAAAAATATTTATATCCTTTTTTTAATAGTTTTCTCACGAAACTTCTTAACAAACAAAACTTGCCATCACCAGGTAAAAGGACATAGGAAGTGCGTGCGTACGTTTTGTTCTTGTTTTGGAAAAATTAAAACAACAAAAACAATATAAATAAAATATATGAAAAGAAAAATGTAAGAAGAAAAAAAAAATTATATATGCAAATTTATGTTCATTGCTAGAACTGTGAATCAGTTTGAACCAAACTGATTCAAAAAGAATTAAAAAAAAAACATTTAAAATCATAAACAGGTTTTCAAAGCAAAAAAAAAATCAACAATTTCTTTAGCCAATATTAATAAATAATAATAACATAAAAAAAATTATATAATTTTAATAGGAAAGATTTAAAAAACAAAATAAAAATATTTATTAAATTACGCTAGCAATTATGCATAAATTTTATTATTAAAGGGGCCAGTTAAGAAAGACAGATGGCTAAGTAAGGAAATTTGTAATACGTATACGGTCTTCTATATTAATAAGAATTTTAATTAAATTAAAATATATATATTTCATTTATATACATTAAAATCATAAGATATGCATAAAATTATTAAAACTGATTAATAAATAAGGATTGCATTCAGGTAAATATAGAGACAATTACTATCTATATAAATAGAGAGTGTTTTTTTCTCGAAAAAAAATCAGAATTTATTTCAGCATAAATTAAATGATTTAAAATACTGTTAAAAATAAAACAGGATTCGGAATATATTAGTTAAATTATGGAATTAGCCTTTGGGTATAATTTACACTTAAGGATGGTCAATAAATATAATTTATTAAATTGTGAATACAATGTTAAATATGATTTTATAAAAAGTAATAATCTTATGTATGTATAGATATTACTATATAATCAAATATGGGATAAATATACATTTTACAAAAATCTGTAAAGTAATTAACACTAAGAGTATGACAACACTATTGCCCGAGTCATTTATCACTCCCACAATAACTTAATTATTTCAGGAATTTGCCATAAAATTCAATTTGAAATATAAATATACAAAACTTTTCCAAATATTTTTTGAGTGACCCTAGGGACTATATAATTAAAATTATAGATTAAGTCTTAGTCTTAGTTAAGGTGGTGCCACCGTCACGTAAATTGTACAAGTTCAAAAGAACTTTTCAAAGTAGCCGTTATTTTTAATTAATAATACTTTAGTATGGACTGCATTGCACTGGTGTCGTGTAGCAGCACCGATTCGTTCAGTAAAGTTCAAATTTGAGATCTTCTTATATTTTGTATAGAAAATCGATTAAGTGGATACATTGCTGTGATTCAAATCGAATCGGAACGAATCGAATCAAAAGAGTTTGGAACGATTGAAGTTTAGCCAATACAAACTGAAGCACGTGATTTAAACTGAAGCAAGTGATTTAATCGATGGTAATCGATAACTATGTGTTCACTTTATTTAACCGGTCGAATCGAATTGAAACTGAAGTGATCGGTACTATGTATCCCATATTTTAATGTTACTTCTTAATTTAAAATAAGTGTTCTACTACATATTTAGCAACGCCGCAAATACGCATTTATGTCAATGTCATATACTTCATCGTTGATATAGTAAGAATTTTTCTACTACACCGGCAGCGTTTAACTTTGATTTTGTTTAGCTATAAAGTTGTGTATTTTACACAGGAACACAAGTGATACCGTGATTCCAGCTTTTTTTTTTTGTTGAAAAAATTTCAGAAGTTTTGTAATGCTACAGGCAACAGTGACGAAAATTATTTTTTTTAATATAAAAACTGCATATCTTTTTATTCAATATTCAGTTTATTATGAATACAATGATTTCGAGAAAATGCTGGATTTAAATTATCATGATTTGTTGAAAATTAAAAACCAGACCACCGCAGTGTTTCTGTAGACTTTCTGTAGATTATTTAAGAAATTCTTTTAACGGATATCCCACGGCTTCGTGAATAATAATTTTCTAAGTGTCATATTCTTCATATCCTCATAACCAAAAATACATCAATGCATATGAATCAATTTGACATTATCTAGTCTAGATGCTAAATATAGAGGCTGAGATAGTTTTTCGGTTAAATTTTACCAATCGTATATATTAATTTTACATATTTAGTAGAGATTGGTAAAGTATTTTCTGATCATTGTCCAGTCCAGTTCATCTAAGTAAATAGTGTCCGGATGATAGAACAATAATTTTGTAATATTTTCCAATATTTTTAATAAAAGGGGAATTTATGAATTCTACCATTGCCAGCCCATTCTCCTTGAAAAAGAAAGCATTTCTACTTAATTTAAAATAATATTAATATTCTTTATTCCTCTTTTTCTTGTAAATAATAAATCCACTTAGATCTTTTTTTTAGAAAAATATTTTAATCAAGGACTTTTTTTTTATTGTTTATTTCAATAATCACCACCATTTTCCACAATACAAGAAAAACTTTTACTAAAATAAAAATAAATAATAATCAAAAGAAAGAATGAAAATTTCCATTTAATAAAATAAAAAAAAATGAATTCTAGTACAGTCATATTTTTTGAATAAAATAAGGTTGGTTAAAAATTTCACCCTCACTACGATTATATAAGCAAACAAAAATGGCGGATTTTTTTTTTCTTCAAATTTTCCTTTTAAGTGAAAGTTTCAATATAAAAAAAAATGTATTTTAATATTAGAGGAATAAAACATAATTTAACATCATCCACACAAAAAAAAAAAGAATTTTAAAAATATAAAATTAGGGAAGATCTAAGGATGTATAGTAATCATCATACGCGGCCATAATTTAAATTTTATAGTACCACAAAAAAAAAATATTTTCTATTTAGATATTTTTTTATAGTATTTCCGTTAGGCAGTGGGTACGTGGTATACATGAACCACCCCATAGCATTCTAACTCAACTACTTTGCAATAAACTTAATTTGGCAAGAAAATAAATGAGTTTCCCTTATTTTTTTTGTGGACATTTTATGTTAGTCTCGTTTCGTTAAATTTAATTGTATTTTTTTTTTTTAGAAATTATAGAATATAAAAAAAAGGTAAATTACATGACAACATATTTTTTTGTCCTACAAAGGGAAAAGCATATAAATTTAAAGAAGACTGCGAAACATAATAAGATTGTATTAGAAAAAATGGTAATAAGATAAGATAACGAACATAGAAAGAATAAATGAAAAACATGTTCACTTCAATAAGGATACAAAAAAAATGAAAATTTTTAAATAGAATTAATGAGATTGGAATATTTAAAATAAATTTAAGTTATAAATATAAATAAATATTGTAAAATTGTCTAAATTATTGATGATGTAAGAAAATAGATGTCGCTTTTTATATTTCGTTTTTTAAATATAAATATTCAAAGGAGCTTAGGTGTCGCCCAACTAGTTACATATACGAATTTAAATTCCTTGTACATTTATTTTATGAGGACAACGAAAAAAAAAAGTTATAACTTTTTAATAGCTTTTTATAGTAAGACATTTGTCGTCATCAAATTGTAAAATTGTTCGTATTAATCCAAATCATCAAATATATTTCTTAATTTTGTATTACTAGTAAATAAGCGGTGCCATAGAAGTTACTAAAATAGTTCAAATTCCATTTTCTTCTTGATTTAGCTATAGCCATTCTTCTACTTTAGTTACTGCTGAGTTTATTTATTAATCCGGTTTAATATTTTATTAGTTGATACTTGAATAAGTCAATTTTTACTTTTATTTTCAGGTTTAATTTTTACTTTGATGCTTAAGTTCAAGGCATCGATATTGCAGTTTTTACAATAAAGAAACTTTTGGTTGGCAAACATATAAAATAAGTAAGTCCAAATTAGAATAAAATGTAACAAAATATTTAATATCGTAGTTAATAATATACTTAAGAAAAACAAGTAATCTTTTAAAGCTGACTAAACTTAGCGCAACTTCGATATCTTAAACAAGAAACTAACCTGTAAGTTAAATCATTATTAGCTTAATAACTACACCATTTTAATACTGATTAAGAAAAACAATTAAAAAATATTTCAAAGTCTAAATTATGATTACAGCTAAATTGGTCCGAAATTAAAAGACCATGTTATTTATTATCACTTTCTACACTGCACAAAACATCTAACACTTGATTCATATTTGGACCAAAATATAAATCACTACAATCAAAGATTTCGGCCGATCATATTCTATATTTCAACAATATTTTAAAATGCTCTACAAATATCACAACTACAATATTTTGCTGTAGCCAGGAACTCGTCAGGAGACCTATATCTTAGATATCTCAAACCTTTGTGGCCAAGAGTGAGCTGCCCTACTCGAAATTTTCGAATTTAGCTAGTTGTAACCAATTTCTCATGTAGTCTTCTTGAATTTGAATACATAATTATAGACATAATTTTTACTAAATATTATTTTTCTACTCATCTAAAAATTCAACATATTTAGTTAAATATAAATTATGTTATTGTAGTTATATAAATTAAATAATCAAATAAAATATTATTAACTATCATGAATCATTCAGAAAAACCAACAGATGTCATAATTAAAACTAATTTCTTAGCTTTAAAATATAATAATCTCAATTATGAAAATTACCATCACAAAATTTTATTTAATTAACTTTACAAAATGTTAAAAAATTACATTTTCTACGTCAACATTTTTCTTAATTATAATTATATATACAAAATCTTTAAATGTATGTAAATTTATGCTATAAACCATAGAGAATAATTATAATAAGTAAAGTCTTAACATGTCATCAATACTACAATAATTATAATAAACTAAAAGGTTTGCCCGCTTAAATTTATATTTCAACTATAATAATAAAATATTCTGTAATATCCATTAGCGCTATAAATAATCCTATGATATTAGATACGCTTTATCTTTGTGACACTTTTATTATCCCTTTCATATTTTTCGTTTTTTGTTGTAAAGATATTAATAGTTAAAAAGAAAATTATGTAATGTTATAGATTTATTTTTATCAATCAGGTGCCGAAAATAGAACCCCATCATAGAAAATCATTAGTAGAAGCCATTCAATACAAACAATTTTCGTTTTCGAAAGAAAATATATTAAATTTGTCGTATGTACTTTGTCTACGCAAAATAAAATTATATAATATTAATAATTATTATAAAAAATTAACAAAAATATATTCTTTTACTGTGTTCAACTTTCTGGAAATCCGCAATTGTTACCAATATAAAAATTCCAACATAAAAGAACAAGTGTACAAAAATTATGTTTCTTTGTAAAAGTTTTATGTTGTCCACTTTTTTCTTTGTTTGTTATTATTTAAAATATGTACAATAAATTTTGTTAAATTCGTCAAACCTTGTTTTTAAATAACGAAAAAGAATTATGATTTATTTGTTAAGTCGTCGCTATGAGTTCAATAGTAATTTGATACCGGATTTCGGTGAAATTTTACATAAAACAACAGTCTCAAGTTTTTGTTAATAATAAACGACCACCATCCACATTAGAAAATAAACTAATATTATAAATATTATATAAAAAAAAATTATACTGGTTTCCTTATTTTCTTTATACATAAAAAATTTCCCAGAAGAAATGCCGTCACTTGTATTAGTTGTAATTTTAAACTCTTCGTATTATATGCAACAAAAGAAGAATTTAAATATGTGTAAATTATTTAAATCTGAGGTAATTACAAAACATAAAATATACAAAGAAAGATTTAAATGCTAAAATATATTGGCAAAAATCATAAAAATCATAAAAAAAAAATCATTTTTATTTTAAATCGCTTTATAAATGCGTTTTGGTCAATAAAGAATTGCGGGAAAATATATTTTCACATATTTAGATTTTTACGGTGTATACGATAATCACGTATTTTTATTTTTATTTATTGCTAATAATTAGTGATAATAAAAATATGTGCTTAATTAATATATAATTTGTGTGAAATTGGAAAATTGGTGAATTTTATGGTGGAAATTTTGCCCGATTGGAATTTAGTTTTAATAATATTTAATAACTGAATATTAAATAATTTCATATTTTGGTACAAATAAAATTTAAGAAATATTTTATGATCTTAGTATAATTTACGGCTTAGACTGTTCTACAATGTATATTATTATTATTCAAAAAAAATTCTCAACAACTTTACGGACAGTATTTTACGAAAATGAGAAAAAGTTCATTTACAAATATAGATTATGTTTTTTTTCTTATACGTAGAAAATAAATAGGATATACATATGCAATGAATCCCTGAGACACGTCAAGAACCATATTTCTATTACTACTATTGTTTGAATGCCTATCTCTGATTGAGTAACGGAGTTACCAACTAACGTTATAGACCTAAATTCATGCAGTTCAATATTCGTTGCCAATTTCTGATACTTCTTCATGCTGCATTTAATTTTTTTTTTGTAATTATGGGTAACACTCTAATATAATCTTCTGCATTTTAAGTTAGGTAAATATTGTATTATTAATTCTTTTTTCATCGAATTTTTTATTGAGCTAGAACTTGGTTAAGAAATTCCTCTATGCACCTCTATGATCTCGAGGCTCTATTGTACACTCCACATCATGATTTATTTTACCCCAGTACACATCATTCCAATTCATTTCTTTAATGAACTCAGTTAAATTGACGTTCCAAGTATTTAAATGTTTACCCCAGGGCAGTAATACACGAAGTGTTCTACTCTTATTTCCTCTTTCTCTATATATGTAAAAGTTTCCGTTAAACCTAATCTCATTGCATGCTTCTTAAGAAGAATATGACTAATGTCTACCCAGAATGGTTACATTGATCTTTATTCTAGTGATTTTGACTAGATTTTGTAGGATCTGTTAAATGATATAATAAAGAAAAGATTTAAATGAATTATAATACAAAATTATATTTATTTATTGTATTTTTCTATACTCCTACAAACTCAACCCTGTATTGTCTAAAAACGATTTATCTTTTCATCCAATCACAAATAAAATCGAATAATTTATTAATTTCCCCATAAAATTTTTCTATCAAATGAAATTTTATTTATAAAAAAATGATTTTTTATTTAAATAAATTAACAAATTATTTATTTCTTCTAGTCTATTAATTTAAATACCAACAAGAGGAATTTGATCGAGACTTCTTTACAGGCATTCAAAACTCATAGTATCAACAATATAAAGATATATTTCTTAATCAATGGCGACGGACAGATACAAACAAAAATTAGCAATGAAATTTTTCATAAAACAGCCTTAAGGTAAAATAACGGACAGTCAAGATATAAAATTTGGTTTTGGATTTGCAGGTGTTTTATAAAATTTGCAATTTTAAAGCTTAAATTAAAATTTATCTAAAAAAAGATTAAAGATAAATTTTAATTTTAACTATTAGATAAAAGTGCATAAATTTTATAATGATTTTTTTTATTTTTTTTTTACTTTTAATGTCAGTTTTTTCTAATATTTCTTTAAATTTGAAAATTTATAAATATTTCCGTCTTTTTATTTACATATATCTTTATCATAATGCAATCAGATATTTTACAAAATCATAAAAATTTTAATTAAGTAATGTAAAAATGTTAAAAAGACAATTTGCGCTTAGAATAGTAAAACTAGAGATTTTTAAGTTCATAAATTAGAACATAAATTCTACGAGTATTAAAGAACAAATTCGTATAATATTAAATATAATTTACATAAAATTTTATAATTTTTTTAATACAAAAAAAAATATTTAGAGTATTTTAATCGGTATAATTTTTAATTATCATAAATTTTGTTAAAGAACATTTTAAAAAATATAAAGAAATAACAAGAATTTATAAAAGTGCAAAATGATATAAAAAACCGATTTAATGTAATTTTAGTGGCTAAACTTCAGATTCGATTTAATTTTACAAAATCATAAAATTTTTAATTATATAAGGAAACAATTTCCACTTGCCAGATTAACTTTATTACCAATAATTTAGGCTCGTGTTAGTTGATAATGTTGATAACGTTCGTTGGTCAACCGGTCAGTAGTAAATTATTATTTTATAAGATATTAAAAATTTAATGTAGATTATTATTTTAAGAGCTCTTTGAATATAATTTCTTATATCTTATTGAATTATTATTTAGATTATCACTATAATTAGATCATTAGATGAGATAAATGATGCTCTTAATAATTTTGACATAAAAAAGGTCTTGGCAAAATATATTTTCTTAAATCTAAACATAATTACGTTCACGTTTAAGAAAAACGACAGTATTCACAACTATCACTGCAGCGTAAAGTATATATTACAAACCTCTGAATTCTTTTGCACTATAACAAGATTATTACGCAAGCTTACAATTTACGTGGGTTCATTAAAAGAAGAGAAAGATATATCAAATTTTTATGGGTCAATAAATCTTTACTTTGTTCTCTCGTCGGCCCTATCTAAGATATATGCCTGTCAAATCGTGGGTTCATTTATATTACCGCGTTTGTTTCGATTGTAGTAGCGAAGTTAAAATTAATTTGCCAGTATATTCACAAATGCAACGTTCAAAGTTTATTTTCAGTTTGTGGTTTAATTGAGTTGACATTACTTGTCATATCAGTACTATTACTGTAATAATGTCGATCGTACTAATTGTCCGACTGTAAATAACGAAATACTCTATTATTATACAGCATAATTATTTTATTACAGCCACATTATTGTCATAAGCTTCTCAAGTTTGTATTCCATCACGATCACATATAAATATAATGATTGCGTTAGAAGATAAGAAGTTTGTATACTTATAGTAAAACTTGATATTGATATAAGTACGTATTCTGTCCTAGTAGCTGCTTAGTAAATATTAATAAATTTTGGATTTAAATTAATTGCTTTTAATAAAATATTTTCAATAATTCAATAAAAGTTGGCTCACATAGAATAATTTTTCTGCAATATGGTCAAATATCTTATCAATTTAAATTATTATTACGTTAAAACGTCCACGTACACTTAATGTCAACTATTAAACGTTCAAATTTGTAAAAAAAAAATCTGAAATTAGCGAACATCGTCGAATATTTTATATAGTCCTTTGATGTTGTTTTGACGGGCTTTTAACTTGAAACCTGAACATCAATTTTACGTTAAAAGCACGTCGATTTTCTCACTATCTAGGAACTAATAAAAATTTCTTGTGCTTTGATTTTGTAAAAATATTGACATGAAAATTTTTAACTCAATTATAAATTTTTAAAATTTATGATTAACTATTTAGTAACTTTGATCAAAATTTTGCATATATTTTAAATATATACTTTTAAAAACATTTTTTCATAAAATACCAATACCATCAGCACTGTATCCTATTTCAATATTACAGATACATATATTTAATCTTATCCTTTTTTTATATTAATGTTAAGTATCGCTGGTAGATAAGTAAGATGAAATATCGGTAAACAAAAAAAATCGATATTATCATGATACAGAAACCTCATGTATCATGAGTACAACAATTTTTTCTTTTTTTATCCTGTTATAGAGAAGCATACAAAAAAAAGGATTGTCTCGTGTAACATATATTTGCACAATCTTTTAATAGATATTTTAAAAAAAAAAACTTAATCATTACAACCCTTTTTCCTAAATTTTATATACACAACCGAAAGGGTTCATATTCATAATAATATAATTTTTTCTCAATCCTTTTTTGCGATGGTGGATTTTTTTTTTTTTTTTTTTGTATTTGATAAGAGTTTTTTTTCGAGTAATTTTATCCTTTGGCTATATGAATTTAAAAGTAAACAAACATTTTTATTCAATGAAAAAAAAACAAACAACAAAATGAGAAAAATATCATGTCTAGTCCTTGCAGTAAGGCAATTAGAATCAATGATAATAATGTGGGGTTAACAGCAAATTTGTTTTTTTGTAACTATAGAAAAAGGATAATGAATAATAGAAAATATTGATTTTCTTTAAACAAAATACTGAGTGTTCAATGAAAATTATTTTGAATACAACAAACTTTGAATTCAGTAATTGACAATTCAAAAATTTAAGTTTACCTTTAAATATTAATGGAATATTAAATTTTGTGATGAAATTAATTATTACAAAATATAAAAGATGTTATAAAAATGAATTAGAAAAGGAACAAAAGAATCACTATCGATAATAATTCGACAATATTCTACCGATATTAATTTTTCAATATAAGGCATTACTTTAAATTAGACCCGTTCAAGCTAGGGCTCAAGCTGAATTCGACCCAATAAATTAATTTGCCGGCTTACTTAATGATTATTTTTTCATGCAATATCAAATATTTGCAACATTGCAAAACATGGAGAAAAACAAAATATAGAAGCAGTTTAACAGATATTCATTTCATCTCGCGAAATATTATGCCTTATGATACAAATAAATTGAATAATCACCAATTTCACAAATAACATTAAATTTATTGAAATCTGTATGTTAAAATTAACTATATCGTATTCAAACCTATTTCTCTTATTAATCATATTATTTCATGCGACCGATTTGTACAAATATGGATATACCCGATTTGGAAGAAAGGTTCAAATACTAAAAAATTTACACTGCACTGCTTAAAATGAATGGTCTTATGTCAGCGATTAATTATTATCTCTTTTCAATAATATTTAATTATTTAAACTATCTTAAAACTAAATATAAGATCAACAATCTCAAACTTAACAACTTTCAAAATATATCTCCAAAATATCATTAACTATATCTCAAATATTAGCATAACAATTCAATTAGTTTTCATGAACTTGTATACATTTCCTCCCAACAAGACTAAATGTAACACTTGAAAGAAGATAAAACCCGATAAAAATTCAATTAACCTTAACTTAATTGTCCCTACTATTTTACCTCTGTAATATTGCTAACAATCAACATTAAAATTTAATGATACATTTTATGCTCTATAAAATATATACAAACAACCACTAATCATTTACCATTTAACAATGATCCTTTACCTTTTTTCAGGCGATCCCTTTTACATCAATGTTTCTATTATCAGCTACAAAACTTTTCGGGTGCACAAGTTGTTTTCATTGTCGAATTGATTGATTTATGATATCGATTGATTTTGTTTTTGGTGTTCATTTTGCTTTTGGTGATGTTTTGATCGTATCAATCATCATTCAAAACAACATTGCAGATCCTTTTTTTTGTGTTTCTTTGTTTTTTTTCTTGTTCTATTCAAAAGATCTGGAAAATTGAATATGTGTTTTTTTTTTCTTTCGGAGTGATCTAACAATTTTACCCTCCGGTATTTTTTTTTGCATCACTTTTAAACTTTTGACTTTTCAATGATGCGAATTATTGTGTCGACAACGAAAATACGTCTCTGCCATTTGATTAATTACCGTATATTTATAGTTAAAATGCATCCGAAGCCAAAAACCACAAAAGAATTAGAGTGCCGGCAAAAAAAAAATAATAATAAAAATTTTTGATAATGGTGTTGTGTGTGTAAGGGAGTTTAAGGGCGAGGCACGTGCTATTATGAATTTTAAATTTAATAGATTCATTTTAGGTTATAATATAATTTTTTTTTTTGGTTTGCCTTTTGTTTGCACATGATCTCCAGAGATTTGGTTTTTATGTGTGTTGATAAAATTTATGTATAAAGTAATAAAAATAAAGGACATATGTTTTTGATGATTGTGGTTAAATAGAATTTATATAGTATAAATTTAGATTTGTCTAACATTTGGAAGCAGTTAAAAGTAAATTAAAGTAACAGTTTATAAATTTAATGTTAAAGACTAATTAATTTTTTGGTCTCTAATTTTGTACTTTTTATTTTCCATGAAATTATCTTAACACATTTTGCCCTTAAGAGGTAAGTATATAAGTAACTATCATTTTAAATAATCGTTCTATTAATGTCACATTTGTCATCCTCGTGCAAAAATTTTTTTGTTCAAAATGTCAAAAGAAATATTTCAGTTTCTAGCTAATTTTAGTTAAAGAATTCGACAATTTCTTTGTACTTGTACAATAACTTGCGGAATCCTTTTACTACGTATTACATAAAAATATATGTATATTGTTAATAAATATGTAGTCATTATGAACTAAATCATCATCATCTATATTTAAGTTAAATAAAGGTTTTTCGGATATTTAAAAAGGACAAATTTCTGATAATCAATTAATTTTTCCAAAGAATTTTAGATTTAAAACGGTTGACAGTTCATTATAAAATTGAAAAATTGAACTCGAATTTATTGATGTAGATAATTGGGTTGTCGAGCCAAAAAAAAGATTGTTGTGTCAATCAAAAACGTCTGACAGAACTGCATATGAAAATGTCTTTGTCCGTCATATACGAATTGTTGTGTCAGATGAATTTTATAAACTTTGAGCATTTTTTTATACATTTTGTGAGGTAGTGGTACTTCTAAATGTTTCTGACGAAAATGATTATATTATACGACAAACTGGCCGAGTAATATAGAATTCAATTTATCTTCTTGTATATTTATATTAACCTCTGGATCAGCAACACATTTTATTTAAACAGTTTTCAATTTTCTTATCATTCATCTGAAAATAAAATAGCACCGGTCAAGAAGAACTTACTCTTAAAATGCACTGTCCGACACTTTGATTGTCAACCAAATTTAATAACCAAATGCAAATTACTTGTAAACATGAAAAATTATAACGATACTAAGAAATATTGACGTGGCATCCAATAGCAAATAAATTATTGATACGTTTCTATTTTATTCTGTTTCTATATGTTATAAATATTTTACTAGCAATAATTATTTTATAAAGGCGAATTATACAAAATGAATTTTCAAAAAAATTTCAAGATTTTCGTTAATTTTTCATCGTTGTAATTTTTCAAGTTAATTTCGTAAAATAACGTACAGAAATTTTTGAATAAATTATACAAGTAAAGCCTTCGCAAACCTAAACATAACAAAACTTCCTAAACATAACAAAATTAACATTATGCATGTTCTGAAGTTTTACTCTTTCTATTATAATTGAAAGAACTTGACAATAAATTACGAAAACTTGAAATAGACAACGAAAACTAGGAAGTATATGAATAATGTACATACTCTAATTGATAATTAAGAAAACTTTTAAACATTACGTACGTAATTCCATTAAATCTTTACATAAAATTGAAGAACCTAATGTTTTGTATATTTTTATAAAGTATATTGCTATAACTACACTGAGTTCAATATGAATTTGTAAATTTGAAAATCAGCGCCATTATAATTAACTGATAATATTTTATTTATAAAATTGCAAGGACAGACAATATTATTGAAAATTTCATTTATTAATTTATATTTTACTATATTATTAATTGTTTGACTTTTAATTTAATTTTTATTTTACTATATTATTTTCATAATTGTTTGACTTTTATTTAAAAATTAAATAAAAGTCAAATTATTTAAAATATTATTTCTTCCGTTCTATTAAAACAATTTTCAAAATATTAACATATTTTTTTATCCTATCAAATTAAAACTTTCGTTATCCTTTTATCTACAACATATGTGAACTAATTACAAATCCATTAGAAAATATTTCTTTCATTTTTTTTATATTATTTCATTATAATAATATTCGTATGGTCAAATAAACTATAAAACAATTCTCTTTCGGTTAAATTCCATTTACGATTTTAAATTAACAGCAGAAAAATGAAAAAAATAAAAAAATATTTGTAGATTTTTTACTATCTAGTATAGTGCATAACAGCCACAAGAGATGAACCTATACAGTAGCAGAAAAAAAGAAATGTAATTAGTTTCGAGACATGTGAAAATTTCCATAAAAAAATTTATACTCGTACATTCTTGTTTTATATTAAATTGAAAATGTGAAAAGAAACAGAAATAATATAAATAAAAAAAATGGAATTAAATCGAAAAAAAGGATAGGATCCAGTAGCATCCATTATCTATTATTTACCATATATATGTATATATTATGTTCCTTGTATATATATTTGCAATTTAATTCAAAATATATAAAAATTTCATATGCACATACACAAAAGATGCAAAATTTACCTAATAAATTTTTCATATATTCTAAATGAGTTTAACTTAAAAAAAAATAGAAGTTTGCTAAAAAAAACTTGGCTAAAAAGTTTACAAGGGGTATGTAAAAAATACTTTAAAAAATCTTAGTCTAATAATCTAAGACGTTTTGAAAAAACAACTCTATCAAAATACAAAATTTCCACGAAAATTGAAATAAAAAGTTTGAATTTACAAGCAGTTTGGGCTGATTAATATTGAAATTAAAGAATTTGGAAAAAAATATTTTAGTGGTTTGGTTTCTTATCATTAAAATATTTCGTCAATGACCTACAGACTATTGTTAATTTTTGTTTTGATGTAATTCCGAATTTACTATTGATAGTGCAATTAACCCCCCAATTTCCCAGTCTATAATTATCTAATCATTCATATTTGGATATTCTTATCTTAAAAATTCTTCAATTTCCAATAATTCAATATATTTTTATGATTTAGGTCTTTTTTCATACTTTGTTAGCATTTATTTATGGATGCACGACAATAATTAAATTATTATGCACATTTTATTTAAAAAAAACTTATTTCGCCATAATTATTAAGGTATGAAAATTCATTCATATAAAAAAAAATTGTGTGAAAGTTAAACTTTATATATACATAGAAAATATATGTTGTGGGATATCCTTTAGGATCCTTTTTCAAAGCATACAACAAAAAAAAAGAATTTTTTCTTTCTTCAATATTTTTATGTGGGGAATAAATGTTTATAGGGAGAAATTCTTTTTCCCCATTTTTTTTTTAAAAAATAATTCTCAACCATTTTCTAAAATATTCTTTTTATTTCAAGAGAATTTTTATATTCCTTTTTATTATTATTTTTTTTTACTTTATCCTTTTCTTCTTTTGTTTTTTTTTTATATATATATTTTTATTTTAAAATGTAACTTTCAGTCACTAACGAGCTACCGTTAGCGAACATAATTACATGCCAAGCTTTTGAAGTATAGATTTATATATATACAAGAATCTTAAATAAAAAAAAATCCTTATTTAACCTCAATGTCAATTAAATGAGTGAGGTATAGTAATACACAGACTTCCCCATATTGGCCTATGGGGTTACAAAAGAATATTTATTAGAGTGGAAAATTAGTGGATGTAGGAAATTATTATGTAATTCGGTAAATATAAAAATTAAAGGACTAAAAACTTTACTGATCATAAGACTAAAAATATTTATTATATTCATAGGTAAAATTTTGCTTATCCTAAGTACTGTAATCTAACTTTTAGTACTAATCTAGCTTCTAGTTTCTGTATTCAGTTTTAAAAAAAAAATACTGAATAGCCTAGTATACATTTCAAGGACCTACCTCGTCTATAGAAATTTGTATTAAAATTTGCATGGTCTTTCAAATTTAAAAAAAAAAAAAAACAAAAAAAAAATATTCTCGTTTCAGGCTATATTAACTGAATTGCAGACAGGATATAACCACAAGTCCTTTTGAGCTTACTTCTTATTATGTAGTGATGCAGTTTTTATATTTTTTTTCATTTTTTGACTTGTTTCATTTTGTTTTGTTCTTATGATTCTTTTTTTTTTTTTGAGGTTTTCTTCATTTTCGTCCTGATTTTTTTTCCTTATTGCAATTTTATTCTGTAATATTTTTATGTATAGATGTAGAACTATGCTAACCAACCAGCATATTCTTTGACATTATACTTCGGTTTTCACTTTTTATTCTTGTTTTTTTTTTAGGATTTTTAATACCCCGTTTATTTTTTAATTCTGACAGAATCCTGATGTGCGGTAAACGCTAAAATATGCTCTTTATTATTTAGATTTTTTTAAATATATTTTTTTTTAGGTAAACATGTTTCAATGGCTCTTTAAAGTGATCGATGCGGGCTGAGAAATTTTCTAAAAACGTCTAGACGCGACAAAGTGTAAAAATGAATAGAAAATTTATTTTATATTTATATTTTTATTATTAATTATTTTTGAGTTTTATTATATCTTCAATACAAAAAAAAACAAGGACACATCAAAGCCTTTTTTATTATTGTGGTCTATTGAATAATAAACCATAATTTTAATTAGAATTTTTGGTGTTATAGTAGCAATTAATATGTGGTTTCTTGGAAATAACTTTGTTAAGTTTGGTTTTTGGATATATATATATTCAGAATAAAAAGATTTTTATTGTTTATGCTTCAAAATTCATTAAAAAATAGTCAGAGAAAATATAATTAAATATGTTTTGCGAACCTTAAGAAATTCAGGATTAAAAAAATGTGGTAAAAATATTATTTAAATGATAGAAGTCACCGAACATTTTACATAAATTTTCAGTAATTTCTCAATAGTGCCTATCAATATCTGCAGCTTTAAAGAATTTAAGCATCAATTTTCGAATAGCGATAGCTGCCAAAGATTGCCTAAAATAAGTGCTCTAGGCCACAAACATTTTGTCAAAAGATAAGATAACAATTTCATCGGAAACATATCTTCGCTCTAAAATATATCAATTATTCTATCATACGCCAAATTATATTCTATTTTATACTAAACTGTTACTAATTATTTGACAAAATCTCAATAATTAATGTTGATTGCTGTCCTTTTTCCCATAATGAAAAATATATTCTTGTACAGCCATAGTTCCTTGCGAAATATTCTTTAATTTCCTGTATACTTCTAGAATTTCATAATTAATTAATTAATATTTAAATCTATATTTTCCCAATTTATTTCTTAATTTTCTTTGAATATTTTACGTATATCAAAATAATATTCCTTTTCCAAAATTTCCTGTAATTTTTGTTCCATTTCATATTTCATGATATTTTGCAACAAATTTATTGAGAAATTTGTCAAAATATTAATATTTATGTTCTTGTAAAAATGACTTCAATCTAAATCGAATTATTGAGAAAAGTATTTCCATTCCATTCAATGTCTATAAACAACATTACTGCTTATTACTAGCATAAGCAATAATGATGTTGATATAGATAGATCAATTGTATGACGAATTACGAAACCTCAAACAAAGTTGATGATTTACTTACAGAGAAGAATATATTTAAGTATAAAATAATTTTTTAACATCTCTAAATTATATATCCTTTTAGACAAAATTGTATGCTGTAGTTGAGTATATGCTTTCCCAAAAGCCATACGATTGAACTATCTATATGATTTTGATGATTTTTGCTACAAATAATCTTAATATAATTATTTGATTTATTCTCAAAATTAAGTTGAAGGATAATTATAAATTATTTACATAAGTGCTAGTAATTGTAAAAATATATTTTTTTAATTTAGAATAGAAAACTTTGATTAGATTGTACTGTCTACAGCAAGTGACCAACGTTCGCTATAAGGTTTCCCCATAAGAATTATCCATAAATTTAAATATGAAAGTACCTAATATGCTAAAAAGATAATAATTAATTCCAAAGCGATTTTTTTTTCGAATTATAGTAAATGTTACTCACGAAAAGAATCAATTCAAAGAATTGTAAACTCTTTTAAAAATTTCTCTGAATCATCGCATTTTGGATTAGGCATCCAGAATGCGAGCGTCACTTCATCTTGATGAGTGCTATAAAATGGAAATAAACACACAGATTGAGAATAGATACTTAACAACATTAGTTTAACTTAACTACATTAGTTAACTTAACTACATTAGTTTAGATGGTTTTTTATAGATAGTTAAACTTAGACCTAAAAATTTATATTTAATGTAAGGCCTGGTAACAAATTTACTCTGATTTATAAGCTTAGCAACATGAGAAAGCTATATTCAATGTAATTTATCGCAAAATTAATTCCAAATTTTCTGTAATCATAATTTTATACAATCTTATACAAAATTAAAATAATTGAATAATACTTTAAATGATTTCTAACTAGAGTTATTTATTTGGATATAATAATACTTTCAATTATGTAAAATTTAAGCTATTTGAAATAAAAAATGTTATGGCAAAAACAATAAATTTAAACAACAAATGAAATTATTGCATATTTTTAAGCGGTTTCAAGCTATAAATTACTAACTAAATTTTTATTTTTGAAATTTAAATATATTTATAATAAGATTTGTATTTATTTTTATGTGAATATAAATTCTAAAAAAAAAAAATATATTTATACAATTTCAAATCGGCACTCGTGTGGGTCTTTTAATAGACGTACATAAAAGTTAAGCTATATTTTAATATCCGCTAAAAATCTATTCAATTCGAACTAATCTATCGAAAAATTATGTTAGTGGTGAACTGGGCCTGTATGCCTGGCATTTAAAAATAGATTTGGTTCTTTAATCGAAGCAACATTTTCATATTTGGAAAATCAGGGTTAATCTGGAAAATACAATACATAAAGAATCATTATAATTCTAACTTATTTTTGGTGCTATTTTTCATGAGGTTCGTAGATAGAAGTAATTGTCGATGGTACGCAGAGTTATGGTACTTATTATGCAGGTTTTAGTTCCACCACTTTAATGTACCCTACAAAGTTATTTAAGATTTCCGCATCTAAGTTATATTACGCACTTTTAATATACGATCTTGTAATTATGTTGATAGTAGAGTCACTTATATTTAAATATCCAGTATTTATCAGTAGCACTACAAAGCCGAGTATCTTAAACGTTTTCCAGGTGTGCGAAATATATTATTATTCATACGATTTTAATATAAAAATGGATAGTTTTTATATTAAAATTCCTATATTTTCTATATTAGTGCATGCATGTCAAGTCTGGTCCACGTATTATGAAATTCACAAAATTCGGTTTTAAAGTAATACGAAAAAGTTTGCTCAACTGCGCCTTGATTGTAATAATTTAAGAAAATGTCAGATATCCAATAGGGCATATGAAATTTAATAAATATTTGCTTTAATCGCTTGTAATAATTATTGGATGGAAATCATTTAAAAATTAAATTCTATCCATTTCATCGTTCAAATCATCGTAGGAGTTCATTGCTTTTTTTGTGGTAATATAATTTCTTTAATTTCTGATTATGAATAAGATTATTGAGACTGATTGTATTATAAATTGAATTCTTGATTATAATATTATTACATTTTTATAAATTTGATTTCATATTTCATTTAATCTGAACCTGGGCTCAACTCACATTTTGAACAAAATCAAATCCTGATAGGATCACATTTAAATAAATCTAATTCTGATCGGATCACATTTCATTCCGCTCAATTTTGGCGGTGACTTGATTTGATATTTGATTTTTTTTACATTCCTGAAAAGTGACTTATTTTTAATGTAAAATAAATTTCGGTTTTATATAAATAGTCCTGAAAATATGTTACTTTATATCTTTTGCAAAATATAAATGAACATCAAGAAATTTCAAAATAGTAGTTATTATTATAAAATAGAATTTATATTATTTATACGTCATTGTTGGGATGGTTCAAAAAGCATCCCAATTAAAAAAATTTAGGCCATATTGGACTAGTAAAAATGATAACTTTAAAATATTATGGTTACATCGGATTTTACCTAACCAAGAAATCATTAGCATCACTAAGAGAAAGTCGCATTATGATTATCAAACTTTTGGTATCGGCAGAGCATATCTTTTAGCCAGCACAATTCGCAGCATTGTAAAAATTAGTCTAAAGATATCATTATTTCCATTGATATTATATACATGCTTATTATTATTATAAAAACCAAAAACCTGTTTATTTATTATATAGTTTTAGATAAACTCTTTTATTATTTTTTATAATATAAATTTTTAAATAAATATTTAAATATCTATAAGTGTACTAAAAACTTGTGTGGGAATTTTAATAGTCAGACATGCAATAAATAATCTATTTTAATATCCGCTAAAAATCTTTTGATTTCAAATCAATCGATTAAAAAACAACTAACAAAATTGCTTTTTTTTATAATAATTGTACATTAAAGTTCTATAATTTATGGCAATAGCTGCTTTTTTTATAAAAAAAAAATATGTTCATACTAAAAAAAGTGTATTTTTTTACAATATTATATTTTTATTTTCGATTAAAATAAATGTGTTAAAACTACCCACTTGCAGATTTCTTTTAAAATAGTTTAATTATATTTCATACATAATTAAAAAAAAATACATTAAAAATGAGTTTGTTGAAGGCGAAACTTAGAGCATTGGAAACCAATGCTAAACGGATATTTAGATGGCTTTTAAGCGATATGTAATAAACCATCACAGATAAGATATAAAGAGAGATATGAAGCTATTTTAGTAATGGCTTGCAATGAAGTTTAACATATTATTTTGTTACATAACTTACATTATATTGCAAATAGTCTACCATTTTGTTCAATAGTTTGATCTCATTGAAGAGTGATCTTGTCAATTCTGTCAATAAAATAGTTTGGATAAATATTTAATATAATTAATAACAATATTAATACTGAAAAAGAACATTCTTTATAAAAACAGTTCATATTAATTTAAATTAAATTAATTAAAATTGTATATAAAAAGATTTTCGGCCCATCGTTTCTTGGTATCATCGAATTAGTTTGACTTAATTTTCGTTACCAATAAAAATAATAAATTGTATATGCCATGACTGTCATTGAATTAAAATATAAGCTTTGTTTCGAAATTTAATTTACATTCAATTTGGCTGGATACTTCCCAGATTTTACAAAACGCTGTTATAACAAACTCCTAGTTTCGGGTTGCCCATATAGGTTTGTTATAAATTATTTAATTATTATCTTTAATGGATAAATTATACTTTATACTAAATAGTAACTAATAAAATTAAGTTATTTGATTAAATTAACAAGATTTTTTTTTTTAAATAACATTTTCTAAATTATGGTTAATATTTACAGATTTAAAAGTTTTATTCAATTAGTTATATCAATTAATAACATTATATTTTTTAATTAACATTATTAATTTTGACGTACCTAAGCATAAAATAAGTTAATTCTTTATAAAACTGAAGGTATAAGCAAAATAAATCAATTATAAAATATTTAAAATCTACTCTAACTTTCTATCTATCTGTTATGGTTTATTCCACAGAACTAGAAGTATACTAGAAATCAATGTCAATGCTAAGGTCTCTATTTCAATCTATCAGGCTTGCATATGAATAAACTGTTAACCCGAATTCTTGGTATTCCTTAGAATCTATTATCTCATAATAATTTTTTATGAATAATTAAACCGATTTTGGTGAAATAAGCTCTTAAAAACTTGGAATGACATACAGGTCACACAATTACATTATCTGAGATTCCAGACCCCGACTGTCTTAGAAAAATCAGAATCAGAATAAAAATATTTTGAAGTAGTACAAAATATCACAAATTAATTAATTTCAAAATTGTCTAATTGTATATAGTAAAAGATAAAAATTAATTAACTAAATTTTAATTTTAAAAAACCCATTTTTCTAGAAAATTCTTAATCAATTTAAATAAGAAAAACTGATTTCTTTTATAAATCTTTGCAAATCTAAAAGGGCGACATTGCCCATATTTTAATAATCATTATTCAATAAACACTTCAGTCGTTATATTATTTCTGTTTTTAAATTATATAATAAAGTAACAAAGTTTTATTATTTACCAAGCTGTAGTTAAAGATTGTAGAAATCCATTACAGTTCATTTAACAACTTCTGAATGCACCAAAGATTATAATATCCTATTACGTAAGACAATACTTCGATAAATACTTAGACTTCCCGGGAATTACTAATAACTAGATGTCATCTATCCAAGGTAATTGCTGTCCCACTAACCTCAACTAACCTAACAAATTTAATAAATATCTGAAATGATGTGTTCTATACAAAAAATCTGCATCTCAAAATTGACATACATCTCGGGAATGAATTTATCCTAGCAAATTAATTACATATATACATATATTATAATTTTTGTAATTAGAGACCCTTTTGAACAACATAATTTTTTTGATTACTTCTATCAAATTGTAATAACTAAACATATTCTTAAGCTGTCAAATATGTCAAAATTTACTGATTCTGAAAAAATATAATTTTAATATCAATTACTAAATAATAATATTTTCCATATATATTAACAAATTTATATAAAATATTCATGAAAATGTTATTAATTGTTTAAAATAAATATTTTAATAAATCTTATAACTGTTAAAAAATAAATCTATCAATCCATCAATCAATTTCGAAAAATGTCCATATTAAATGGACATGTGCCTTTGAATTATTTTTTATAAACTTGTTTACTTTTACTTACAATTTTAATTAATCGTTGATAGAAGCAAAATCTAAATAATTTAGTTGTCTTGAAATTTTGTTTTATGTTCAATGGGTTCCTTTATTGAAGGCCTCAAATGGAAACATTGGAATTTTAAGTGTTTAACAATATAATGTATTTTGATCGGAAACTAACATTTTAATAGAATGAAAAGGATGTAAATAATTGAAGGTTTGGTTAGTGAATGAGGCGGTTATAAAGTTGATTATGTCCAGTAAATAATAATTTTACCATTAAGGCAATTAAATCAATAGAGAATTCTCAATTATTTTTATTTTTATTTTTAAAACTAAGGAAAAGATTGATTTGTAGATATTGAAAATTTATAAATTTATAATATATTTTTATGTTACAGATATTATCATCATCATCATTTTGTGGCGTTATTGTAGGTATATAAATATAAAATCTTTTTGATTAACATTTTTTCATCTCTAGTTAATGGAAATCTCTTGAGTTTCTGTTTTCCTAAGCAATTTTAATTATAGACTTTAAATTTATTAATAATTATAGTTAATTTAGCGATATTCAAATTATAATTATCATTTTATTTTATATAAATTTTCTGAAACTTAAGGACTAAACAGAATCTCACAAAGATAACAACGACCTACCAACTACAAAATACGCTTCTCGATTATTTAACTTTGAAAAAATGGATATTATAACTTTTTAGTGTTGAATGCTTTAATTATTAAGCTGCCCATAGATTTATACAACATGATTATACATTATACAACACGTGTTGACAACTTCATCAAGTTGAAGAGTTTGTGGGAAAGTTTACAAATAGTTGACACCCATTTTGATAGTTGACAAATAGCTTGAAGAAATATAAAAATATTTTAATTGATGGTTATAATTGTGAGTTGTACTTTTATCTTTTATGTCAAAAAAATATTAAATTTTTATTATTTTTTATATTACAGAATTTTTGATTACACTATCCTAAAAAAATGTTTTATTTTATGTTTGTTACTGTTGTAATGTAAACCAAGTTGAAATATGTGTGGTGAAAATAAAACCAAGTCGACAAAACGTTGAATAATGTATGGGCAACATTAGAGTCTAGAATATGCTGGCCAGTAATAAAAGTTAACTTTAAAAAATTAACCTTTCCGAACCATTTCAATTAATTTTCATCCAAATATATAATTAATGATTTAAAAAAAAAATTAATATTAATAATTTTGCACAAGAAAAAAGTAATTCTGTTTAGACCTTTAGGCATAAAATATTTTTTTTAATACAAGTTTTTAATTTTAATATAAGTTCATACATTTTATCACAGGTTAATCAGTTGTTATGTCAATAGATTACAAGAATTTTTCCTTTTAATTGACAAGTTTAGAAATTAATTACTTGGATAGCATATAAAAATTTTAATTAAGTCATATAAAAAATAGGTAACGTAAGCTAAACGTAAGCATTGAGTAAAATCAATATAATAACATAGTTTAATGTTATTTAATAAAATATAATAATATAAACAAGTTTTTGTCTCTTGAACAAATATTTAATTATATTAAAATATAAAAACTATTAAAATATTTTAAAATTAATATTTTTACAGAAGGTTTTCCGTTGCCACCTTTTCATAAATTTCTTGCAAATATTCAATTAAAAATCTTTTAATATGCAATTATTAAAAACTGTATAAATTTTCAATTAAGTTTTTTATCAACTGGTTTTTAAAAACATTAAAATTTAAATATGAATTTGAAGATTATTCGAAATTATAATTAATCAATTTGCCAAATGATTTTAACAAATTTTTTTATTTTAATTTTAAATTATTTTAGTTAATTTGTTTTCTTAACAAAAAAGATGGTATTTTTGAAAACTTGAATTTTTACTTCTGTTTTGTGTAGTGCATCATGAAAATAATCAGATTTTATCTATGAGTGATGGTCTAATATATGATAAAAAAATACAAGTAATTACATTGAGCGAAGTCCTGGGTTTGCATGCGGTTGTCGACACTTGTATGGTTTTCATAATGAAATTGGATTGAAAGAAACTAATAAATAGCTGAGCAGTGCCATGTCATTGCAGTCAATGCCATGGCACTTACATTGTTTTTATGGCTCTCTTATTGCCTAGTTTCACTTGCTTGTGACTATCACAATATCTGAATAGTCTATAAACTTACGCAGCAGCCATTTCCGTCAGGTTGATGTCACTACTCTTGTAGCCCCATTAAAGTGAAGGTGAATCTTTTACGGCTATAAGTACTTTAATTTATTTAGGTATTTCGGCTGTCATACTTTAAATTCATGATTATTACAGCTATAATATATTCGAATTCAATTTATAACTATTACGGGTGCCATACGCCACAGTTATTACGGTTAATTGACCTTCCCTTCTTACGGGTTGTGGTAGTTTAAATTGAAAACCTTAACGCTGCTATACGTCCATTAATAAATAATATTACGGTTGCCTAACCTCCAATTAGTCTGTCTGTGAAATAAAACCATTTGTGAAATAAAGTGAATTTGAACAAGAACTAATCCAAATAAGGTGAGTAAATAATTTCTTCTTGGTTATAAAAATAACTTGCAAAATTATGTTTATTTTGGCTAAGCTATTTATGAGCTAGCAGAGGAAAATGTTACAGAACATTAATGAGTTTCTGGAACAGTTAAACCTTCAACTAAGAAATGTGTAGCAACTGGACCTTTTATTTATTTATTTATTTATTTATTTATTGATCAACTAAGTACTAGTTATATAAAAATATATACAAAAATTTTTACAAAAACCTTGACCTTGCCAAATATGCTTAGATCTTAGAATAACCATTTAGAAATCATCTTCAAGGAACAAATCCAAGCTGTTATTATACCAATTGCAGGCAGCTTCTAATAACATATTGAAGATTAATTGATTAAATGGCACGTTATGTGGATTCGATATAGTGAAAATAGTAAAAGTGATTAAAAATAAATTGTATACTGTGTAAATTTAATTTAATATTTTTATCTGTCAATATATTTGTAAATAAAATTGGTATCATCTAACCATAATAAGAAATAAAAGATTATTTCATCGAAGAAAATTTAATAAATTTTCACAATGTAAACGTATCTATAATTTATATGACAAACAATACGAATCACTATTAGATTATAAATCTGTTCTTCTGGATTCATAATTTTCATTATTTACAAATTTGGACAAATAATTAATCCAAAATAATTTCATAAAAAAAAAGTTTATTCAAAAAATATTGGTTCTCATATTTGTCCGAATTGGTAAGTATAACAACCATATAAAGACGGTTATGAGCACTTCACTTGAATTGTATAACAGCCTACTCCAATAAAGAAGTTTACAAGCAACTCAATTCTACTGTATAACAACTACAAACAAAGGCAGAAGAACCAAGGTTATAACAACCCCCATAATTGCACCACACCCGTGGCATTTCGTCTATCAAACCAGATTTTTGTTAATATTTGCCTTAAATGAAAGCTACAATAGCCACAAAAATCACAGTTCAATGTTTCTCGAATTTTAGAAGACACTGCAACCAGGTAAAACAATTGAGGTTATCGCAAACCGTATCAGCTTTCTGTCTGAGTGTAATATTTTTTGGATATTAATAAACTTGTTCTTCGCTGGTTGATTGGTTTAATTGATGAGTTCTATAAACACGAGGGAGACCTTAATTAGCGTGTTTGCACCATTTTTAATTAAGATAGTGACTTAAGATCGACTTCGTGGCGTTCAGAAACCGTGCCATATATGAAGGTTGCTTAGCCGAAAGATCGCTAGGGTTATTGAATTCGTACCTACCCAAGGGTGTCAGGCGAAGTGTGCAATAGTTTTTTTCTCATTCTACTTTCCGCAGCTACAGCATGATTGGTTTAATTGGATACCAATTTTTGTAATTAATTTATTTAAAAGTCTTTAAAATTCATATAAAATAATATTAATTTAAAAACAAGAAATATTATAATAATTTTAATAACTATATTTATATTCAAAATATCTATTTACTATTCATTAAAAAATTTGAGTCTATTAACATCCTCCATATTAGCGTTGCCAGCACACTATCACCATTTAATGTCCGACCGCCATTTTTTCCACCCTCATTTAAACTAATATATAAAAGAAAAAAAAACTACCCTGTCTAAAAAAAATTATAAGCCACACGTAGTCCTAGCTGCTATGGTTTCATTTTGTATTTTCTTTTTCTTGGTCATAACAACAACAACCAAAAAATACCTATTTTTCCATGAAAACTTAGTCTTGTTAATTTTTCAAAATCGTACAAAAAAAAAGAATTTTTATTATTAAGTTATCGATTTCTCAACTTTTTTAGCAAATAAAACTCATTGATATTCTTAAAAAAAAAATTATTTATAATAAAAAATATGCAAACAAGCTACAACAAATAAAAAATTTAAGTAAATATTAATAGAGGGTGACTCTTCCCTCGGCTTTTCTTTCATTTCCATTTTTTATACCAATTATTTGTATATATTTTTACAAGGGATGTTAAAAAATAATTGCAAATACAAGAACAACAACACAAAAAAAAACACAACAACTTTTAACAAGTTTTGTCAAGGAGGGTTCGTACTTCTTGGAACTTTAGAAAAATTATCTGGAAATACATTTGTTTTTGTTGTTGTTGTATTTTTATTTTGTAAACCTCTGATATGATTGATTTTTTGTGAAATATACAGGGTGATCTCTATTTAAAAAAAAAAGTAAAAATTTTGAATGGGAGGAGTTTGTAAAAATATTCCCACATTGCAATTTGACAAGCAATACAAATAAAAGTAAATTTTAACATGCATAACATTTATTTCATTGTATAGTACACAATCGGTTTACATCTCAGAGATCATACATTTAATCAATAATTGAAAAACTATCAAATTGATAATAATAATAATAAACATAAAGACATGATGATCAATAATGCTCTCTCCTTTATTAATACATAACTATACTAGCAAGTGATCTTCCACGAATTGAATTAATTGTAAGAATTTAAAAACTGATATTCAAAATCAAATAAATATTAAAAATATTTACTTATTGTAGGACAGTGTCTTCGAAAGTTACATAAAAAGCTTTACTATCTTATTTCTGGACGAGTTATACAACAAGAAATGTGACTATAGATATAATAAATTACAATTTTTCACAGTTTATCTACTGATCGGCGGTGGATGAGATGTGAAATTTATTTTCAATTAAAAATTTTGTACAGCCTATTTTATTACTGTTCTAAAAATTGCAATTTCGAAAGGAAATATAAAAAAGCGTACTAAATTTGTTCTAAAACAAGTGATGGAATGAATAAAATAAATATTAATGTAATTCAGCGTTTACGAGTATTTATTTATGAATATATGTATATATCGCTTGATGGACTTTGAAGATTTTACGTTTTCGAGGGTTTGTTTTCCAAAAATTCAAAATATATTTGTGTTCGGTATAGCTTCAGTGGTTCTATGGCAAACAAAACTTAGATTAGTTTCCGAAGTATATATTATTCATTACATGGTTCTTAGATATTATTATTTGATTTTATTGAAAATTGGTATGCAGAGGTTGATTTTTGCCTTTAGCATATTAAAAGCAGTTTCAACAAGTTGCTGCAACATAAGTTCGGTATATATTTATGTAAAGATATATTGCAGCTAAATTTACTTTGTGTATAATGGAGAGAAAACAGGGTTTAATGGATGTACACTTCCATAGTATTTTGCATCCTAGCATAAAGAATACATTCGAACCAAGCTTGGTAGGATTCAGAAAAGCGCATGCACCTGACGGTAGCATTAACATTAACACCAAAGAATGCGCTTGATGTACTTCTCTGGCTTCTTCCAATCGATCTCCACGTTAAATAACGTGCTACTTGCACTGCGCTCTGACTCAGAGATTATGGGTACTGGGTAGCTAAACTTTACAGACACAGCAAATTTTCAGCCTGGTGGACGAGAATTTGTTGCTTGCATACACTGACTAAATCATTCCAAAGTTGGAGCTTGACAATAAATTTAAGGTGAAGATACCGACTAGAAGGGAATTTCGGGAAACAACTTTTCGAGTAGTATATAGACACCGTAATCTACACTAATGGTTCAAATATGGGAATTCAACACAGGCAATGAGGTAGCTGTATGGATCCCATCCCAAAGAAAAAGAGACAATCGAGCATCTGCTAGTGCCCAGCGTTGGCTAGGGGCACGTCTTCCTTTCTTCTCTCTTGGTTACTTACACTTTCTTGAACTAAAGCATCTTTAAGCGGCAAACGGCCCACAGAAACCGTTCCTTAATGCCACAAGTTGGATCTCAAATAACCGTATCTATGTTAGGGTTCACGAGAATATGTGGTATCAAAATGACGCTAAAGCGTACTAGACAGTATTTGGGACTCACAATTTGAACCAACCAAACAACCATACTTCATGTAAAATGTTGCTATTATATGCAATTGGCACAAAGGTTAGTTTTGTGATCAATAGATTGATACTTTCAGTTGACATTATCAAATTATATTATTTATATTTAAACACTGTTTAGTATTACTAATCATTGTTGGGCATAACAACTACGCGTGTATGGTGTACCACAGATTGGCAGTTTTTTGAATTTTCTTATATTAATGCTATAATACTGACATTTAGAAAATATTTTTGATATTCTGTAATTTCTGAAATTATGATGTAAACTATAATATATGAAAAATTAAACATAATTCATAGAGGTTTATAAAATAACTATACAGTTCAAATTATGCTATTTCTTAAAGGGAAATCCCAACAAAACTCTAATAAGATCTACGTCAATATGAACCGCACTAAACTATAAGCCAAATATAATATATAATAATAAAAATTATATTTAGTCCCACCCAGTATATTTCAAATATATTAGCATCGACAGAAATTACATTTAATTTTAATATATAAGTAAATTTATGCATTAAAAATTTTAATAAAATATAAAAAAAAAAATACAAAATATAAAAAATGGCGTAACAAAAAATATTTCTATCTTTGAATACAAAATTATTTAAATTTCTTTCTTTTTAGCTCAAAGTTTAGTGATTGTATACCAACCCACCCTCATTTTGTTTTTTGAAGAACCAGTAGCATTAAATATTAAGGACACTTCTTAAAATTTTACATTTTCTTTTTTTATTTGAATACCTATAAGCTTTCTTTGTTGTTGTATTAAAAATGAATAAAAGTGGAAATTATAATTGGAAGGAGCTGTACTATATTATCATATTCCAAAACAAGGACGACTATTACTTGTTAGGAATAAGAAATGTGTGAATTTTATATTAAAAAAATAATAATAATAATATGAATACAAACCTTGACAGCAGGACAAATTTCTAAAAATTTCAAGTTTTTTGTATATTTATTTTCAATGTTTTAGAATAAAAATGTTTTTTTTTTAGCATAAAATTTAATGTTTAATTTATTTAAGTTGGGTCAAATTAAAAAAATGTCTCACATTACTTTAAGGAAGACGATGATGGTCATAAAAGTGGAAAAGATAAAATCAAAAAAAAAAAAAAAAAAACAAGTGTATAAAAAAATTGGTAAAGATAATGAAATGTGAAGCTTTTTTAATGTATAATTTTTTTTATGCAAAACATAATCTTTTAAAGTTTTATTTATATGTTTAAGGTAACTCAAGGAATTATTGAACAATATATTGGAAATTTTCAAACCGACTTAAGCTTGTTAATTAACTCAACAATGAAGGATTTTTTTAAATATGCTTTGTTTTTGGGAACTATATTTAGCAAGAAGTTGAAATCTGGAATTAGTAAGATATTTTTAATATCATAGAGAATACTTTTGAACGCTTCCTAAGAAAAATGGTTAAAAAAATTTAATTAAAAATTAAGCTTCTGTGGTCACCCGGTCATTTTATGAATAAACGAAATGAGCAAGCAAATGAACTATTACGAATAAATCATAATGATGTGTATTTATAATTTTATAATATACGTTATCCCCTGGTCGCTGGTCCACTTTAAAAGCTTAATAAGTAATAAGATCATTAGATGTAGCACTTTAAAATTGAATGCACAGAACTATTGTATACATATACAAAAATATTCTGATAGATTTCTAACCACAAAAAATCCAAATTACTTTTAAAAATGACAGGCCATAACCAGATTATATAAAGGAATTGTCACAGGACATTCGATTCCTAGGAAATAATAAATGAAATTAGATTAGAACTTATTCCATCCTTCACATGTCGTGGGTGTATAGAGAAGGAGAAATAAATATTTGTTGTGCCCATATCCCCTCTGTCTAACATAAAACATTTACGAAATTTTCTAGCTTCTTCATAGAAAACCTTTAAAATACGGGTAAACTGAAGCCAACCAAAGTGACTTTATTCATTAAATGCTTTAGACGTTATAATAATAATAAAGCGGTTCACTAAAGGATGGCTAATATAGTGTCTACGTGCATCTAATAATACCCACTCTTTTGAACCTACCAATAATCATTGATAATTTTTAATTTTAGGAACTCTTTTAAAAATGGATCGAATAAAATTATTCATCTGGTCGAAACCAATGATTACATGATAATGATCAAACTATTGATTAATTATCATGGTCTGTGATTATACTAAGTAGGGAATACCTCAGCATGAGGATTTTTCAATATTATTAACTTATCTTTGCTACACAAAATCGAGAGATATTTCATTTCACTATAGTGATTGTTCTTCCCAAATTTTTGTTTTACAGAAGTAAATTTTATAAACTGCCATTTGAAAATTTAGCATATACCGTACTCTAACTCTTTTCATCTTAACAGTTCTCAATACAATCAACTAATTTCCGTGTCGTATTTGGTTACCTTATTCTCATCATTAAAATACAATTTCCTTTTTTATTCGATATAATTTGAAATTTTATTAATGTCTTTTTTAAGTGGTTTTGATAATGCCAACAACAAGAACTGAACGACATTTATAATAAAAAATAGAAAACGCATTAAAATTGTTAATTAAATTTATTACCAAAAATAAAATATAAAAATAATAATAAACAAATTTCTTTAGTTCATTTAAATTTTGTTTTTGGTTTTATTAAAACAATTTTGTATACGGTAATTAACTAACAACCATTTAAAATTATTGTTATTAAATTAATTAAATTACAAATAAACAAAGTTAAACGTAAAAGTGAAAATATTTAATTAATTATTAAAATTATGAAAAATATATTTGAAGTTATAATCTTTGTAAACCTCGCCGTACTAAACGCACTGCTCTTATCAAAGGTTTGGTTTAAAATAATTATATTTTTTTTGTTTTGTTTGATAATTATATTGAAAAGTCAAAGTTTACAAAACTTTCGACACCAAAAAAAAAACTTTTTTTTTACTTTATTTTAATAAATCTACAAATAAAATGAGCATAACAAATCCTTGTAAATTGAAAGAAGTTTTTTGATTTTGTTTTGTTTTTGTTTTTATTTTTTAAACAGGAGTGAAAATTTATGAAAAAAAATTCATTTATAGTGGAAAATGTATTTATAAAAAATACCTGTATAAAATATCAAAAGGAATAAAATTGTTCTTTACATAATTATTAAAAATAAATTATGATTCACTTTTTTTTTTGGCTAGACCAAAATTTGTTTAGTTTTGATATTTTGATAGACTGGAAAAATTTATGATTTTTAATATAAAGGTTTTTTATATGGAATATTTGTAAAGTAATGAAATTATTAAATAAATATATTACATAAAAAATTTGTTTGAATAAATTACTTTTTATTTATTTATCCTTTATCCATTTGAATATCATGTTAAATCCTTCCTCCCTACAAACAAGCGGATATAGAATGAATGGGGCCACGGCCTAAAATTTCCGGATAAAAATATTATGTAATTTACATAATTCTCAAACTTGCAAAATCTTAGAAAATGTAACAAATCGAAACTGAACAGATCGAAACTGTATAGCTCACACTTTATACTTACTTGAAATCATATTTTAATATACTTGGAGTCACGACCACTTTTTATTAGTTAATATTCCGTAACCTAAACATTTACGAATTAAGATTTCAAAATTTATAAAATTACATGTTATATTTTTTATAGTCCTTAAATGTTTTTCTAGTCCTTCATATTTTTGCGAAAGTCTAACTGCGTGAACCCATAACCAATTATCAATTAGATATTTATTATGGATAGATAAACAAATTTACACGTAAAGTCCGACATTTTTCCCACATCTAATTTTCGAAAATTATCGTTGTCTATCTCACAAAATCATTCTAATAAATGACTATACAAAATAATTTATTTTTACTATTGGATACATCTGCTTTCAATAATTTGTAATGGTAATAAATCACCACCACATCGAAAGTTATGTAAATTTAATATTTTTAACTTCATAATTTTTATTTTCTTATGGTAATATCACATAAAAACTTTATACAGCCAATTATTTATACTATTTATCAAAATTAATTAGAATGCCACAAATTATTAGTAAATTTATTTACACCTTTGACCAAAAAAAAAGCATTTCTTCGCGAATTAAAAAACATAACTGGCCTTAAAATCAGAAATAATAATTCATCTTACCTGAGATTCCCTACTTACCAGATTTTTTTTTTTTACATATAAATTTTTGTCTTCCTACTTATTCAATATAAAACCCCGAAGGCAATAAAAAAATACGAAATAAAAAAAATTCTGGTTTTTAAAAATATTTTTATTTTCGGTCGTAACCTAAATGAAATCCTTTTTGGCGTGTATTTACCTTCTTCAGCATGTACAAAACAAAAATCTCAATTCGACCTTCAGAAAATTCGTCGTCATCGGACCCTCGATTTAATACTATATATAAAAATTAAACCAGAGGACATGTGCATCACAAAAAAAAGGGTTAAAGAATCTGTTTTTATATTTTTTGTGTTCTACTCTTATCCTGTCCAAATTAATTCCCTTATTAAACAAAACTTTAATATGCAGATTGCCTTCAATAAAGGTTCAGTATTTTTTTGTTTTGTACAGTCAAAATGAATTCAATGTATTTTAATATTTGAAAACTCAGCAGGGGTCCTGATTGGGTCATAACAGCTTATTTGTGCGCGGACAACTAACCAAACAAAAAATTTACATATAAAATTCTTTTATGACATTAACATTACGTTGTCGACAATCACGTTTATCGTCCAAAATTGAAAATATGCTAACTAAACCATTCATGCGCATTTCTTTCATTTTTTTTTGTTTAAATCCTAATTTAGGTTGGACCGTACGTAAAGTTATTTTATATGAAAATATCTTTTAGACGATGTTGTTATTTTTTTTTTTTTTTTTTTGAAGTTTATCTCGCCTCTGTAACCAACAAAATATACACAAAAGATAATTTCACTTAACCCAACTAAAATTTGTATACCTCTATGCGGATGAAAATTATTTGATGGTCCGTTATTTATTTAATACATAAATTTTGGTATAATCGCATAGATTTTGTCCATAATTCTCATTATGTTTATATCTTCCTTAGCATAGTTATTTTGATTATATTTATGTCTCTTGAATTTTAATTTTATGCTGCATAGTTTTGTATGCGCGCGCAACCTATAACAAAATAATATTTAGAAAATTCGTAACCCTTTTGACCCATGGCCGCAGATGTTCAAAAGCGAAAACAATTTAACAGAATTTTTATAATCAGCAGAAGTAAATAACAACAATAATAATACAATCAGAGACGAATAAACCAAAAATTCATGTTAGCCCATAATACGAGTAGGTACACGATTACAAAGCTGTTGGATGGAAAAATATCCAGAGTGAGTTACGAGTTTGTACTATCCACATACAAAGTATGTAAAAAAAATTACATGTAGGTTGCAAAAACAATATAATTTAAATTTTCTATATTTTTAATGCAAGCTTTTAGGCAAAATTTGAAAAAAAATTAAAAAAATGTAAAAAAATTTACATAATATTTAAATATTATTTTAAACTCTTTATTTATTTAATTTAATTTAATACTTCACTCAAAAAATTGTTGAATTGTCAAATAAATTTATTTGAATTCAAAATTTTGATAAGTATCTATTTACTATCCGTCACGTCCATCGAATGTTAAAATCGTTGTGATTATCAATTGCGTCCGTCGTGACTTTGCTCACTTTTATATATTCCTATACTACATTTAAACTTTTTTTCGGAATTTAAATCCGTCTCCGTTGCGTCCGTTGCGTCGAGCTTCTTTGAGGGGTAATAATTAAAATTCAAAATAATTTAAAATTCAGTTTCTTTTATATTATGTCTTATTTATAATTAATTAATGATTCATTTTCTTTTAAGTATATTATGTTATCTGGAGATAAAATATTCTTTTTATTTTTTCTTTAGAAAAAGTAAAATATGACCACTGAAGGTTACGCAACGCAAATCTAATGGATCTCTTTTGAATAGCTTCAATCCTGGCAATATGTTCACGATAGTGCGGTGACCACACTTGGGTAGCATATTCAAGGATAGGGCGAACCAATGACACGAATAATGATTTCAAAATATAAGAGTCATGAAATTCTTTAGAACATCTGTTGTTAATGATAGTATCAAAATGTAACTTAATTGATAATTTGTTATCCAAAATAACTCCTAAATCTTTAAATTCCTTAACTGGATTAATATTATTTTCACCGAACGTGGTAATTATAGATATGATCCTAACTTTAAACTATTTTTTTTTTTTACAAAATTGCTTGAAGAAATTTAGTCACTTAGATCGTTATTTTCCAAACAACCTGTTTAGAGTTGGGTGAAAAGAAACCCCGATCTGATTAGGTTCATTAAGGAGGTGGGATGGGTTGATGCCCTATAGGAAAATTTCAGCCATCGACTGGGGTGTACAAATTGTGGTTTCAGTGCGTGAGGTTTCCGGATCCTCTTCCTTACAAACCAACCAACCAACAGTCGGGATAAATTTGGTTTTGCTAAATTCAATATTAAACTTTGACTTATCTGGACATTCGTTTACAAATTTGAATTTAAAATTATTTTCTAAAAACCGATCCACACACAAATGTGATTTACAAAGATATTTGAAAAACAAACAAAAATACATAAAACCTCATCATGAGCATTAAACTTTTAACAATGAGCATACAAAAATTTTTCCTCATATTTTTTTTTTTTAAAAAACTGCAATGGAAAAGAATCTCTATGGACCATCCATATGACCATCGCTAAATATAAGGTCATATTTTTTATAAATTTTACCACAATAAACTCTGTACACACATCGTACTATGTACAGTAAAAAAAAAAAGTATAAACAATTTTACTAAATGCCTGACTGATTCTTATATTATTGTTATATCAGGACAAAAGTTCATTACATAAATTTTATTTCCCTAAACATTATACATATATTGGTATACACATTAGAAGGAAATTCCTCAAAAGATTGAAATCGATCAAAACATACAATTTTTATAGTGTAGTGTAGAGTAGACCACAAATTGGTGAGGACCTCTTCAATATATATATTCCTCTTCAATATAATAATCATGATTTTACAGTTTAATTTACCATACCCAAACTGATTTTAGATTTTACTTTTGGACATTAACCTCTTTATTTTTGGGATAACGTCACTCCTCTTTATAATAGAGAATATCATTTTAACGGAATTACTTTATGCGTTTTACTTTAAAAAAAAAATGATAAAATAAATTGGCCTTTTAAGTCACCTCTAACCGCAGATGGTTTTATACTGATATATGTATATTTTATGTATAATGTAATCTGTAAGTATACTTGATCTTTTTACTAATATACATAATATTATGTCGAGTGCAGAGACAGCATTACATAATAAGATAATAATCATAATAATAATAATAATATAAATTTCTTGAGAAACTAATGGAATTTTATTATGAATCTTGATTTTCTAACTTAATATTATTTTTCTAGTCTGAAGTATGTGAACCACACAAAACTTGAGCTTACAAAAAATGGAACCACATATTTGTACCACAATGATGATGATAATGATAATAATGATGATTAACAATAAAGATATTAAAAAATATAGTTTTTATTGGTTTTTATGTTTAAGTTGGTTTATACGTTTTAATTCTATAGTGTAAAAACTAGAGAATTAAAAAAAGGATGTTGGCTAATAAAAAGAACCTACTGCACAGAAAAAAAATAAAAATCTCTGACACAATCGACTTTTATTTATAACGAATAGCCAGATGGTAAATAATGGTAATAAATAAATAAACAAAAAAAAAATAAGTTAAATTGTTGTTGGCCTGATGGTCTTTAGATACAATTACAATTTACCCGAGAGTAATACAAGATTTTATTTATTTATTGAGACACAACAAAAAGACTGGTTTGTCCTTGAACAAATAATCATGGACAATGCAAAAATGATGAAAAAAAAAATATTTTTATGTTTTGTAATAAAAACATATGTGAATATTTGTAATAATGATGATATGTGAATGCTGTGATAGATAGTAATAAATGATAGGATGTAAAAGTAATAAAATAGTATAATAAGTAATTTTTGAAACTATAATATGACTTTAATTATTGGCTTTTTTATTAAGTAAACATTGAAATCTTTCCTTAAATCTTATTTCTGAATTAATAATACGTTAATGTTTGATCTTTGGAAGCTATATAATATAAGTAATAATTATGTAATTTTCAATCAATACTTTTGAATTTATTTAATTTTGTAGTGCAGAAAAATAATTGTTATTTTTTATATTTAGAAAAAAAAAATTATTTTAAGTTCAGGTTTGAAGTTAATATTCAAATTATATTAAGCTAAGTTTAACACAGGAAAAAGTTACATAAACTGGACACTATAGTTTCATTTGGCTAGCTAAATTAACCATTATAATAATTAGCTTTAAGGTACACGAAATATTAATTTTAGAACCTAATATGACTAATTATATTTTAAATAATAAATTAGATAATTGATTTTAATATTTTAATTTAAAGTTTATTATTTAAATTCCAAATTTTTCATATTATATTTTATTTACTATCGATAATATTTAATTCGATATTCCTGTCTTTTTTATCTAATCTAGCCGAATATTCTAAATTCGGCCAATGTCCTTTTTACACTGCCTTTAATCTGGATATGATCCTACGAAATTATTTAATAAAGTTCTTTGTTTTTTCTTTCATAAATAACGACCATGTTCTCTTGGCAGATCGCCTTCTGGCTAACTCAGCGGATTCGTTATAGGTTTTTCGTTCCCCAGTATATTCTTATGTCCTGGAACCCAGCTTACCGTAATATTGTACTGATACCTTATATTCGCAAGCTGATCTGAACATTTCAATACTGCCAATGAAAATATAAAGTAATTTATTAATATATGACTCAATTTAATTGCCTTAACATTAATATTTAGTTATAATTAAGTAATAATTATTACGTAGGTTAATAATTAATTTATAAACAGTGCAGAGTTATGAACTCTAAATTGTCTAATTCTTTGTATTTATTAAGAAATATCTAAATTTAAATTTGAAACTATATTTTATTCATTTCCTAATTAATATTGCTACAAAATTATTAAAAATATATTGTTAATAGAAAATGATTATAAAAATAAATGCAAAATACTTTAATATTTTTTTTTTTTTTTTTATACTTCATTAAACTTTATATGGACTCTAAAATATCATGACATTATTTTTAATTCAAAGTGACAGAATATCCGTTCCGCAAAAGATACCCTTTTTTCATATGCATATTTACAATTTTTCAATAATATTTAAATAATAATGAAAAAAAAGGGTTGCAATAAAAACTGTTCTCTCTATTCCATTGTCCATATGTATAAAGTCCTTATATTTTTTGTTGTTGTTGTGTTGTATTGCTTCATTTCTAATTCATAACTAATTCAGAATAGTACCAGAGACCATATAGAAAAGTTATTTGGTATCCCATCATCGGATTTCAGTTGTTTGCATTATATACAAAAAATGTAGATTAATTTATTTTTTTATTCTACATTTAACTATAGAAGATCGCATCAGGAACACACGAAAAAAATTAAATATAAAATAAAAATAATAATTGTATAGGAGGACGAAAGATTTAGGATAATATAAAGGTACTATTTTTTTTTTTATTATTAATTAGAAAATGAATAGCGTCCAAACGAAACTCCCAAACCAAAAAAAAAGTAGACCGGTGTGTACATATAGCATATGCATAATAAGGAATGTCGATGTTATTATTATATATGTATAAAAAAAAGATAAATATCCTTTTAGGCCAAGTGCCGGCTGGCTTTTTTATTATGGTTTTTTGCCTGTTGTAATAAACTGGGCAAGTATTATTAGTTCGCCTAGATAATAACAGCAAAATAAAAACATACATTGAAAATGTGCGGAAATATAAAAAATGGAAGAAGGAGGAATTGTGATAGAAGAAGGAGATTAATGGGTGGTATAGCAATATAATTGTCTAGCTTCTAGTTATTTGTTTATATTAATGGGATACTTTGGATTTTTAATAAACAATTTTATATTTTTTTAATTATTATATACCTTTAGCTTTAGCAAACATATATTTTTCAATTTTATGAATCAAAATGTTATATATGGTTTTAATCTAAAGCTAACATTAAAAGCAATTTTTGGTATCCTAAATTTTAGTTTTTTTTTTTTTTTTTGGTATTATTTTTAATAATTAATCTCCTTCTATTAAAGAATTTAATATAAAAAATAGAGAAATAAAGACTTTATATATAGTCCTTGGTAACTGGTTGATTCCACTAAAACAATTCCACTAGACACAATTTCACTCGGACAATTCAAATTGGTATAATTTCACTGGGTAACAATTCAACTTGCACAATTCCACTTGGTAAAACTTCACATTGCAATAATATTTAATTTATAATAATTATTTGAATTGTAATAAACTATAAGACAAAATAAAAGTGATATTTATAAGCCTATTCCATTTGTATTAAAGGAGTTAAAGCACGATTTAAAAACTAGTGAAAATAAAGGATACAGTTGCAGATAATCCATGCCTCAAAAATCGTATCATTTTATATGGAACAAACGAAAATATTAGAACTCTGAGTCGCTGTGATGAATATTTTATGGGATGGGAGGAACTTTTAAAATCGCGCGAATTTAAACTCTAAATGTGTCAGCAAAAAAAAAAGTAGAATTGCGCGAGTGGAATTGTGCCTAAGTGGAATGAGCCTAAAATCTAGTCCTTAGATCTGAGTAGAAAATGTGTTTTTAATTTTAGAATATTATATATATTTTTTTAATTATATAGTATTCAAACTAAAATTTATGATATTCCATTTAATGGCCCAATCTAATCTATCATTTATAGCCGAATGAAGTCGAACAATTACTGCCACTCTATTTAAATCGAAACTATTAAATATATAGTATTTATTAGAAATACATTCCAGACATAACCAATCAAACTGAGATATTGATTTCTCTCATCTATTTAACTATATTTTTACTTACATGATTATATATTAATTAAATTTCCTTACGAAAAATTCTCAACAAAAATAATTTTATTATAGATGCTTAGGTTTACGTTAAGAGTAATTGTGGGCTATAGAGAATCCTAATCACTGCAGCCATTTGGCTGATTGTGATATCCTTTTTAATTATTATTAACCAAAATTCGTTAGTGACAGCCGTCACGTTTCCGATGTAGCAACAAGATAGTCTTTGTGGTGCTGAAATGATCTGGACATCAACGCTTCACAGCCGTTATACATGTATATAGGTGCTTTGTAATGTTACATTAACCTGTAATGAAGCCTACCATTGTTCTGTTTTTTTTTCTTGATCATTTTAAGCATATCTGTTGCTCGATTTTTTCAAGAAATTAATAGCTTCAAGCGTATTAGCCTTTGGGCAGTTTCTTATGCAGTATCTTGACGTATCAGTTCGAGACACAACATAACATTTCTAGTGCAATAAGGTTGCTGCTAGCTCCTTTTTTGGTAAAAGGTTTGAATCTTCTTTATATTGAATGTGAAATTTGTCTATTATTATGCAAATAAATCGTGTAGAAAATCGTCCAGTATTATTCGTTGTAATCTGCAACTAGATTTTCTAAAATTGTATAAGTAAATTGTTCATGGTTGACTATTATAAATAAATACCAAGATAGATTTCAAATTTTTACCGAATTCCTAATATTTTAATCTCTAAAATTTTTAGCAAACATTATAAATCTAATAAAAAGTTAGTTGCAATGCCGACGGTTAACTAACCGAATTATTAAAAATTTATCAAGTGATTTAGTATTTTTCTTAAAGAAATTATACAAATTCCGTTTACAATTTCAAATGTTAATAATTTTCATAGTTAATATTTTATTGTATTTTATTTATATTTCATTTTAAAGAAACTATCAACGTTAATTGCCATAGAACGCTAGAGCTAATGGATATGAACATTCATTCTCAGAAAATTATGATGGTTACAAAAAAATAATTATAATCTTAAACTCTATATTTCATAAGATCTTCCGGAAGGGTTTTTTATCCTTTTTAACCCTTTTTAATGTTACTGTTTATTTAAGTTTTTTTTTTTATTGTGTTCGTAAAACAAAATCCATGAAATAAATTATTATAAATTGTACCCATAATTAAAAGTACATAAAAATGAATAAAAAAAATGTATTTTTATTTGAATTTTTTTTTTAATAATCAAATTCTTTAAGATTCCCACGTGTGGGAACTACTTACTACTTACTTGCAATATCTGGAAATTTTTTGTAATAAAGTATTTTTCTTTTGCAGTTTACATCACAAGTTTTGGTAGGATTTGGTATAGTTTGTTTTGTTGTTTTTCTGAAGGAATTTAATGAAAACCAGTTTATGAGAATAAATCAGACTTTTATGTTGCCTGATATTTTTTTTGCGGTTCATTTATATATAAATTTAACAAAACTTTTACTTTCACTTTAACTGCTTTAACCATTTTTTTGTACAAACTAAAAAGGTTCGTTCACACAAAATATTTATATAGGAGACGTGAAAAAATGTTGTTGTTTTTTTTTTTTTTTTTTATTTGTTGGCAGAATAAATTCAGATATTTATGCGTAAGGAATAAAATTTGGAACACATATGAATAAATTTTCATAATTTACGTTTTTTTGGTTTTATAAATGAACTTGAAAATTTTGAAAACTTTACTTCTGAACTTGTATACTTATAAATGTGGAGGACAACAATATTTTCGTCAGATTATTATTTTCAATTCTAATTTTATAATTAGCAATAATAAAGCATATTTTCTTATGATTATTTCTTACTATAGCAACAAGACTGCCAGTAGATTTCACATACATGAGCTATTTTGACTTCCGGAATTTTTTATAACTTATTATATTAAACAAGAATTTTAAATTTATTTATTTTACACTTTTAATTTAATTGAATTATTTGAATTTAAATCAAAAATGAATAAATTTCAATTATTGACAAATTATGTACTCAAATTAGCCATTATTCTCGTGTACATTCTGGAGGACAGTGTACATAAGGGTCCTTTCCCTGGACGCCAAGCATATTTTTTTTGTTTTAACAACTTATTGAGCTGCGTCACATAAAGTTAAAATTACGAAAAGTGCAACGATAAATAAATTGATATTTAGCTATTAATATTTTAGATATTTATGATTATTTTAATAGTATTGTAATTTAATTGATATTCTAAATTCATATCTTTTATAACGAATTTTCCTAAAAGTTTTGAGTGTTTTTCAGTTTGTTCAATATTATAAGAAGCTGTTTTCATATTTAACTACTTTTATAATAGTTTTTAAACTATTATCATAAAAAGTTTAAAATAATTTAGCAAAATTTTAATATTGAAGAAATATTTTTCTTGTTATATCTTGCCATTATTGACTAGCAATTTTATAAATAACACTATATTATTAACATAATATTATATAGGCACAAATATTCAATATTGTAATTAAATATATAAATTATCCCACGATATAGGAACTGCTAAATCGACAATAATACGCAGTTATGACGGATGTTCCGTCACGTAAAAACATCGCATTTTAGCTAACAAATTTTTATTATATACATATATACGATTTTAGCACCGGAATATTAATATAAAAAGTATTACAATTCCCATAGACTCGAAAATTTCTGATAGATAATATTCTAAAGGTAAAGCAAGCTAACATCATGTTCATGAGCAAGGTATAATTTTTCGTGGCAGTTTAATTAAGGTATTCAAGCAATTCAGTTGGTGTTTTATTTAAACTTCCTTTCCTACATATTAAACCCGGTAACTATAGATTAAATCCCAAACCCGAACTTACAACAATTTTATTTAAAAAACCGATAAATTTGAAATAATCCTTAACAATTGTTATTATGGTTAAAATGATCCGTAATTATTATTATTTCTTAATTATTATTATTTCTAATTAGAAAATTAGGAAAATATTTCTTTGAAAGATGTTAATTCATTATTTATTCCAAAGTTTATGATATTGTATTGAAATATATAAGTTTTAATTAAATAATTATCTAGCAATTTTAAAAATATATATTAATTGCCAATATACTGTTTTCAAATGTTAAATATTATATTAGTAATTTTCATATATTTCATTGATTTTACATCCTTTAATAAAAATAACGTCCGGTCTAATTTTTAAAACGTATATATACCGAAAAAATCAATATGTGCTTTCTTTATATCCTTTTCCATCATTAACATCCTATACATGTTTTTTAAAATTAGTAAGTTTAATGAACATCTTTACTTAATTTTCAACAGTGGGAATTTATAAAAAATTATTATCAATATTAAGTTTAAGTTCAATTCAATTTAATTTACTATGATAGGACAAGTAACACGTAGCAGCTGGTGTTTCGCTAATCGCTACCTATATCGTAAAGTTAAAGATACGTTTACCTTTATCCAAAAATATCAAATTCGAAAACTACTAAAAAAAACTTATGAAAAGACAGTCTGCTTCAGCTACTAAAACATATTATTCGAACAAAACTTACAATTCCCTTTGTTTTTGTCCGTATAACTAACATCTTAAAAACAACATTCATTCATTCTTTCAATCAAATCGAAGTTGATTTATAGATTCTTCAAAAAAAAAAAAAAAAAAAACACAAAAAAAACTATTCGCGCCCTTTAGTATTTAGTGTAAAAATGATAAAAACAAAACAACAATTTCGTAATCAACTCACCTACAAACAAAAAACAAATCAATTTTCAGTACAGAACCAATAACAGAGGCTGATCCCAAAACCCAAAGGCTGGATAGAATATTCAATTTATTAAAGATATATCTCCATTTTAAATGTACAATAAATTGTACACAGACTTTTTTTGCACCTGGCTCGCCCGCGATTTTTTATAATTTGTTATGTTATTTTTCAAGTTACAAGTTTTGTTAACATTTTGACCTCAATTTAAATAAACTTGTTGATCTGTACTTGAATGCTGTATACTCCACCGTTTTATAATTATATTATAATGTTTAGAGATTTTGAATAAATATAGTAAATATAATTATTTTTAAAAAATTAATCTAAACACGATAACAAATTGTAATTCTACAGTTTTTGTACACCTCAATTTTTCCAATTACATAACGTTAACATATATTTTATCATTAATGCTTGTATATATGTTTTTCAATTATTAATTCTTATATAATCTTCACATATTTCAATATAAATAGCCAGCATAATTTTAATATGATGACCACAATCTGCGGATTGCTAACTAATTGTCTTTTTAAATCGTCATTGACAATAAAGTAATAACAAAGTAATACTAACGGCTTGCTGGCTGGCTGGCTATATGGAAAACATAAATTACGCATTTTAAAAACTAATTAAATGTAAAAAAATGGTAAATAAATTTTTAAATTATAACGAAAATAAAATCTGAATACTGACCACTAAACAACTGTCCATAAATTATACAGTGGTCAGGTCAGTTAACTTGTTTTTTTTGTACGTGTTCTCAATATTATTGTATTTTTTATCCATTGGGAATTCTTTGTATCTATACAGAATCATATAATGTTATATATGTAGATATTAAGGTGAATTATATTTTTCACAGGATCGTATTCAGATAATTATTGAAATTGGAATTTTCTAAAATATTAAATTATACATATATGTATATTATTAAGATTATATAATGGCATCAATTATGTAATTACCATTAATTTTTTTTCATTAATTTTTTTTTAGACTATATATGTTTTTGCACTCCTCCTGGGAGTATAGGGCCTCCACTTGACATCTCCATCTCAATCGATTCATTTCTGTTGTTTTACCAATTTCCCATGTAAGATTACATTTTTCTAGTTCTAATAGTATTGATTGCCTTCAGGTGTTTCTTGGGTGTTCCACTTTAGGCCTATTCTAGTGTCGGTATTGCCATTTTTCCTGGACCGATCCAGTTTTGTCTCTTAATCTGTTTCACTACACATAAATACCTTCACGTTTGTTATGATGTTAGGCCATAATGTTATTAAAGATTTAAAATTTATAATATTTTTGGCATTCCGAATAATCCGAATTTACATAACCTGAAAATTCCTTTCGATATTTGAATCCATCCATATTAATATCATTTACAGCTTCTAAGGATCATTTTTTCGGTATAAAAGATACAGAAAACGACATCTATTCTCGACATCTATTTTCTAAAAACTCTTTCCGGATTTTTCGTATCTTGCATTTAAATTATAACAATGAATAAATTTTCTGTAATTTGAAACCCAAAAATTTATAGCTAAATCTTTTAAAAAATGTTTATTCAAAAATATATTTTCATAATTTTAGCTCAAAAACATATCAGTTTCATTTAAATTATAACTTCTTTTTCATATGGTCCTGGTTACCAAACTAAAATAATTGTATATACCAAATATACTTACATCCTTATTTGAATTAATTAATATTTCAATTTTAAATTAATCGTCTTCGGATTAAAGCTTAAGTATTTCCCCCGGGAAATTTTATATTTAAAATTTTCCATTTTCCTTTCACATTCCCAAATCTATAAATATTCAAATTTCCTCTGTATATAACGAACGAGGTTAAAATGAAATGCAGATGCAATAAAATTAATTTAATTTTATGTGTTAAATTGTTATTATAAATTTTATGTAATTTTCTACAACATTACTCTAATAATGATAGATTGATTATTATTCTGGTTAGCAAAGAAATATGTAAACCAAATACATTTATATACTTTTTATTGTGACATTTTGAAATATTGTTATTCCCCCCAAGTAGATTGTATAAACATTTCAAAGTTTATTAACCATAGTGGGTGAATAGGTCAAGCGGACATTTCGTAACCCTTTTATTTTTTGTCGGGTTATGTGAAAACAACAATTGACTATTGTTTTTGTTTTTGGAATTTGGTTAAATTGTGAAAAATCAATGTGGTTAAAGTTTGTTAACCTCTAGAAATGTTAGTCTGATTAGAAGATTGTTGGAAAATGAGAAATTTATTTAAATAATAATTAATACAAATCCGTTTTATATGGAATTTTACATATTTTTGTATATGCATTTTGTTTTTGTATAGAAATGTTTGTACCAGGAACCAGTTAGTCTTTGTAATAATACTCTGGTTAGCAAAATACTGAGGATTTGTATAAATAAGTCCATGTTAATCAAATACTTTTTGTGTTCGAAATTTATAATTTCGTGTATTGCAAATCTTTACAAACAGAGGAAGTTCTTAAAGTCCTTCTAAATCAGAAAAGTCCTTTCTCCAGAAAGTCCTTTTAAATATATTGAATTTATCTTAACAATGGTATCCTTAATGATTTTATTAACAAAAATTCCATTTTTAGTGCCAATCTATATATATATATATAAAATTTGGAATTCCATCCTTTATTTACCGGTTTTACACTCTCATTAATCTAAAGGACATTATCCACTGGTAAAAAAAAATATTTTAACTCATTTGCATATGAACTTTAATATTGTTCAATTTCAAAGTTGAAAAACTAAAAATCTACAAGGGGATTTAAAATCTTGCAGTATATATAGTTTTTTTTGTTATATATAGGATAAATCTCAACTCTCAACCCTTCTACCTATCGTCACATGGGATACTTACAAAAAAATTTCACATCTTATAGAATTTTTTTATTTCATTTATTTATTTCAAAAATATTTATATCCTTTAGACTTTAGATGGTATTTTTCTCATATTGTCGCAATGTCATTTCAAATACAGTCCATGTAATTTTAATGTATTTAATGCTAAATATGCGATGAGGCGGTTTTCGTGTCATATTTTGTCTGGGTCTTTTATGTAAAAACAAAAAAAAAAACAATTTGTTGTTGTTTCATTAATATAAAATAAAAAATAAAAAACCTTTTCTTTTATACAACTTCATTTTCCGAGTACATACAATTTTGTATATGTATAGTGAAAATTCAACAAATATTTTTTTTAATTAAAAATAACCCCATTTTTTGTTATTTTTTTGGATTTTGTTTTTTTATATATTTTTTAGTAAATTTTTGTATATGGATCATAATTTTTTTTTTGTGGCTTTTTTGATGGATATTATCTTCTAAATTATTCATTAAAAATTTTATACGTATAGCCTTAAGTAAAATATTTTATCTATTTTAGATGCAAGAAAAATTGGGCAAATTATTTTTGTAAATTAAATTATTGAGAAATTTTTAAAAATATAATAATTTCAATTTAAATATAATTTATTATATAATATAAATTTCTCGCTAATTTATTCGCAAATATCCCCATCACAACAGTCATAATACTTTATAATATAATTGACTGGCAATAATTTTTATATTAAAAAATTTTTATTGAAATTTTACAACCCCTTAATCTTAATTGAACTTGGTACAAATAAGACATTTTACTATATCTATATTGAAATACAAAATATTAATAGTCTAATAATAATTATTAATTTTCGTAAAGGTAAAATTTAGTTTAATTGTTTAATTTAAAAAAAAAACATGTGAAAATATTTAAGCTGTAATGATGCACGATGCTATTTAATTAGGTATTTGTTATATTTTTGTTGAGTAGCTTAAAGTAGCATATAAATACATATAAAAAATAATAATTAACTATTGTACAACAGTTATTAATATATCATAAAAAAAAATTAATTATTGAATATTTCATATCGAAAAAGCTAAAAAAATACTGGGTGTCTAGTTAATTATATATGGTTATAGTTTTTATAAATAATTATTTTTTTAAAAATTTAGACACTTTCAGATTATATAATTATTTAAAAATATAATAACGTTATGGGAACGTAAAATGAAATGAATATTTAAAAAGAAATAATTTCCGATATATTTTTAAAATCGTATCATATATAAATTTAAATAAATAACTATTAAATTTTATACATAAATAATATTTTAGTAATTTATTATTATTTATTTATACATTGTTACAATATTTATAATAATTGACTTATGTTATAGTAATATAGGTTATCCTTTTTATCTACGATATAAATATGACATTATTAGTACAAAGTAAATTACTTACTTCATGCGGATGATTTTCATTCATTTATTATGCCAGCAGAGATAGGCTAAATCTTGATTTCAATGTTTCCAATGATTCGTTGCTGATTTAGGCGCTATTCATAGTTTTTAATATAGTTAAAATAACTTCCGTCAAAATAATAGCAAGTCTTGTCGTAGCTGTAAAGAACGGAAACGATCAAACACTTCACAGTATATCGTTCTCTTGCAAACACGTACTAAACGATGTTAACGATAACTAGGACAGGAAGCGTTACACTTCCTGAACGACACGAGTTGGTTCTAAATAAACTCAAGAGAAGATATTCTTTAGTGACGGTTCACGAATGTCTTGGAGTCTTGGACTCGAAACACGCCACTTTAACCTACCAAACAACATTAATCAGGTTTGAAATAATATAACATTGATATAGACTATCAAAATTTATAATTTTTTAAATTCAAAATGTTAAGTTGTACTTTATATATACATTTCCATTTATAAACTTTATACTATTATTATTACTTTCGCAGAATCTGTAGCCAAATAATTTTTTAGACATCCTGTATATAAAATATATCATCTAAAAAAATATGTTATTTAACTGAATATATTTTTTTCCTATTATACTTGACTACATTTATAAATGTATAACAAAAAAAATGTATAGTATAGTCATCCATATTGGTTTCCTTAAAAACTCCCCCATAATTGCAAACAAAATTTATATATATAATTTTCATTCTACTACAAATTTTCATTCTACACATATTAGCATAAAATTACTTTTGCGGACTTATGTACTATATATACTAAAAAACGAACTTATTCGCAGTCAAAGCAAATATTTTCTACCCTCTTCCCATTAAAGACGACGGATAACAGCAGTTTGCATATCATTATACAAAAAAAAAACTGCAATAGAAAAAAAAAAACTATGTATCTACAAAAAAAAAATTATTCGCAGCCATTTTCATTTCAAAAAATATTTCAAGCGCAAAAATAAAAAAGAATAAAAAATGGGAAATAAAAAATCATAAAACTCACACAAACACACTCATTCCGATAACACAAACCAACAGACTCGAAGCAAAAATAAAAAAAAAATTGTTGGGAGGAGAGGGTGGTTAGTTATTGAAAAAAAATTGTTGAAATTTTTTTTTTTATATTATTTTCTACGCCATTTTTTTCCGTAGACTCCATGCAGGGGGAGGAGTAGGTGGATCGGTTTGATGGTGTGTGTGTGTGTGTGGTATGTATTCTGTAAAACTTTTTTAAAATATTTTACCATTGATCGATGATGGGCAGGTAGTTAGTGGGTGGCAATAGTGGGTGATATAGGTGAAAGTTATGTGGACTGTGATTTTTTTAAATTTTTACAAAACCATCAACATCATCATCATCTTTACACAAAATATCAAATAAAAATGAAACGGATGATCTCTCTCCATAACTGGATGATGAAAAGCTTTATATTTTTAGGATTTTTTTCATATAGGATAAAATATTTTTTATTTGATTGTTTGTGTATGTATTTTATACTCCTATTTTTTGTATATATATATAAATATAAGTCGGATTTTTTTTAACAGATTATTTGTTACATATAATATCATAAAAAGTCATAACCATAAATATATATATATATAAATTTAGCTTTTTGCATTCTTGATAACATTAATTCAAAAGTATATAAAAATTAACATTATTCTGTTTACTAAATGGATTTCCTATCGCTTCGCCAACAACAAATAAGGACGAATTTACAACAACAAAAAAAATTATATACTTTCAGGTTCACTCATTAGAATATAAAATTTTTCATGTGTGAATGGATGAGTTGAAAGTTTAAGCTCATTAAAAAAATTCTTATATAATATCAAAAGATGTTAGTCATCAAAAGTTAGAGATATTTAAAAAAAAAACATATTCCCTTTATAATTTTATACAAATATAGAAATAATTTAATAACAATTATAAAATTTAATTTATGATATGAAATTATAAAATTGTTATTTATTTTATAAATATATGGACAGAAAAATTAATTTTCATGAAAAATAAATAATCTAATTAGATTAGATTGGCGTGTCATTTTATAATTCGGGCACTTTTTCTTCATATTTTACTTCTTAATTTATTTTTCAGGATCTGATATTTCAATTAATATTACTCTATGGCCTGTGTCATTACCAATCAGTCAAATTTTTTTTTCACCAAATCGGATTGTAAATATTGTTTAATTACTCAAAAACATAATCAAAAAATGTAATGAACTACAAAGATTGATTTAAAATTTAATTTACATTACAAAAATGATTATAATAAGATTACTAATTATGAATTTTATATATTACAATATTAAAATAAAATATATTTACACAGTTAAAAATTATAAGTAATAACAATAACATAGTTTTACTTAAAGTAATTTAACTATAGATAAAGCTAAAAATTGAAAATTAAATATATAATAAGTTAACATAATTTATTCATTTTTAATTTTTTAATATATTATTTTTAAAACTTCATAATAGAATTTAAACTTTATATTTGTTAAATATCATCTGCATCCAATTATTTTGTTAAAATTTACCATAGGTTGTTCTGTGATTTATTTCAATTTAATTTAAAAAATCAACCAGTTCATTAAAAATAAAAAATATGATATAATTTTAAATTATACATTTGTCACTGAAAGTTAATATATTTCTTAGCCAAAGGAATACTGAAAAATATTTTAATTCAATTAAAAATAATCCTTAACTATCGAATTTAATAATTTGGACATATTTATAGTTTAAATATTACATAAATTAAATAAATTTCCTGTATTTATATTAATTAAATATTAATATTTTTATTTTAATGGAGGATTTGCCCCTGAAGGCAATTAATGAATTAATTAACACCTCTAACCATAAAGTTTTCATTAAATTGACTTAATTTCATTGAGAAATCAATGCATAATCAATGATTTATTTATTTTTTTAAATTATTATAATTATATACAATTTTAATTATAATGTCTAAAGTGTTTACCTTTAGTATTATTATTAGTATATATTTATTTGATTTAGTATAAAATGTTCATAATTAAATTTTAAATTATCTCAAGCGTAATATAAAAATTTCATATACTAAATATATTTTACCCTCCTATAAAAATAAATATAAAAAATTTGATCAAAATTGCCTGTAAAAAAATCTACAGGAACGCCACTGGCGAATATGGGAACGTAAACCAACGAAGAATGGTAATGGATAATAGAGAATATATATATATATATATATATATATTTATATATATTTTAGTTACGAATAAAAAATCTATCTTGTCCTACAATTTTTTTTTTATATCCAATCATTTTGTCTCATTTCAGCAAATCATATTGGGAAAAAAATACTTACCCTACAAGTATTTTATGGGGTGAGTTTTGTTTCGAACAAAAAAAAAAATTTGTAAATGTATAGTTCACCCTAAATCATAATTGTATTGATGATAAATTATTTCTATGTATTCGTATTTTATACTTTATATAAATTGTAAGAATCATTAGTTATTTTTCAATCAAATAATAATAAAAAGGAGTTGATTTTCGATTCGCTGGATGAATAAAAATCTATATAATATTAATGTATTAGTTTACTCTTAGTTTATCAATATTTTTTTCTGTTCTGGTTTTAAATACAAAGAATGTAAATATAGTAAAAATTATTTATACGAACAAATACCAAAAAAAAAAAAATATAATTTCCGGTCAGCTGATATTCTAAATTTTATAAAATTAAATTTAAATTAGTAATTATTAATATACTAAAATCATTAATTTGACAAAATAACTAAAATGTGCTCACATATTAACTTCATTAAAATAAAAAATAATTTTATATAGATTTTAAATTTTAATGCAAAAAATAATTATAACAAAAATTTATAATTAATCTTGCTACGCCATCTCTAATATATAAATGTAATAATTACCAACTAATGCAAGTTTGAAATATTGTCATATGTGGCGCTAAATATTTCGGGTTTGAAACCAGAATATGGGTGCGTTCAGATACTATAAATTTTCACAAAAGATGGCGTAGTCAAATAATTTTTATTTGACAACTGACATATTGACAAACAGCCCTAGCCCAGAGAAAGATCAATTTTCTATAATTCCAACAAGCAGAAAGTAAATATTTCTAAAAAATACATATTTTCTGGATAAAAAAAAGGTAAAATAATTAATAATTAATTCAAATAATAGATTTTTTTTATATAATCAAGACATTTATCAAAACTTTATGAATTGAAGATAATTTTATGTGACATCAATAAAAAGTTTTTTGACCCCACCCATAGTCTGGGAATAAAAATATGTAAATTAATTATAATTAGAAAAAAAAAAGTTATATTCTTACAGATTTTAAAAATATGTGATAAAAATTGCAGATAAATCATGATTTTTTGGATTTGTTTAATAATTATTAAAATATTTTTTTAGATTCTTTCCAACTAGTTTCATTAAACTGTCATGGCAGAGAGTATTATGGACGAGCTTGCTACTTTAATCCGTACTGAAATTCCTGAAGGCCGACAGTCACTTCAGGACAGTTTTACAAATTTAGAAAGAGTTGCAGATTATTGCGAAGATACTTATTATAGGTAAAAAAATAAACTATTTTTCTTAAATTCAGTAAAATATCCTAATTTTTAATTGTAGAGCTGAAAATAAAAAAGCTGCTTTAGAGGCTACTAAAAATTATACAACACAATCCTTAGCTTCAGTTGCCTATCAAATCAATACTTTAGCATATAGTTATATGCAATTACTTGACTTGCAGGCACAACAACTAAGTGAAATGCAATCACAAATGAATCATATTGCACAAACTGTAATGATACATAAAGAAAAAGTTGCCAGAAGGTAAATTATTCAAATTGTAATCATATTAAGATTTTTAAATTATTGTAAAATTTTATAGAGAAATTGGTGTTTTAACTGCTAATAAAGTCAGTTCACGACAATATAAAATTGTTGCACCAATAAATCCAGAAAAACCAATTAAATATGTACGTAAATCAATTGATTATTCTATATTAGATGATATTGGTCATGGTGTAAATATAAAAAATAATTCACAAAGTAAATATCGTGGTGGTTCCAGTCAAGGTTCTATACAATCATTATCAATTACATCAAATCCATCAGTTGGACCACCACCAACCACAAAACCACCAACACCACCACAATCAGGACGTGGTGCAACTGGTACATTGGGCAAATCGATTAGTAATACTGGTACATTGGGTAAAAGTTCACGTGAATATCGTACACCACCAGTTGTTAATCCACCACAAGTACCATCACATTATGCACCAAATTATCCAATTGGACATCCAAAGAGATCATCTACTTCTGGTGGTAGTGAACGTGGTCCAGGTTACAGTGCATTGCCAATGCCACCAAGTCAACAAGTTGCAACTCATGTTAATTTACCATCAGCTGGTATGATGCAAAATTTACCACCACCACCAGTTACATCATATGATGATCGAAATAGTATGCCTCGTGAGTTATATAATTAACAATTTTTTTGTTATTAAATATTATTAATATTTGATTAATTAATTTTGTAGCTCCTCCATCACCATTGACAGTCACCCATGAATTACCTGAACCACATAGTCAGAGTCATATTGGAATGCATACTTTGGGACGGAACATAAACAGGTAATAGATTTAAATTTAAAAAAATTGGAATTATAAAAATTTCGTATACCAGCACCTCCACAAACTATAAATTTACAGAAAAACAATTCCTAGAAAAAAACTTCCGCGATCACTATTTAAAATGGTGTAGCTATTATTTCATCATATGGTAGGCCTTACAGTTCTCTGTTTGGAGAAAAGCAAGCTAAACAATTTTCTGGGAATTGAATATCTGTGAATTTTCGACCATATACCAAAAATTTCCTAATATTAATTAATGTGTAAATTTTAGTTTAAATTTTGCACGGCCTGGTTCACAATCGCCGCCTTTGCCCCCGCCACCACCACCTGAAGATGAACATCAAGATTTTGGTAGACCGCGTACATCTAATCAGGGTCAGCTGGCAGCAATTGTACCAGACGACCAGAATTTACCCGGTTGGGTACCAAAGAATTATATTGAAAAAGGTAATTTAACTGAAAATATATTTTTATGGGAAAATTTAATATTTGTTATACATTTTAATTATTTTTAGTCGTTGCTATTTATGATTATTATGCGGATAAAGATGATGAATTGAGTTTCCAAGAAAGTTCTGTTTTATACGTATTAAAGAAAAATGATGACGGTTGGTGGGAAGGTGTAATGGATGGTGTAACTGGTTTATTTCCTGGAAATTATGTAGAGCCATGTGTTTAAAGTAATAGGGTAAAATTAGAAGGTTTTTTAAATATTTATACAGCAGAGCATAAAACAACTATTAATTTATGAAAAAAAATCGTAATTTATTTTATAGAAAGAAAATTTAATATTTATTGAGTAAAGTCTGGAAGTATTCAAATAAAAAGATACTTTATAATTTATAAGTTTACACAAAATATTAATGAATTTTCATACAAAAATTCTTAAAATTTAATTATTTAAATATAATTTATAAAAAAGTAGATATTAGAATATTTAGTTTATTTAGTTTTAGTTAATATTTGAAATTTTAATTTATTAAGTTAACTTGGCTTTTTTATTCATAATATTAATAATTGATTATGACAACTTGATGCACTGCTATTTTTTACCTGTTACACTTATTTTAATTTTAAATTAAGCTTTAATAAAATTAATTTAATTAATAAAATGCTTAAAAACTTATATACAGTTTTTTTTATTCTTAAAGAAAATTTGAATTATTTGAATTTGATTTTAGTGTATATATACGTAAGAAAATATATTAGTCGAATCAATTGGAAACCAGTTTTTGTACAAATTCAACACCTTGGTATAGAAATTATCAGTTCGTAAATTTACGTTGAATGACAATTTTTGGTTATGCTATACTCTTGCCGTTTGTACCGCGCCGCAACAAAGTTAAATGTTAGAAAATATATGGATGCAGGCAAACTCGCCGCTGGTGCCGCAACAAAGTTGGTTCAATTTCAACTTTTTACCGCGATGCCGGATTGAAATGTCAGTTTGACTTAAAAAATAGACAACTAAAATTAAATCGATTTCTTCTTATTGCGGAATTTTTAATAATTAATAAATATAAAAATTTCAACACAACACAATATGAATAAAAAAGCCAAGTAAAAATACAACTGATGGCGCTTTGAGTGTGCCTACCATTAGCGGCACCAACGGCATTCGAAATTTCAAAGCGGCGCGGCGAGAGTAACTGCTGGGTTATAATTCTATGCGACACAGAGTTAAAAGGATAGAACACATAATTAGAATTTAAGCCAGACAGTGGGAAATTTTTCGATATCATGGGCAATTTTAAGATACCGTTTTCAATCATTGAAAACTTAAAAAAAAATGTTTTAAAAATATTAATTATTATATTTTTTTATTTATTTCATCTGCACTCGAACCGCAATGAATAAATTTGAGGGAAACTTAATATTTTTTGTAATATTAATATTAATTATATTCAAATGTTTTATTATATTCTCAATGTTACTGTTTAAAGTTAAATGATTTTTTTAAGTGTTTATATAAAAGGATTACTAAATGAGGATATTATTATGTATTTATTTTAAATATTGAATTTAAAGATAGGTATTTTGCGATATTTTGTTGATTAACAAAATATTTAAGATTTTTCACAATTTATATCTGGCAGCACTGCGTTTAGTTTAACTAACCAGCGTTGCCAATTTAGCTCTTTCCGAGCTAGTTTTAGCACTATTTTAAAATTTCTAGCTATCAAAAAACTCGATTTGCTCTTAGGAGCAATCTGGCACTTTCTTGAATAATTTAGCTCGCAATCTGGCACTTATTATGATTTAATTAAAATACCCAAAAATAAACAAATTTATTGCTTATACTATTATACTAACCCAGCCTGTAGTTATTTTTTACTGGGATATACTTTCCAACAAAATATTTTTCGGTGGGATGATTTATTTCATATCAATATTGTTTATAGGGAAAGACATCAATATGATTTATGTCTAATCAAATCAATGTCAATGTCAGTCAATCATATTTAAATATAACGACGAGTTCGAGCAATCATTTTAAGTTTTAAATATAAGTATAATTATATTTAATAAACGAAGATAATTTAATATTTAATATAATAATGGATACGGATAGTGATGATTCTGAAATATCAGACAGCAATGAGTATATATACCGTAACTATAATTGTGAACTTAATTTTTACTCAAAATATTTTGTAGAGCCAGATATTTGAAAGTAGCCAATAAAAAACAATTTAGTCATCCAAAGCCAAACGATCAAGAAAGTGAGGATTCAGAAGTAGAGATTCATGAAAGTTCAGAAAACAATGAGTACCTACATTTAATTAAAATATTATTTGTTGTTATATTGTAATTGTATCTTTTTCTAGAATCAGTGATAAAGCTGTAAAATCTAAAAACACAAAAACAAAAATATATTCCCAAAAAATAAGAGACGAGTGGTTTAAGGATGATAGACTAAAACATTGGTTGGTCAGGATAGAAAAAAATAGTACAAAACTTTCATGTAAGTTTTGCAAAAAAGTTCTGTTGGCCAAAAAGTTTGATTTAATTAGACACGCTATTTCAAAAACTCACATAGCAGCGGAGAAGCCTTTTAGTGACAATCGACAAACTAAAATTGAATTGAAAATAAAAAAAATAGCGAACAATCAGTTGGAAGCAGCTTTATGCATGTATGTTGCATGCCATCAGTCTATTTTACCAATCGGACATTTAAGTACCATTTTAAATTCAAAATGTGGTTTGGCTAGTGAAATTAAAATGAAACGTTCAAAATGTACAAATATTTTACAAAATGTTTTAGCAGTGCATTTTAAAAACGAATTAAAAAATGATATTAAAAATTCGTGGTACAGTATATTAATTGATGAAAGTAATGATATATCTGTTACCAAAATGTTGGGAGTTGCAATTATATATTATTCCAAAAATTATTCGAAAATTGTTTCAACATATTTGGGATTATGTGAATTAACTGCCTGTGATGCTCAATCAATAGTCGATGCTTTAAAAAATCTTTTGTATAGTTTCAAAATAAAATTAAATAACATGACAGGTATTGGTACCGATAATGCTGCTGTAATGGTTGGCGTTAACAACGGAGTGTTTGCAATTTTGAAGAAAGAAATACCTGGATTGATTTTAATAAGATGCACTTGCCATTCTCTTGTGCTTGCTCTTCATCATGCTACAAAAACTCTTCCTACTGAACTAGAATTTTTATTAAGGGAAACTCATAATTGGTTTTCTCATTCTAGTCTCAGATTATATAAATATAAAAATTTGTATAGACTAATAAATGATAATATTGATCCAATTAACATCCCAAGAATTTGTGATACCAGATGGTTATCTATGGAAAAATCAGTTTCTGTTATATTAAACCAGTGGTTAGAGCTAAAAACATGTTTCGATATAGAAAGAACTACCTGCAAGTCCGCTGAGATTTTGAGTAAAATGTTTGCGAATCCAATGTATAAATTATATTTAATTTTTCTCCAACCAATAATTAAAGAGGTATGTAACGTAAATTTAGCGTTTCAGTCAAAGACTTCCGATCCGTCGAAATTATTAAAAGATATTGTAAATTTATTGCAATCTCTTACCAAAAAAATTGTGTACAATCATACTTATAATGTTTTGACAATGCAAATCGAAAACTTTATCGATTGGTCGTCAAAACTAGGATTTTATTTTGAAACAGAAATACAAAAGCTATGCATTGAAGAACAATTACAAATAAGAGAAAGATGTATTACATTTATTAAAAATTTAATTAATGAAATTAAAAACAGACTTCCCGATAATATACAAGTATTACAAAAAATAAATGTAATTAGCATAGAAAACGTACTCAACAGAAATAAAGAATCTATTGTTCCTATTTTGAAAATGTTCATAATTGACCCAATGCTTATCACGGAAATTGAGTTTCAATTTTTAAATATGGACACTAAAATTTGGCACAGCAAAACCACAACAGATTTATGGATTGAAGTGATCAAATATAGAGATTCCGCAGGATTAAATCCCTTTGGTGATTTAGCCGAATTTGCAATAAAATTACTAAGTCTACCTCATTCTAATGCGGACATTGAACGAGCCTTCAGCCAAATGAATTTGGTAAAAAATAAATATCGCAACAAGATGCAGTTATGTACACTGAACTCAATTTTATTAATTCGTTTTGGCCTGAAAATATGCAACAAATGTTGTTCTGAATATATTTTACCTCCAGAGATATTACATAAAATAGGAACAATGAGCAGTTACTCTAAAGATGACGACGAGGATGAAGCGGGATCCCAAGATATGGAGGATTTTTTGTTAAATACTATACAGTAACATAATACTATTTTTGAAACAGCTTTTTTGGTATGAAACGTACATTTTAATAATTTTTTTTGGAAGCCGCAGGCCAAAAAACTTAAGTTTAGAATCGAGTACGCTATAAAATGAAATTTTCATAAAAAATTTAAAATTGTAAAATTAGAAATGAAAAATTCAGCTTCTAATTTCACTCTAGTGGTATCGAGTTTATTTGAGAATGTGTTGAACATTATTTTATTATGGAAATTTGACATTATTTATTTTTAAATTATTTTAATATTATTTGAATATAAACTTCATTTCAGATTAAAATTTCAGTTTTAATTAATTTATAAAACAATAAATTATAATATCTATCCACTTTTGATTAAAACTTTTTTAAATAAACCGAAACTATATACGAATTTTACAACTTTTTCACAATGAACTCGATACCACTAAAGACTCAAATCAGAGGTGAAATTTGTCACTTCAAATTTTACAATATTAAAGTTGTATAAGAATTTTAGTTCATAGCGTACTGGATACTAAGCTTAAGTTTTTTGGCCTACAGCTTCCGTTGACTCTGACAGATAATTGTAAAATTATATATAATATTTTACAACAAATGCTTGATATATTTTGCAATAATAATTTGACTTGTATTTTAAGTTTTTTGTACTTATTTTGAAATTAATTTTATTTTTTTGTTATTATTTTTTATAATTTAGTTATTTTGGTTGATCTCCTGATATTATTTGAATTTTATTTTTTTGTTATTTTTTACATATTACTTAGTTTTTATATTCTTATTTTCAATTTTTGTTTAATAAAGAAATATAAAATTGATTTGAAAACACAAAATTCTACTTTTATTCAATTAAATTTATATAAATGCATATAAAAAATTCTAGCTCTTTTCTAGCTCTTTTTTGAGATTGATTTAGCTCCCATACAAAATAATTATTGGCAACGCTGTAACTAACCTTAAAAAATTTAGAGGGAATACCAAGTTGTCAATTCCGCCGTGTACCCGTAAAATAAAATTTTATTAAAGATAACAAATTTTAGAAAAATAATTAATTAATGTTCGAAAATGACTGAACCAATGCTAGCTAAGGAAGCTGTACTAGTACAAAGCTCAGAAATTCCAGCTGACACACAGAAAGTTCAAGGATATGAGTGGAATAATGGTATTAATTATTCAGCTCTTTTAAACTCTTACCTTACATCAGGTTTTCAAGCAACTAATTTCGGTTTAGCTATTAACGAAATAAATAAAATGGTGAATTAACCTTAAATATTTAAGTTTAGAACATTTTTAATATATATATAATTTGCAATAATAGCTTGATTGTAGAGATATACCATTACCAGAAGATAAAATTGATTGCTATGAAGATGATGATTTTATTCGCAGAAAACATAATTGTACTATATTTCTTGGTTATACATCAAATATGGCTTCCTCTGGTATGAGGGAAACAATCCGTTTCTTAGTAGAACATAAAATGGTTGATTGTATTGTTACGACTGCTGGTGGAGTTGAGGAAGATTTAATAAAATGTTTAGCTCCCACTTATTTAGGTAATTTTTTTTTTATATATATATAAATTTAAATAAAATATTAATTCAATATTACTTTAAGGATCATTTGAATTATCAGGAAAAGAATTACGTGAAAAGGGAATAAATCGTATTGGAAATTTATTAGTACCAAATGATAATTATTGTAAATTTGAAAATTGGGTAATACCAATACTAGATGAAATGTTAAATGATCAAAAAACAAAGAATATTCTTTGGACACCATCAAAAGTAATACATAGATTAGGTGAACGTATTAATGATAAATCCTCAATTTATTATTGGGCAGCAAAAAATCAAATTCCAGTATTTAGTCCAGCATTAACAGATGGTAGTTTAGGTGATATGATGTATTTTCATTCACATCGAAATCCTGGTTTAATAATGGACATTATATCAGATTTAAGACGTTTAAATACAATGGCTGTAAAAGCTGTTAATTCTGGAATGATAATAATAGGTGGTGGTGTAATAAAACATCATATTTGTAATGCAAATTTAATGAGAAATGGTGCAGATTATTCGGTTTTTATAAATACAGGTTCTGAATTTGATGGTAGTGATAGTGGTGCCCGTCCCGATGAAGCAGTATCATGGGGTAAAATTAAAAAAGATGCAAATCCGGTTAAAATTTATGCTGAAGCTAGTTTAGTATTTCCATTATTAGTTGGTGAAACATTTGCTAAAAGGCATTTCCATAAAAAATCTACAATAAAAGACGAAATAAATTGTAAATAGTAAATAAATTTTGATTTTTTGTTATAACAAATATATTTTTAAATATCCTTATCGAGTTGCAAAATATTCTTGTTGCCGTTTCCTTTCCTCTGAATATTTTATTTTATTATTGAAGTTTAGATTTTGAATTTATGAAATAATGATAATATTACCCCCGTTCATTAAAAGGTTTCACAAGTTACCTGAAATACAATTTTATTATTACTGTCTGCTATTTAGTTTTGACAAGAGAATTTTACTTATTTCGTGGCTCAATTCTCGGAATATATAGAACAAGCTACCAAATTAAAAATTATAAAAGTTTACATTTGTTAATAATTTTTATTTAAATTTTTATTCGAAACTTCTTTAATATTAATATTACAATTACATTAATAAATTTAAATAAACAAAAAAAAGAACAAATTTAAAAACAAAAATTTTTAATATATAAAATAATTTCATTATTTTTACGTAATACAAACGTTTATATTTGTATATAATATTCAAAATTTATGAAATTCTTTTATGAGTTATTTACAAAAAAAATCATACAACAATATAATCTTGTTTCTTCTTAATATTTGTGAAATCGGCTTATATATGATATTAATTATAAATATAAATTTTAATAATTTATTTTTTTGGAGTATTATTGAATATTTTTATATATAAGAGGATTTGTTGTTAAATATTTATTATAATATTAATTAATATTTGAATTTTTATTTTTTTATAATATATTGATTTTTAATACTTTTAGCTAAATAGTTTGTTAATTGTTTTTTTTTTACAATCATTATTAAATTCTTCAGTAAATTCCATTTATATTTTACTAAATTGCAAATATTTGTAATTATAATTTATAAGAAATTATTTAAGGCAAAAATTCATATTTTTGATAATATATTTTTTTTTTCTTAATAAATAAATTAACTAAAATTATTGAAATGATTAGAATTATAAAAAAAAAATTAATGGCAACATTATAACTTTTTAATTAAATTAACATTTTATAAATTTTAATTAATGAAATTGTTTTAAATAAATTGCATTGGAAATTATAGTTAAAAATAAATGCTATTTTTTTGGAATTTAATAAAAAATAATTCAAAATGATTTGTATTAATTATTCAAGTAATATTTCTTTTTAAATTACGTTATTGCTCAGCATTGATTATTATTGCTCTAGATTTAATATATTTTTTTTATATAGTTTTGTCTAAACAGTTTTTATTTACATAATTAAATATATTAATTTAATTCGTGAAATAATGTATTTTTTATTCAGTAGTGAAGCTTATGATATAAAAATAAAATTTTAAAATTAATTGTAATTATTTAAAATAATAAAGAATTTTAATTTGAACGAAGTATTCGGTTAATTGACCGAATATCGTACAATTTATCGCAAAAGCAATGAAATAGTTTCTTCTAAGAATTTATCTCCGATAACTTATCTTTTCAGTCAATCAGATGCAAATTCATTTAAACATATTCCTATCTAATTAGCTGCTGACAATTTTTCTGTGATAATTCTAAAAAAAAGAAAAATTGTCTGCTCAAAATCTCATTATGTTTTAACAAAGAAAAAAATTGTACATTTATTAACAAATAAATAAATAATTTTAATATGATTGGACGGACCCGAGACCGTTTCTAAAAGAAAAATGACACAAAATGGAAATATATAGTTAAAAACATACACAAAAAATAAATATACAATTATTTTATAAATAAACTTAAATTAAAAATTAAATTTAAAAAAAAAATTACAAAATATCATACTGAAAACGATATCGCCTCATAAAATTTTTCATATAAAATTTGATTGATATCAAATTTTTATTATTGTTATTCTTAAGGGCCGTAGTATTATTACTTGTATTTGTTTCACCATAATCGACAGTATTTTTATAATAACATTTATCAATTTTACATTTTTCATATTTATTTTTTAATTTACTATTTTTTCGTATGGCTTTTCTATTATTATTTAAATTTTGTTTATTAGTGCTTCTGCTTACATAATCAAATCACATATTTTCATCAAATTTCGCAAAATTATTATCCCATTGAAATGAATCAGATTGTTGTTGTGATTTACTAATATTATTATTACCATTATTCCGTTTAATAATATCATTATTTGTTGTTGATTTAAAAAAATCGTCATCTTCAAATGGATCATCAGAGTTTTTAGCAAATATATTTACCGATTCGGATTTACGTAAATTTTCTTGTTGACGATATTGTTTATTTGTACCGACATTAACAATACCACCACCACTAATATTACTGCCAAGCCTTTTACTATTTTTCTTTGGTTGATCATTAGGATTCCATTGATCCTCATTTTCAAAATTAAATTGTGCTTTTGAAAAATCATCATCATCATCATCAAATGCACAACTACTCGGTTCAGTATTATCAAATTTTGATATTGTTACTTTATCATCGAAACGTAATTTTTGTGATGGAGTTGTTGTAGTTGGTGTAATAGAGCTGTTAGCTGGTGCTGGTGTTGTTACAGTTGGTGTAAAATCATTTTCATAATTATTACCCGTTAAAGATATTGCATGTTTACCCAAACTTATTGAATGATGTTGTTGTTGATGATGTTTTTCTGTTGAAAAGTCACTAGAAAATCGGAAAGAAGATTTTGTTGTACTTTTCGAGGAACTAATTTGTGTTTGGATAACAGATGGTGGTGGTACTGGTTGTGGTGGCGATGATGATGTATTAAAATCACTTTCGAAACCTTGTTCTTCAAAATTAAATTTTCCACCAATCCCACCACCATTACTGCTAGTATTTGATCTGGGTGCTTCTTCGAAATCATCAAAATCAAAATCACTTCGTAATGATTTACCAGTTGATGGTGTTTTTTGTTGACGAGCAGATTGTGGTGGTTCATCGAATATTTCAAATTTGCCACGTGCATAACGTTCTTTTTCTGCACCACCATAAAATATTTCTTTCTTAATACCACCAACAGTTGTTGGATATTTTTGTACAGCTGATGAATCGTCATCATCATCATCATAACTATATTTATCGGCACTGCCTGTTCGTTTACGACGCTCAGCTTCTATCATTCGTTGATTCATATCATGTCGGCGTCTATTCAAACGTTCAAATTTATCTTCATCCATTTGAGATGGTGTTTGTGAGACGGGTGATTGATCATAATCATCATACGGATAATCATAATTATCATTACGATTAGATGAAAACCGACCAGAACCTGGTGGTGGAAGATTTGGTATAGCAGATCGTTGATCACCACCTTCTTTACCGCGTGATCTTTGTTTTTTACGAAATCTTTAAGTAAAATACAATCTTATATGCATGAAATTATTTCAAATATTTTTATTTACCTTCTATCTTTTTCTCCATCAGATCCACCTGATAATGTATGAGCAAGAACTCGACGATTTTCTGCTGCTAATCGTCTTTCAGATGATTCCGATGCACTAGATGGACGTTTCCAACCTTTCGGACCATGACTAGTTGCTGGTGGTGGAGGTTCTACGAAATATTTATATATATAAAAAAATCAATTGAAAACAATGTTTTTACCTTCACCATCCCAAGGACTGGAACCACTACTCTTTCTAATTCTTGTTCCTGATCCTGGCCGCTGTAAACTTCTAGTATGATCAGCAGGTATTCTTCTCAGTTGTACATCATTTTCGGAATCTTGTTCGTAATCATCGCCAGCTGATGACCCTCTCATTTTGAATCCCATTCGAAGTGATCGAGTTTTTTCGCCGCTAACACCACCACCGCCACCACCACTATTTCCCAAATATCTTTCTCTAAATTCTTCTCTGCTATCAAAACTACCATAAACTTCACCGCTACCAAAACTTTTACGTCTCCGTCCTGTACTATCATAAGATTCAATACTTTCACGGTCAAAACTTCTTCTTTCTCCACTGCCACCACCATAAAAATATTCTCTTGATTTATAAATTCCAGTACCACCACCACGTGGTCCGACTTCACCACGTACAAAACCACCACTGTCTTCATAAATATTCTCATAATCACGTCTACCGTACATCATTTTTCTATCTTTAATATCTGGTGATTCACCATACGTTTCAAATTCATAATCTGCTGCTGGTGGTCGACAATATTCTCGATAATATTTACGTTTATCATAGCCCGGTTTATAATCAACAACCCGACGATCATATCCTGAATGTGGTGGTTTATGATCACCGTAAATTGGTGGACCATAGCTACTTCGTTCATAAACACCACGTTCGAATGCGCGAGCACGAACATCTTCATCTTGTGGTGACCAACTGTGATGCATACCAGGTTGATACCAATTTGGTGAGTCTAGTAAAAAAACCAGAAATATTTAATTAATTTGCAAAACAAAAACAAAAAAACTTGGTAAAATTTTAACTACCAAATTCAAAATTTTCTCTACTCCTTGACATACCGCTTTTTGGTTTTCGTTCACGTCTTTTGGCGATTTCCTCTTCGTATCTGAAAAATTTATTATTATTATAAAAGAACTTATAAGTCTATCTAAAATTCCCAAATTTCAAGAACTTACTCATAATCATCATCACATGAATTCATACGTTTTGAGTGACGCACATAATAACCATGTCGATCTGGTACAACACCAGGAGGAATACGTTTTTTATAATCCGCTGCAGTAGCTTCATCATCCCAAGGACTAAGATCCCTAGACGAAGAAGAAGTTTGTCCTTTTGGCCATCGTCTGTTACCACCACCACCACCAACACCTCCAACACCACCAACATTTTTCCAATCATCTTTACCATCTGATGAACATGGTGATTCACCAATAATATCTTTATTATTTGATGATGAGGATGGTGGTCCTTTGGGTGATTTCAAACGTTGTTGTTGTTGTTGTTGTGTAGCCATCGATAAACTATCTTTCTTTTCGTTTGGTTTATCAAATATCGCCCAGGATTCTGAAGCTACTGGTGACGTTTGACGCTGTTTGTCTAAATCTGATGATGAGCCACAAATCATATCACTTAATGATCCAGAATTATTTAATTTTGTTGTTGATGGAATTCCTCCACTGCCGATACTACCAATTAAATTTGTTACAGCTGGTGATTGTGGAATTGGTGAACGTATTGGTGATTTATTGGTTGGAGATTTTGAAACTAAAGGAGATTTTAATGGAATTGGAGATTTTGATTGTTGAATCGGAATTGGTGATGTAGATACATCATTAAACTGTGATTTACCAATTGTTAATGGATTGCTTAATGGTGATTTTCTAAACGGTTGTTGTTGTTGCAACAATGATGGTGAAATTGGTGATGTTAATTGCTGTACATTTTCTTTAACAGTTGGTGATTTTGTTTGATTATTTGGTGACAAATGATCTCGACTATCTAGAGATAAATTTGAAATTGCCCGATTCATAAGTTCATCAATTTCTAAATCATCCTTATTATTTGATGACACTGTCAGTGTATGCATAAATAATGTACCGTTATTATCTTTTAATTCACCAATTTCAGTTTTATTAACCAGTTCACCAATTTCATTTGATGATTCCATAGTTTCAAGAAAATTTTGATTACTATCTGGACTACTATCATCATTTCGTTGGCATTCTTGTTTTCCATTATCATTTTCTAAATTACTTTCAATTATTTGACCAGCAAAATTCTCAGCAATATTTTCACCAAAATCAACATCACCAAAATTTGAATCAATTGTTGTTGTTGGCTTTTCAAAAAGATCTTCAACCAAAATAATGTCACGTAAAGCTGCATAACGATCTTTGGCATGTGAAATTGCTTCCGTAATTTTTGTATCAATTTTTGTTATTTGTGAAAATGATGAATCTGTAATTTTGTGATCATCATCATCTTCATCATCACTAAATTCATTTAATTTTTGTTGTGTTGGTGATGAATTATCATTATCCTCATCTTCATCAGTTTCTAAGCTATCACTTTTCATATTCTCCTGATCGATAATTTCACGAAATACAGCATAACGATCAGCAGAAGGAACAATACTTTTAGTAGGTTTATTAGTATCGATTATTGGCTGTGGTTCCGGTTTAATATCAAATTGTGAAAAATTAGCTATAAATGGAATATTTGTTGATTCCTCACCAAAATTATCATCAAATTTAGCTATAAATGTATCAGAATTTTGATCAAAATTTACTTTAAAAACAGCCTCCTCAGCTTGAATGGGTTTAGTTGAAACAGTAGTCGTTAATGGTTTTGGATTTTTTGAACGTTCCAAAAATTCTGATAAATATGTTGTTAATTCAACAATTGTCATTGTATTTAATTTTGTTGGCGGCACATTTAATTTACCAGCCAAATCATCCATACCAAGTGTTAACAGTTGACTTAATGTAATGTCAGGTAAAATTATTTCTGGTCCTAATTTTGTTGTTGGCGGAGTAGCACGACCAATTGTTGTTGTTGAAATTACATTTGTTTTATTATCTAAACTTTCTTGTCGTCGTGATGCTCTGCCTTTTGTTTGTGGTGGTGGTAACAGTGGTGGTACATCACCACGTCCTGCCAATGGTGCTAAATAATCACCACTGTCATCACAACCAGGTTTACGTGGTCGTCCTGGTCCAGGAAAACTTGAATCAGTACGACCAACACGACGTGATGGTAATGGAATTGGCGGTACCGAACCATCCATAGATGATAATTGACTAGATTTAATTTTTGCTGTAACATAATCATACCGTGTTGGTGGTGGTTGAATTGCTGATGATGATGTTATTCGAGGCCTTATAACAATATCTGAGAATTGTTTTTTAGGCGGTAATGGTGGCGGTTCAATATGATGTATACCAGTTGTGTCCGGTCTTGGTGGAGGTTCTGGTGCTGTTTCATTTTCACTTAACGAATCACTTTCTTGTAATCGACGCATATTTATACTATGCGAGTCACGTTTAGTAAATTTCTGTCCAAATAAATGTGGCATTTTCTTTGAACTAATACTGCTAATCACATCAACAGTATTTTGTTTAAAAACACTCGGTCTATTTCTAGTACTCGATGTTGGTGATTCACTTGATTGTCTTTCAATTCGACCACGTGGACTGGAATATTGTGAATCAGAATATATTGTTGTATGCACAACAGAATTTCCTATATTATTAATAATTGGTGATGCTGTTGTTGTTGCTGTGGACCATGAACTTTCTGGTGGCAATTGAACTTGTAACGGACCATTAAAAACACTCGGTGATGTTGATTCTTTACGTAATTTCTCATTATCGTTATTTGTTGTTGTTGTTGTTGCAATTTTTGTTTCAGTTGCAGCTTTACTTTTCGAAAACTCAAATTCAAATGGATCTAATTTACTAAATATATCACCATCCTGAAATGGATCACTTTTTTTTCGTGTTGGTGAAAATGGATCTGTATCACGCGGTAACATTACAGGTGGTGATGGTTGTGATGTAACACCAAATTCCAAATCTGCATATTTAAAAAAGAAAATATTAAACATTATATGTGCATATTATTATTATTTATAGATATACATACTTGTTTGATTACAATTATTGATGTTATTATTATCTGTATTACCACCTCCAGTGCTTCGATTAACACTACTATTACCTGAAAGTTCATATGAATCACTTGTTTCAAAAATTTCATCTATATCATTGTCAGGATTATTTTGTCCAGTTGTAAATGTAAAACTACCACCAGCTGATTCTACTGATGACATTCCACCCGATAAATCTTTTAAAACTTTTTTTGGTGGATTTTTTAATTCATGGAAAAAGTATTTTTTATCAACATATGGTTTAATTTTACCGGTACCTAATGGATCCAATTCTGTAAATGCATCTATATAATATTGTAAAATTATTAATATTTATAATTAGAACTTTTTAACTAATATAATTAATTTGTAAATATTGTTGTCATTTACTATAACTACGAAATCATGTAAAAAACAAATTTTTACAGTCTTTGAGGAACATGTGATTTATTTTTTTATTTTTTATCTCAATCTAAATTTCATATTTTATAATTACTAAATTAAACATTATGTAAATCTCGTAAATGGTTAGCAATAGTTTTTTTTTAATTGGAAGCATGTCAAGCAGTACAAATAATTGTCCAGTATTTTTTATATAAATGGACTTTATGAGTATCAGTTGAATATTAGGTACTTTTTGGAAGGTTTTAAGAGAAATCTGAAACTAGAATATATATTTTTAATAATTCTAGATTAAGTAACACTTCGAACAAAATAAAAAAATATTTTTTTTAACAAATATTCTTTACAAACCATATTTTTTGAGCTGTAGAGCGGACCGCCATTAACCACCACCATTTTATTCTATTTGTTATTGCATTAGCTATTTGCTTTTTAATGCAAGATTTAAGATTATTTCTGGTGATCAATTACTATACAAATAAATCAATTACCATCCATTGCCAAGTGAAATTTTAAATCAATTTTAATTTAAATTGAATAGTAACACGAAATTATAAAAAATACAAGTTAGATTTTGAAAAAGTATTAAAACGACGGACTGGCAAACAGTGTAAATTAGCATAAAGAATATTTTGATTTTCAAAAGTAATATACGAAATACGAATGTTTGATTTAATTTTTGAATTACGAGATATTTTTCAGAAATTTCGTCCTTTTGAAATACGATTTCATGTACCCAATATAATTTATGCTTACCAGATTTTAATTGTTGTGTCTGCTGTATTGTAGTTATTTCATCATTAGGTGTTGATGTTGTAACAGTTGATGTAATACTTGTTGCCGTTATATTTGGCATTTGTGATGACGATGATGTAATTGTTGTGGATTCTTTTGATTTGCTAGTAATACCAGATTCATTAAATACATCATTTTGATGTAGTTCATTTAACCAATTTTCGGTTTCTTGAGTATTTGTTGTAATAATTTTATTTGAATTTACATTTGTATTATAAGAATAGCCATAGGATCGATTTATTGGTGGTGATGATGTTTGTGTTACAGTAGTTGAATTAATTGATGTTGTAGTAGCAATTGTGTCAGTTGATCCTTTAATTGGTTTTGAATGACGTGATCGTGATGATTCTGGTGGTGGTAATAAATTATATGCCTAAAAAGTTTTCGAAAAAGAATTTGAATAAATTTTTTAAAAATTCAAAATTATTTAAAAATAATATATCATGATGAAAAAAAAAATTGTTAATAACTTTTGATCCAATTCCATTTCCAGATGAAAAATTTGTAAATGAATCACCAAATGGATCTTCTAATGTTGAATCTAAAGATGCCAATGGTGCTGCAGTTGGTTCATTTGGCGTTATTCGATCAAGTTGTGTTATACCTCTTTGTATTGAACTTAATTCTTGTTCTAAATCAACTAAATCTGCTACAGATTCTGGGGACATCTAAAATAAATTTAAAATTAAATATAACATTAAGATTTAAGTAGCTATTTTATGTTTTCTATTTACCAAATTTGGTTCTTTGGTATTATAAGCTTTGGCACCATCATTTTTAATAGCATGATTTGATGTATCACTTGATGTACTTTTAATTAAAAGTGTTGGTAATATAGATGATGATGATGATGGCTGATGTTCTAATATATTTGTATTTTTACTTTGGATTTGTTGTCGGGCCAATTCAATTTCTTTCTTTTTTAATTCAAATACAACTTGAAATAAATCACGCATTGCTAATACAACTTGACTAGCTGCTTTATCAGTCTTAATACCAAAAAAACGATGACCGCTATCTGGTGATCCAAATATATAACCAAATGCCCTTGAATCAGTCATATCTTGGGCAATAAATGATATTTTATGTACGGGATGATGATATAATGAATCACTAGTTTTTTCATCACGTAATCGTAATCCATCTATTGTAACATGTATTGTTATTCTTTGTTTATGTTCACCAGCTGCACGTATTGCCATTTTAAGATCTTGTAGGGCTTCCTGGCACATTTTATCACCGCGAGCTTCACCCACTTCCAATATACCAATAAGTTTTGCTTTAAATGTAACACCATCACCAAAAAATCGACCTGGATCATTACGATCTAACAAAAATACAATTAATTTATAAGATTTTACCTCATAAAAATATATTTCTAAATTTAATATATATACTTTTATTTATATCTGGTATTTTGTACGCAATATTTTTTACCATTGTTTAAATAATTGAATGGATATAACAATAATGAATAATTGGCAAGAATACATAAGATCATTTGTTGATATATGTGCGGTAAGCTAGACAATTACTTGGAATTTTTAATTTAAATTAAAAAAAATCGAGTTATTAACTAATAACTAAATTGTATTTAAGTTTGACGAGTTCTGCGCTGTGTGTATAGTGTATTTGTTTTTGTAATTTTAATAAAAATATTTATTTTACTTTGACATCTTATGAATTCAACACTTTTATTAAATTGAGGATGAACTCACCAAACTGTATTAAGTGTGTTGAGTTTTAACAAGAAAATTTTGTCACTCCTGTAAATACGACAATCCAAATTATAATTTAAAAGAAATGACGTCATAATATACGTTAAAAGTTTTTATAATTTCCTTGAAATTATTGAATTTATTTTAAGATGATATTGTATAATATTAATATACATATATAGAAATATAACAAATTAGCTCTCAACTTATTGATTGAATTTTAATTAAAAAACGGATATAAATTTTATTAGTAAGTGAGTAGATTTATATTGTTTTTGTTACTTACATTTACATGGACTAGTTTTCTTTCGTAAGGTCTGCATTATTTTAAATTTGTATGACTTTTATCAGAAAATTATGTCGTTAAATAGTTACACCTTATTTTCGTATCATTTTCTCTATTTTATAAAAGCCATAATCCATAAACTAATTTTAAATTCCCATTTAAGAAATCTGTAGAAAAAATTCTATTGATTTCTCATTTCATGATTTCATGTTTTAAAGTATATTTACAATTAAATTATTTTTTTTTGTTTTGAATTATTTATTATTCAGCTGGATTGCAGATTTAAAAGAAGTCTTCAAAACCAAGACTATTAATGTCAGTTGGAAGAAAAAAGGGCACATCCAATCCGGCGTTATTGATTTTTCACCATAACAAAAATGTTATACAGTATAATATTAGAAATTTTGTTTATAGTAAATTAGTTTAGAATTTTGCTGTATTTTTAAATAGTTTATTTATTAATTTATTTTTTAAACACATAAATTTTGTAATATTAACTTTGGATTTAATTTAAATTTAATTGTATTTTTTTTTTTTTTCTAAAATCGATATAATTTTATACTACATTTTTGCATAATGTATAATTCTCTATAGAACTTAATTATTTGTTTTTATTATTAATAAATATTATATGAGTCCAATTTGTGAAGAATATAACTTTTTAAATTTTTTTTTTTTCCAATTTTTTTTTATTTCAATATATAAATTTTATCCGGTCGGTAAATTTTTCATTAGAATAGAAAAAACTTTGCGAACTGAAAGCACGAAAAAAGTACTCAGTTTTCGTGTTTCAAAATTTAGTTTCATTACGTTGGTATTTTTGAAAAAACGCTGGCAACATTTTATATTGCAATTGCAACAAATTTTGACAACTCTAAAATTTGTTGTTACCAAAAGTCATACAAATCTACAATTGATCAAACATGGTATGATGAAATGAAGTTTGATCAAATGAATAATTTATTGTAAATCTGTAAATACCTACTGTAAAATCATTTATAAGCGGCGTGATGATCTAGTTCTAGTAAGTCACGATTGTAGACCGTGTAATCGAAATCATCTTGAGTATACTTAGTTGTAAAATAAGTAGTAGTAAGAAGAAATAAGTTTGAATATACTATTTTAAGCTCAAACGGTTTGATACCAATGTTTCATAATTTTATGCTTGTGTAATTAAGTTTGTTTTACTCCATAAATACATACACGGTTTGGCAAACATATTTACAATAATGACATTTTAATTATATATTTAAATTAATAGTTATAATTAATTTTAATTTGATATTTTCATTCTATTATGTATGCTGCAAATTCTTGAGATATATGTTCAGACGTTCAGAGCCTTTTAAATAAAATTCAAATTACAAAAACGTTACAATTGTATAAATATTATGAAAATATATTTTAATAATATATTAAAAGAAATACAAATATTTTATAGTAATTATATAAAACATATTTAATTCCATTTTACTATTATCTATTTAATTTCATAATTAAAATATATTTAGTTTTACTTTTAAAAACATAAAACACGACACAATAAACTTGGCAAACATAAACAATTCATAAATGGCTGACAGTTTGTAGAAAATAAATATTGTAAACATTTAAATCAATAATGATTACGTACGTATACAACGAACCATTCTTTTTTTAGGATTTTAAAATTATTTTTACAAAAAATTGTTTTATCAAACTCAGTATGAAGAAAATTTAAATGAAAATGTAGTAAATTTAAAAAAAAACTATTAATAGCTTATAAACTTAAATTGAAATTGAAATTTAACACTTTCTTTAAAACTATACATTTGAAAAACATTAAATTAAAAATCGAAATACTTTGAAGTATCCCTAAATATATATTTTTGAATTTGTGTTATTTCTTATAATAATATTAATTTTTATACTAATCAAGTATACTAACTACATAAACACTAAACTAAAAATCTATAATTTTGATTTCAACATTAAAATTTAAAATTTATAATACTAACTTATTTATGCGGGTTACAAAATGCTGCTCAACGCAACAAAGCATCGCAGAAGTTGCTTATTAAATTTTAAACTTCTTAAATTTTCATGATTTTCCGTTATGACTGGAATTATGATTTGCTTTGCGTAGTGTTGTAATAGCATTCTGGATTCGACACAGCATTATATACTTAAAATAATAAAAATAATTAAATATGGTTTTGAAATCCAACAAATCATTTTAAAATCAAACATGTTTGATTAATTTAACTTTTCCCATTCTACAGCAAATCCAGTTTCATCGTTCCATATCCAAGTTCCAGGTTCCAGCTCCAGCAGTCGCAGTCTTGGCTACACTGGCCTAGCCAGTCATTGAATTTCTTCGAACGTTGTGAGATTGGATTAAAGTTAAAAGTTACGGTCTTCAGCTTTGCGCATTAAAGAAAAATTGATTAAAAAGAAAATAAAAAAATTACAAATAAATAATATTTGAAAAAAATATATATTAAAATTAGTGCTTTCAAAAGTGATTATTTACAAATTCTTCAGTGCACATTTTATGTGTATAGAAATAATTTGAAAATTAAAAAAGAAATTGAATTTACAAGCTTTATAAAATATATAAAAATATTAGTTATATTTATATAAATAAAAAAAAAATTACTAACAAAATAAAAAAACATGAATAAAGTTTGTGCTCGATGCAATAAAACTGTTTATAAAGTTGAAGAATTCGCTTGTTTAGACAAGGTAAAAAAAAATATTATTTTCTCAATTCATTTTATTAAATTAATTTTAAAAAAGAAATCAGTTTACTATAAACGAATCAAAAAATTAACTTAATTTATAATTTATATTAAATTTTAACAAATTACATGGCCGAACTGTTGCTTCCCTTTATATTTTCAAGATTTTTTTTTTTTTTTTTTTGTTCAATTCTTCATTATAAAAATCATCATCATCCCATTCCCATCTTGTGTAGGTGAAGTGAATAAATAAAATCGTTTTTTTTTTTATTATTTAAGTTTCTTATGTTTTTGTGTATTAGTGTTTTTTAGCATTTCAATTTTTAGTTGTTTCTGGTCAAATTGGTTATATTTATATATATTAAAATTTGAAGAAATTTTTTAAACATTTATATTAATTTTTTTGGTTAAATAAACAATTTTTCCATTCATAAATACAATCTTTTGTTTTTCAATTAATAGAAACGATTGTACTGTCAACAGAGCTAACTAACAGTGTAAATAAATATACCATAATATAAAAAAAATCACTTTAATTATTATTATAACAAAAAAATATTACCAGATGAAGTCACACATTCAACAAAATTAATTTATATTTACTCAGACATGAATTTAACTAAAGGGGTCCACTTAAGAGAGACCGGTTTTTCTGAAGATTATTTTTTTGCAAATGAAAATGAATTTTTCAGGAAAATTTTTATTATATATATTTATGTACATATATACGAATTATTATATAGTAGAATGGGATAACCTGGCATATCCAGGAGAAAAAAACGAAAGTTTCCAGTGATTTAAATACTTAAATATTTGGATAATGTTTTATCAACAACTTGGTAAGAAGATTGTCGAAAAGTCGATATTGCCGTAATAATAATTATAAAAAATATTAAAAATCTGACGAAAATAAGAAGTAGAGACAAAGATTTTTTAATTCATATTAAAATTTGATATAAAATAATGGTACGATATTATTTACTAATTAAATAATTTGCTTTTTACAGTTGTTTTTCAAAGTATTGCTCCTCATAATCAAATATTTCTATAAAATGTATCACGAAGACTCCGAGAAATTATTATTACTATTTGACGAAAAATTTTGTATAGAAATTACAATTATGTAATAAGAAAGTTTTCAGTTATTACTGCGGTAGTTTTGAATTTCAATAAGAATTTTCAAATTATGGCTTTATATATGTATTACAGAAAATATAACTTTTTTTTGAGTACCTATCATAATATTTAGTAGCATTTTAAATACTATAATCTGAGCCCGATTTGATAAACATTTTAATCTACTATACTTAAATATATTATTAATCTCTAAGAATATTTTCCTATTTATGTTATTATATTATATTCAATCTCAATATCTTATCAATATTATTAATATATTATATTACTTTACTTATGTTTCTTCTATATAAGTACCATTAAGAATCTAAAAGAATCTATGACTTGTATAATTTCACTGGAAAAATATTTCAAAAATGTGACTTTTATTATTTGTTGAATGTTGAAAATATTTTTAATCAAAATAATAACTATATATACATTTATCAAGGTCGACCAGAAAAAAGCTTATTTAGTATTATAAATATTATTAGTATTTATTTTTATTTTGTTCTGTTTCGCTTACGTAGCTAGCTAGCACGTATTATACGATTTCTTGTGTTGTCTTTCATGACTTTATTTTTGATTTAATTTCTATTATTCAAAATTTATACTTAATATAAAAAAATTTTTATTTTAATTTTTTTTTTAAATTTCCAGATTCACTAGATTTTTTTGCTTATGAATTTTAAATTAACAATTAATATTGGTATTGGGGTAAGATTCCTAATCTTAGCTATAAATTCTTTCAGATATTTAAAAAGTGGAGAATAATTAAATTTTGATGTCAGTTTTATCTTAAATTAGTAAAAGAAATTTTAGTAATATTATATAAAAATTCTACTTTGTACAAGCACCAATTTTTATTGAAAACAGTTTTTTTTTTCAATAAAAATATATCCACAGAAAATATATCAGTAAAAGTAAAAACAAACTTCCACTACTAATATGGGAGAAGCAACAAATTATAATGATGCTTAAAAAAAACTAATAATAGTAAAATAGTTTGCTTCAATAGAAGCACTAAATATGCCTACTTTTTATATAATTTTTGCTTTTTTATCATAGCATTTTTTTGGATTCCGTTTTTCACAAACTTTTTTCTAACTATCTTTATTATATGTGGGTAAAATAAAATAATGTTTACTAGTTTCATATACATGAGCATTTCGGTACGTCGATGACAGCTGCTCACCATACTCACTAAAACAGACAAAATATATAATAATTTTAATGAAATACCTTTGTTGTGGGTTTGCATTCTGTAACTCTAAAGAGATTAGCGCACCTAACGGATGATAAGTGAAATAACAATGCCTCTATTTAATCCTATATTATCATCTAATCAGTTACTAATTAAATACAATATTAAAATTAAATTCATCAAATTTTACACGAGACTTGGAAAGAAATGAACATAGGTTTATTCAAAATCTATGATTATGAGCGATGAAGCTTAATTAAAAATGTTTTATTAACAAGTAAAACTCAAGGTTTTGAGATACTGAAAATTCGTCTATTTCAATCCGTTAAATGTATCGGTCTGGTGTGATATTACATATGATAGAATCAGTAATGCTAACTGGAGAGCGATATCGGTACATTATTGAAATATTTTTTCATTCTGAGATTTGGTTTCAACAAGATCTTTTAATGATACTTTTAAAATAAAAAAAATTGCAAATTATTTCCATCGCGTTTCCCAGATTTGATTGATGGCACTTTTTTCTTTGCCTGGTAGTTACAGAAACTTTTGGGAACCACCCATAATCCAGTAATACAATATCCAGTATACGCAAAATCCAGTAGCATTAAATTAGCCAGTATTCCAAAATCCATTATATGAAAATCCAGTATTTCAAAATCCAGTATTTCAAAATCCAGTATTCCAAAATCCAGTAAATAGAAATACCAATTTTAAATAAATTTAAAGTAAAATTTTTATTGTTTTTTTTTTTGTTACCCTTACAATCGGTTTTACGTTTTAGCAAATTTAAAATAAACTACATATTATTTTGTGATGATATGTCATTTTATTAAGAAATAATTTAAATAATTTAAGTTTTTTAATAATATAAATTCAATTAGAACAAAAATAAATAAAATAAAGCAAATAAAGACCAAATTCAAGAGTAAAAATTATAAATAAAATAAAGTAACTTATAAAGATATATTATTTGCGATTGCTTTTAAATATTCCAATTCATCCATTGTTAAACGATTTTCTGTTACATATTTTAAGTTTTTATATCGTTTAACATATCTTTTTATTTTAGGTGGACCATTACCAGCTTTTGCCTTTTCTAATTGGGATTCGAAAATATTAATTCTTTACCTAATTCTTTTATTATTCTGTAAATACCAGCATTTTTTTTCCTACTACAATCTTCAATCTGCGATGCCAAGCCTCTACCGAATTTTGAGTCCTTGGAAAATTGTCCACTGTGTCATCGAAAATTGACCAAAAATCAGGACTATATCTAGGTCTTTTATTAGTTGCAGATGAGGCTATGTAATTATTTTGAAACCATTTTGAGATCTTTTAAAAGCAGGTTCTGTACAGCTATTATGCAATATGGACCAGTATCTTGGAAATCCAGTGTTTTAGGAAATAATATTCGGCGCCGAATATTATTTCCTAAAACACTGGATTTTTTTGCTGGATTTTGCTGGATTTTGTGAAACTGGATTTTGAGATACTGGATTTTGAGATACTGGATTTTGAAATACTGGATTTTGAAATACTGGATTTTAGAATACTGGATCTTGTGAACTGGATTTTGTGAACTGGATTTTGTAATACTGGATTGTCAGGGTAACCCGAAACTTTTATATTTTATTGAATAGTCTATGCTCTATATAATATAAACAGTACGTTAAATTACAAATTGGCGTCTAACAGAACATATCATTTTTGAATTTCTGTTCTGGTGGGTATTAAATAACAACTTCAAAAATTTATACAATATTGTGACAGACAGACAGTTTTTTTTTTATTTCAGAATTATTACTTATAGAAAATAGTTTTATTAAAAATTAATAGAAAATATAAGAGTAAAAATGCAGATTATAAATTGAAATATTAGCTAACGGTCAGAATGAGATTCGGGTCATCACTGATCATGAGTTTTTTTTTTCAAAGTTGGATTATATATTTTTATAATACATTTTCGGTTTTAATTATGTTAAAATTATTTTGTAGAAAATTTTAATGTACAAAAATTATATAAGAAAATATAAATTATTCTTTTCGAAATTATAATATAATTTATAAAAGAATAATTTTTTTTGTCTTTATATATAAATTATTAATTTGGAACATTTTAGAAAATTTTGTGTCTTTGTGTACATTTTCAAACTATGGACACAATAATGGAGGAAATTTATGAAAAGAATATTAAAGAATTTTTTTTCTAGAGGGAATGAAATAAGAAATAAAACTTTTAATTAGGTTTTTCAGTTGTTTTTTTTTTAAAAAAATGATGAATCATTTTATTAATATTTAAATTCATCATAATTATATAAAGTAAATATAATTTTCACCTAATTTTTTTATTGTTATAAAAATCATGAACAAAAATTAAACTTATACTTAAGAAAAAGTGAGTCAACCAAAAATATACGTTTTAATAATTCAAATTAATAATAATAATAATTGTAAGACATGTTTTTATACTACATTGTCATGTAATTTAAATCACGTGCAATTTATTTATACATTGTAAAATTTTATACTTTGTTAGTTAGCGATTGTTATGAGTGGTGTTCTGGAAAATGATTTTGGCTGTTAGAAATATTATTTACAAATCCTGTATATGAAATTTAATGCCAATATTTTGAGTAGAGATTTTGCACATATCTTATAAAACAATTAAAACGACGCGTATATATATAAATTCTTTGTAAAAGAAATTAATATTCAAAGTGTAGCTATATACATATTTCCTAAATCAAATGTTCTTAAATTGTATTAGTCATTTTTGTCTACCAGGTGCCGGATTCTCTAAGAGTACTGAATTTCGGGGAATCGATTGGAATCCTTTGCAGTATGACCTATTTTATACATAATTATACGAATAAAATATAACCACACTCACCATGGGGTTTATAAAATTAATAACTTTATTGTTTATATATAAAATAAACTTTAAAACGGAATTAAGTTTATTTATTTATTTAAACCACGAACAAGTTTATTTATTTTGTAAACCACATTGTGAATTATATACTGTATAATACACCTAATTATATTAGCTTGTCTTAATTTAAAGGAAAAGTTCATTTATTTTGTAAACCACATTGTGAATTATAGCTCACCCTGTATAATACACCTAATTATATTAGCTTGTCTTAATTTAAAGGAAAAGTTTATTTATTTTGTAAACCACATTGTGAATTATAACTCACCCTGTATAATACACCTAATTATATTAGCTTGTCTTAATTTAAAGGACAAATTTCAACAAAGAAATAACATTTATTCGAAATGTTAAAGAGTGTTAGTGTAGCGAAATATTTTAGCAAGTGATATCATAAAAATATAATTCAAATTTTATAAACTATTATAATTAATTTGCTCTTTATTCATCAACTACGTCAATTTTATGTGGAAGCAAGTGTTAAAAATTATAGAAATGCTAATGAGGTACGCAGCCATTTTTATATAATACTTATATCTAAGTATATCTTTTTTTATATTATTTTTGTATTTTATATTAAAAACAGTTTACTATAAATTATAACTTACAGTTCAATTAAAATACTATAAAGTTAATTTATTTTTTAAACAAATTTATATATAAAATATTTCACAAAAATCAAAAACTAATTACAATATTTTCGTTGTATATTTTTGATTTATATAAAATTCAATAACTATTAATTATTCTCATATATATATAATAAATATAGCATCAAATTACAAAATATACACGCGATCAAAGCCGCGACTTTTTAAATAAGATATTTTAAAAACAATTATAAATATAAAATAATAATTTTCTAAAATAATTAAGGGCTCGTCCATCATTTTACATAAAATTATGTTTCTATTTACCATTAAATCATTTTTATTTATATTATATAATATAGTAAAAACCATTTTAGTTCAAATTTATATTTTGTATTATGAATAAACTTTTGTACAATGCATCATAAAAATCTTTTGCGCAATATTTTTGCCATACATCACCTAAAATGGAATTCTATATTTGGATATTTATAAATTTATTTTGTTATTATATTATTAGTTATTACTCATAGCCGGGGCCGGTGGTGTTGGTGTTAGCAAAAGTCAATGAATTAAATGTTGCATTTGATAGAATGATTATCGACGTACATATAAAGATATTATATAATAAATAAATATTAATATCAATTTAATCAATATTTAAAATAAGATTTTTAGTATATTTTTATATAGCTTGTCATTTTCAATTTTAATAGAGTCATAATTATATTGTTCGTGATTCTGAAAATACCCAGCAGTAAAAACTGCGAATGTTGACAATCATGATTTATACAGGGTGGACACGAAATGGCTGATCGACGATATACATTTGTGTTAGTTTTTCAAGAAAAATATTATATGATAATATCGGCTCGCTCCCATTTGACATTATAAAGGATTTGCTAGTGGGTCCTCTAAAAAAAAAAGTAATATCATGTTTGGGTCCATAACTTTTAAAGGGATTCACGAAAAAAACTAGTTTTGGTTTTGTTGGATAGGTAGTAGACAGGTCTTTTAGAGATTTTGTAATTTAGTCCAAAATTTGTGATGTTTATATAAATTTACATTTATTTTAATGGGATATTATACACTACACAGTATCGGATGTTTTGTAACTTTAACTACAATTTATTCGAAATAAATAAACGTTAAACGCTCATTCCAGAAAAAAAGAAAGTAGGTGGATGATCTCTATCTTCAATACGCACTATGTCTGTCCTATAAAGTGTTTTGTAGAAAATTATTCAGTGACAAATAAATATTTAATTATAACTTCTAAACGAGTCCACTTAGAACAATCAAAATGAACTCCTTAATATATAATTAAAATTTATTAGCGTTTATCAGAGTATTGTCATTATTTCCATATCTCTCTTTCTAATTTCAAATTGTAATTTTTGTTTTGTGCAACATTAATTGATAATATTATTCTAGTATTCATTAATATTACCTTCCATTTCATAATGGCCTAGCTCCTACAGTTTGCTATAATACTTTCGAAAATAGCCGATACAAATGTTTACTCAAAATGTACCAGAGAATGATGACCAGTATTTCGAGTTCCAAACACTGTTATATAACATAAATATTTTAGTTGGTTAAGCTGTAAATGGAAAATTAGAATCAAAGTAAAATACCGCAGAGGACATTAATTTTATATCCTCTTCTCCAAAACTTTTGTTATTACCATATAAATATATATATTTAACATTTCAGTTGTGTCACAAAATTAAATTTTTATTAAGTATATAGATATTATTTGTGTATATATATATAAACTTATATATATAAAATTTATTTAGAATTGTTTTGCTTTTAATAGCAGATTTTTAGTTTTGGTGCACACACAAAATTCAATTTAACAGTTGATAGTTAAAGTTGTGCATCGTCAACATAAAATAAAATATTTGCTCTGCTTTTTATTTTGGATCCAATTGAAAATTCTAATTCAATGGAAATGGAAAATAATGTTACAATTGATATTGTGTCAGATATAAATAGATAAATTAAATAATATTAATTTTTAGATTTTATGTTTGCCTTGACCTTCTTTGAATTTGCAATATATCAGATTTTTGTTGTTTTTTATATCTCTTTAAGGTAATAATTTGTCTTTTAACTTTTTGTGAATATACTTAAGTATTTATTAATATATTTAACATTAATAATTGAATTGAAATGATTAAGCAATTATCTATTTATATAATAAATTCAATGCTGAAACTAATTTCAAACAAGGTGATTTTTATTATAAAGATTCTTTTAATATGAGAATATTATGATAATTATATTTTGCAGGTCAGTTAGATTTTGAAATAAGAATAATAATTGTAATATTTATACTAGGGTATAATTTCAGGATGATATATATGTATTCTAAATGGCCGAATGATACCCGTGAGATATGATGGTCAGTGTGAGAAATTTTCAAAATGATAATATTTTATTTCAAGGGGTCCTGTACAACACGTGCATTGTACATCCATGTGAATTTAATTTAACTAAAATTGGTTATATAATTCATACCGGGGCTTATAATTACACTATATCTTTCACAAATAACTGTAATTTCAAAATCGACCTTACTTGTTTCAGGAATATAATATTTAAAAAAAAAAAAAGGTCTTGTCAATAAATGATTGATGACTTATCTATCCATATTACAAAATTTGATCATTGAACAGTAAACTTGTCTGAATCATCATTACTTCAATTGCAAATTACAATTCTAAAAAAATTTGACTTAATTTACGAGCATATTTATTTCAACTTTTCAATCAAAATGCCACAATGCAAATATTCATAACTTAATATAGTTTAATACTTAAACTATTTTTTAAATATTCATATTTTAAATGACCTAGAAAAATTCCCTAATCAATATTGATATGAAATTAAATTTTATAGCGGTCATTTATAATAACACATTATATTTTATTTGATTTTTATAATAATTTATGAATAACAATATGTATAGAAATGGAATTTTGTATAAATTATAAGACTTTTTAAATATATTTAAGTCTATAAATATTATAAATTTTTGTAGCCAAAACCAATATATACAGATAGAATATTTAATTAAAATTTAACAAATTATGTAGAATAGATTTTTCAATATTTTTCAATTTAAATTCTAATATAATTTTGACGCAGTAATAAAAATATATAACAAATATACAGACTTGCTTAATTTTTAAATTGATTTTCAACTCCCGCATATTTTTAAATATTACCCTCTTGTCTAGTATATTTCGCTAATGTTATATATAAATCTTAGAATTTCTTATCTAATAAATGTAAATGGAAAAATGTCACAAACAATTGTATATACTCGTATATATTATATGACAATATTGATTGAAAATGCTAAAATTATGGGGGAAAAATATACAGCTCAATATTGTGGAAATTAATTGAAATATATATTGAAATTTAGTTGTCTGAAAATCTAAATATAATTTTCTGTTCTAATTTTAAAGTTGAAGGAATAAGAATTATTTCTAATAATAATAATAACTTATTACTTATTATTATTCAAAGAATTATACTTAATTAAAATAAATAATTTAAATTTTAAATTCGCTTTCTTTCTATAAAATTTTATATAGAAAGTAGCTTCCGACTATCTATAATATATTAGGGTTTGTTAATTCATCAGCAATGAAAAATTTGTTGCATAGCAAAAGTTTGTGAATAGAAATATTTAAATATTTTTGTAACAACATTGATTGGTTATAATTATAACATTGATTGGTCATAAAGAGGGGGACCGATATAGGCTTTATGAACTTTGCTAGAATTAGGTCCATTGTACCGTACCCCTTGTACCCTACATATTACAAATTAATGTCTCATGCAGTTGTCTAATTACGCCAACAACTCTTTCGACCGAAACAGAGAATTGGTTTCCAACCCAGAACTCTTCCTTCGTTCATGTAGTAAGAACTAAAACACCTGCGTCGCAAGGTGCTTCCTTCGTTCATGTAGTACAATTACACATAACGTAATTTGTACAATTACACATAATGTTTACCTCGGATCTCCGTATCTATCTAGTACAACATGGCCAAACAAAACCATAATATTCGAATTCTATTCAGTATCCTAGTCAGAAACTGAAAGGAATTCACGCACAACATTGTGTTTAAAAATAATACTTTAACAGAAATTTCTGTCTGGTCTAATTTTTAACTATAATATCCTTTTTTACGGAAATGTTTTTAACTGATTGCCCCTAATTTTCCCGTTACGATCAACTTTTTTGACAAATGCTCCTTTGAAATAGCAAAATTGAATAAAATTTATGTATAAGTAAATATATGTTTCAAATCCTATAAGACTAAAAAATAATCTTCTACTTTAAATTTACCAATTTTATATAAAACAGCTTATAAAAAAGCTTCAAGTAAAAGAAGTGAAATTGATAATATTATTTCAGGAAGTCTTTAGAATTTTATTACAGTTCCGTGATTTTTAGTTATTTTAAAAAGTATATAAAACTAAGTATAATCACTTCAATCCACTAAAATAGAAATAAAATTTTCAAATATAAAATGTACATAAAAATCGAAAATTTACCATAGTTCTTAAAAATAGATTTTTTTTTTGTTTAATGTAAACATTCATTGTGGAGAAATATAATACAATTTAACCATACTTTAAAATTTCCATGGAAATTGGTTTCTATGTAACCGGAAAAGTTTTCTATTTTTATACAATTTTTTTTAAATAAACCGAAAAATTTCTATATTAAATTTGTACATATTTGAAAACATAATTGTTTATTTAATTTTAAATATTTACAGGTAATATATATTTGTTCGGATTTTCTTTTATAAAATTATATCATAATTTGATTTTAAGTATGTATTAATATTTCAGATTTGTAATTTGAAAGATTTTACCTTTTCAATTTCTCATATAAATATAATTTTCAGTAAATGGTTATAATTTTATAATCATTAATTATAAAAATCGTGTTTTGTATGATAAATATCTATGAAATTCGGAATATAATTTTTCAAATTTTTATATTTTTAATAATAAATCTTTATGTTTCTATCAATTATTTGGGGGCATACATAATATTATACATACATACAATAATAATTTTGAAGTAGTTTATTAGCGCATTCGATAAGGACAATCATATTTGCCTGGCAAAATATTTTCTGCAACTAATTTATATAATTAAAATCTTATCTTAATTAATAAACTTTATAAAACAATTTTGGACGTTTTACTATTGTTAATTTTCATTCATGTTATAAAAGTTTAATTCCCATTTTTTAGGCTTTATGCAAATTTCCATTAATAAAATCCAAATGAGATTAAGTTGTAGACTTAATCCACACAATCCAGTTACGACAATCTTGCTTGCAATACAGTACAGACTAAGAACAGGTTAGTCGCTAGTCAGTATATCATATTTTTTAGAAAACTTTCTGATGGCCGCCATTTTTGATTTTCCGAATTTTGAATATAGTCGCCATGTTGTTGCACTGTTCCAATCATTAATTTTGTCCATTAAGAAGTGTTTTTTGTTTTGTTTTAGGTTCTTCAATTAAACTTGGCCACCAACAATCTATATGACAACATATACATGTCAAATGTCATTGAATAATTACTGTATGATGGTAGAGACGCTATTGACAAAACCACAAAACCCCCAACATTCTAAATTTTACATTATTAGTATTAGCAAAATAAATGTAATCAGATATTGTAAATTATAACCTATAAATACCAATAGATAATTATCTTTTTGTAAAATTTACACAAAAAAATAATAGTGGTTTGGAAAGATTTATTATCTAATTGTCAATTGGATTTTGATGACATTTATTACCGCACCCTTAAATACATTTTTTTTTTTAATTTACGCTCTAAAAATTATTGAATCTATTAAAATATTTTTATATGCATATAGTCCGAGAGCCAACACCGGATTTATTTTCGTTATTTCAGTCATAGAAATAAATAGGTCAGGTCAGACTCTAAATTTGGGGAATTAAATAACACAAGAATCTTGTTTGTTATCTTGCAGGGAATTGGTGTTTGGTATTTTGTATCTAGTTTGTAAAATAATGCCTCCTTTATATGCATTTAAACTCGTACTAAGCTCAACTCAGTTGATATAAGTAAATCATTTTAACTATTTTTCTTTGAAAGTCAACATTTTTAATATACACAATGATACAAGATTTCATAAAATTCTGCTTCTCATTTTCAAAACTGCTAAAACAAACGAATTAAATCCATTGTAAGCTCTTAGTCTAGTATATGTGAAGGTAACTTATAATATTGGTACTAAAATTATTACATATTTTACATTTTACATAGAAATATTATGTACTAAAATATAAAATTACATTTCTTTCATTTATAATGCACCAAAAATAATTTATTTTTCTTGTTGTCCAAAGAAAGATTCACCCCGGAAAATGTGCATTAATTTATTACAATCTTTGTACAGTGAAATATAATATTTTTTATGTTATAATACCAAAATATAATTCCAAAAAATTTCTATTTTTGTAATAACACCTCCTCCACCTTTCCGAATGACCATATATAAATGAAAATATTTTTTCTGAAGTTTTTTTTTGTATTTCATTGTTGCTGGCTGGTTGCTGATAAATTGTTTGGCGTTCACACCGCGTGAAAGTGAAACGTTTATAATTTTTTACTTTTTGTATACGTCCGTTCACAATTTGATATGCGAAATTGCGTATTAAATTTATCCATTTCAGGCTTTAAGCATTTCAGGTGAATAAAAAATATTATATACTTTCTTCAAATGCTTAGCAATCGTTCGATAAATACAAAAAAAAAATGTTGTGGTTTAATTTATAGAGAAAAAAAATATTTTATACTACCTACTCGTCTTGCAGATCATTTCGATGTCATAGTTTTCATTGAATATATAATAAAGTTTTGGTTTGTTTATTTCATCTTCATATGCTGTGTTTGTTAAGAAGCATAACTGATTAAAATTCATAAAGAAAGTTGTCGCCTTGTCACACTTTTTATTGTTTTATTTAAAAAACTTTCAATTTTTATTTAATTTACACTTAAAAAATAAATCAGCAAATTTCACAGTTGGTATGTGCGGTCCATATGGTTTTTGTTTTTGGATATACGTGTATATTTAGTTAAAATAATTAATTTATGAAATAACAATTAAGATAAAAAAAAACTATTTATAATTTTTGCAATGCAAATACTAATAATATTTTTACTAAAATCTGGGAAATTTTTATTTTGAAAAATATGTTTTTAAATTAATTACATAAATACTGAAATTCGAAATTAGCACTACTCGTTCTTTACTTGTTCAGAGATTTGTTATTTCATGAAATGAAGCGTATGGAATTTATCAAAAAATAAGTAATTTTCTAGTTAATAATCGAATATTATGTTATATTCTCTGATGAGTTACACTATTCTCATTTGAATGTAACATTACATTTTTAATGTGACCTGACAGTCTGACAGGAACTAATATAACCACTTAGGCGCGATTTTTATAATTTCTTTTAACATAATAAATACGAAATGAAGATTGACTTTTTAAAATAACAATTTACAAAGCTATACAGCTTAATTAATGTGTTTTTTTTATATAATTCCCAGTTGACATAATGCTAACATGTCAAGAGATTATTAACTAACTGATCTGGTACCAACATATTATCTTAATAGTGCTAGTTGAAATTATATTAAATCCCAGCAGCTTTATTAACCAGTTACTGATACCAACGTAATGTCGGAATAATGTCAAACTGATGTAACAACTTATTTTGACACCACTTTTTCGACAAAATTAAAATTTCAAACTTCAAAATATAAACAGTCTTTTAATAGCATATGATTTTGTCCTGGGGCCTGGCACAAGGGAATTTCTAATATTGAAACATTTCTTAAAAAACTGACGTAAAATCAGTGAAGCAAATGAAAGCAAATGTCTAGTCACCTTCAATCAGAGCCAAATTCTTTTCACTATAGTAAAATTACCTTACCTTACACTAATTTCAGTTGACGTTATCACCCAAATGAATGACTTTTGAAGAAAGGGACGAATGGTCACCGTAACTATAGCACTAATATACATTAATTCATATCAAATAATGTCAACTACACTAGTAGCTGGTGAACCACAGAACTGATTAATAAGCTGCTGGCAACCAGCATAATGTTAGCTCGAAATAGTTGTTTCAATTAAAATCTGTATAAACTATCGATACATTAAGTTTTATTAAAAAATATTTCGTACTTCGGTACACAAAACTAGCGCATTCAAAAATTTCATTCAAATTTCACCTACATTGAATAAAAATATAACATTTATAATAATAAAAACTAAAAAAAACAAAAATACGAAAAAAAAATTAATGCAAATTTTATGAATAATTTACCACCCAATAATACAAATATATTTTTTCTCTCATTTCAGACATGGCACAAAGCATGTTTCAAATGCCACGATTGTGGTATGACACTAAACATGAAGACATACAAGGGATTTAATAAAAATCCATATTGTGAAGCGTAAGTAAAAATCGAAATTACTATTTTTATATTAAATATATATACATAAGTCGTATATAATACAAACAAATTTTCTGGCAATCTTACTTTATTTATAATATAAATTCCATAGTATTTCTTGTAATTGCCAACTGATAGGAACTTAATTTATGAAAGATAATCTTTATCTAATAAAAATAAAACATAATTTCTATTTTATAATTAACAATGATATTTCTTGGAATTGAAAACATATTACATATTAAAGTAATTATAAAGATAATATTTTTGTCCTATATATAATTTTATGTTAAATTCAACTCTCGTATTAAATTATGTCAGATTTTTTGATTTAAATCCATGGAAAAAATATAATAAATATATCTCAGGCATATGTGAATAAGTAAATAACTACATTTTTGGCTAAATTCGTTTTTTACGAAAAATGAATTAAATTAATTGTAATTTATCAATTGGAAAAGATTTTGGTCCATAGAACTTACTTATTTAGAAAATAATTTTGCAATTAACTAAATAAGTAATCCAAAATGCAAAATGATATTTGACGACAACTCAATAACTCCAGTTAACAACATAAAATATTTTTTATTGAAAGACAAAAAATTAATAAGTTATCTTATTAACTCTTTAACAACTTGTAATCTGCTCTCTTAAATGCATGTAATTATTCATAAACAAAATATGTTCAGTTATTCAGTTTTTAACTGGAGGGTAGTTAAATACTTATACACAAAAATAACTACCAGTTATGAGACCATGAAAATATATTCTAAAAGCTCATGAAAAATCAAATTCTTTTTTTGGTCACAAAGTAATATGTAAACTTACCTCGTTTTTGCGAATTTATTTTTATTTTAGAAATAAGAATACAAAATTGTCAATAAATGTATATATGTGCAGTTAATTACTTTATCCCATTAACAATTAATTTGGCCGAAAAATATATTTTAATTTTTCTTCAATTTAAAGGTGTTATAGATATAAAAGTTTATTTTTTTTTTATAACGAAAGACAATATTTACTATTTTTTTACTTTATGAAAACAAAAATAATTATATTAACATTAACAATTAAGAGAACTAAGAAAAAAATACAAAATTAGGTTTTTCTCATTTGTTCAAAAATTCAGTTATTTACTTATTCACAAATGCCTGAGATTATGTATATATCTTGTAATATTTTTGTTGCTAAATATTATATGCTTTTACAGATTTCATTTGAAATAAGCTCTCAATGTATGAATTTTTATAATGTTATTTGATATTTTCTTTCTTCTAACTATTATAATATATTTTAAGATTATGAAAATTTGAAAGATAAAGTAAAATTTTAAAATAATATGAGTGCCGTACTACAGTATATGAAATGTTTGTAATATTTATTCCGAATTAATTGATTAATTTAACAGTTTAAACTTAAAACAACTCCAAATTAAGAATAATCTTTTGCTGAATTTTATATTATCTCTGAGTACATGATCAAGAAATTTTGAATAACCAAATCTTAAATGGGCTCCGTTGCGTTCTAATATTCAATTAATTCTCATGTTGAACTTTTTCTTAGTGACTAGGTCACAATTAAAATAAGATAGAAGTGCTTCTCCCGAGCCAGCAAATATAATTTTGAAATGTCCGAGGTTAAAATTATACAATTTCTATTACAATTTTATATTAATATCCAGTTGGATATTGTTCTACTGAGTTTATCACAAAATATTTGGATATTAATAAATATCAAAATAATAAAATATCGACAAACTAGTGAGAAGTTATTTAAATAGATTTATTTAGTTAGATAGAACTTACGAAATGGTTAACTGTCAAACGAGCTGTCATACTGCGCTCACTTTTTGACATTTATGATCAGTATACTCTGGAAAATCATCGTTTCACCGATGCGACTCATTTTTGGCTAAACGGGTTTGTTAATAAGCAAAATTGCCGTATATGGAGTAAGACCAGTCCACAAGAGACCCTACAGACTCCATTACATCCAGCAAAAACCAACGTTTGGCGCCGTTTACACGCTATTCGTGATATACGGTCAGCAGTGCCAGAAAAAATTGCCTAAAATTGGACGTCCAGAATACGTTTCATCAAAAACAGCCGCGGTTGCCATATCTTTTTCAAATGTTAATGCCATGTTGATAACACAAAAATTTAATTTTTGTGTTATTTTTTACAATTTCAAGTTACACCCTTTACATGAAGTTGGTTGCATGAAATGCTATATGTTTTCAGTTATTTTTTTGTTGACAATATATGTATATAATTATCTGATTCCTATCAATAAACCAAAAGAAAGTGAATTTTCAAACATAAAATATGTATAGGTATATAGCTATATATAAAGTTTGTCTATTTAAATAATAATAATTTCTTAGGAACCTAAATAAATCAGCATCAAACAAGCGTGTGACATTTGCACCCATACGTTACCATATTAAATATAAATTTTAAAATTTCTCAACTGTATATATAATTTTTCAATTTCAAGAGAGATCCATAAAAATATTCGAATTAAAAATGGGTTTTTTTTTATATTTTTTGAAATTCTTATTATGGTAAAACCGTTTAATGATTTTCTTGTCTATCAATTTTGATCAAAGTCAAATAAACATACATTAATGCTTTTTGGTTCATTGACATAAATTTGTGTTTTTTTTTTTTTTTTTTTGGAATATTATAATACGAAAAAAAAAACTAAACCGAATATAAAATAAATTCGCACAAAATAAATTTTAATAAAAACTTAAAAAAAAAATTTCTTTGTGCTAACCAAATTATAATCACGACTAAATTTACAATTTTCTTTGTATAGTAAGTAAGCAAAACTGACAGTTTTAGTTAGCAACTGATTATATAAAAATAAAATAAAAACAAGAAAAATTAATATTTATTGTTTTAAATTAGTATATAATTTATACATTTAATTTTAAAGGCGGTTATAGTAAATTATATTTTTCATCAAAACAAAATTAATACTAATTTTTGAAGTGAATACTACCCGATCTTAAGCTTTTTCAAAATTATACTCTCTTATTAAAAAATACCGCAGACCTAAATAAAGTCTAATGCTATCTATCGATCATTTAGAGTAGAATTGTAGAAAGAAAAAAATAATTGTATAAAACTACATTTAATTTAGAATTGAGGCCAACAACATAACGTAAATAAAGAATTTAAGTAAAAATTTTAAAGAAACAAAAAACTAAATGACTATTTGTATTTTTAATGGTAACAATTGCATATTTCTCAGTTGGTTTTACATCAAATTGAGGAGAATTTTATATACCTACTTAAAATTTTGTATAATTGTTGCAAAATTTGGCCTTGTCAGAATTAAACAAAAAAAAAAAACACATTATTATAAAAAACCTACACGAAGACCTACTCAGTCAATCGCCAGTCAATAAATTGGTGAAAGCATTTTTTAGTTGTTTTTAAGTGAAGGAGGAATTTTATATTTTTAAGAGGTAACTGAAGAGTTTAATTTTTTTTTTTTTTTTTTGTTAAATTGGATTTTAAGATTTACACTGTTAAAATTTTTTATAAATTTTATATACTTTACAATGAATTTTTTATATATATACATATATATATAGTTTTTAATGAATTTGAAAGATGCAGTAATCTATTTATTAAGAATACCCAATTCAGTAGCTTTCCCATGGCAAGTTGTCCATACTTTTCCAAGTTTGAGTACATTTCTAAATCTTGGAAAGGGACTTGGAAAAGGCCCTTTTGATTTGAGTTGGGTAAAGCAATATATTTTCAACAAATAACTAGAAATGGTACTGCTTTTATAATAATAAATTACATATAATTAAATTCCATTCCAAATGAAGCATAATAGATTGTGTCCGAATCTATATGGACTTCTACAAATTAAAAAACTTTAAATATTTTCTCTAGATAAGAGAGCCAAAGTTCACTTTTATATTCCTTAGTTTTCATAAATACTTGAGGCATGACTAACAAAAAAAAAAATTATAATCACCGTGTCACTTGAAGAGTCGTATCACTTTTTTTATCGTCTCGTTTTTATTTAGGTATTCTGTAAGCTATACGACACGACAAGTCGTTTTTGCAAGTTTGAATATGAGATCATAGATGCCGTAATGCTCATTAAGTGTAAAATATTATTTATTTTTTTGAGTTTGTGATACTTGTGTAAATTATTTACTTAAAAATTTTGAATAAAAAAAATTAATAGTGTAGAAATTTTTTTGTCTTCAGACGAAGAGGAAAATGGAAATTTAGAAGCCAACAGAAAAGTAAATTCCCTGAAAAGTAAAGTCCACAACCTTCCCTGAAAGGTGGATCCTTGCTGTTAATTTGTGAAGCAATGTCGTTCCATTTTTTCTTTAAATCCATTGGTGTAACTCCTCCTTTATGGAAGCCTCTCGCTAATGATGTATTATGCTCCATTAAGCCCACCAAACACTCAAACTGTTTTTTATTTGTTAAAATTATGTACATTTTCTCCATTTTTCCAAAAAATATTTTCAACAGTTTTCATTAATTTAAATTTATTTTCTTCAAAGTATTTCTTTCAACAATTTTCAAATTTAAATTTATTTTCGTCTAGTCGGAGAATAAAATTTGTGCGACTGATTTTGTCATTTGAAACGACTTTTGTCGATTCACACTATGTTATAGAATACAAATAAAAAACGAAATTTGTCGCATTTAAAAGTTTGTTTCCTGTACAATAGATTGAGCTAGTACGACAACTGACAAACCTCGAAAACCGACAATCATAATACCAATTCAATTTTGTCACTTGATACGACAAGTGACACGCCATACAGATAAAGTAATTTTCGTTTTGTATAATTTTCGTACACGTAATATACTGTTATTAAATACTTCAATATTGTAGTTTACGAATCTTAAATTTTTCTAAACATCGACATAATTCATATTAACGTAGTCTTACATCATCTTTAGTTTTCCTTTATGGTTACGTCGTCGGTTAGGCTATGGTTAGAAAGAGGAGACTTAAAATTGAAATATCAAAAATTAAATTAAATAAATTGTTCTAACCGTGTAACGTGTTTACATAATTATATCTAATAAAATTTACAATTTAACATACAAAAAATCTTTTTTTTTTTAAATTTTAAAAGATATTAAAAAATATAATTTTATATTTTTTTAGAGTGTTAATTTTCTATAATTCTACTAAACTAAAGTAATAACGAAACTTTTTAATATTAAGCCATTTAATTTTATAGAAAGTTTTACTTAATGAAAATTTTATGTAAGTTTTTTCTAAAACTTTCTGTCTATTAATTTTCCATTACAATTTTATTTTATTTTTTTAAATCTTTTTCTTTATATTAATTGACTAAGAAAAACTTTTTATTTCCTAAAATAAGTTTTTTAAACTGCAAAATTTCGCGAAATCATATATAAAAAAAAACCACAAATTAATTTTAAAAAACTTATCAAAAACTAAATAAAATTTCCAAATGGTTGGCGCTTTTGGTAAATAATCGGAAATAATAATAAATAAATAAATAATAAAAAAAAATGTTTTATTTTCTTCGATATTAAATGAAAAATCGTGCGGCTTTAAAATTACAACATTTTAGTTTAAACCTGAAATGATAAGATAAAATTAAAGTATACAAAATAATTTTAATCAAGTTTTTTTTAAAGCTATTTATTTATATTCAAAACAAGATACAAAAAAAAATTATTTATATAAATTATTTATGTATACTTATATTTTCAATAAAGTTATGCAATTAAAATTTAAAGGTCTCTGCATTTGACTTTTTCCTTGATCTTTTAAATTCAATATTTAATTTAATTATAATATACAAGCATTCATTAATATTCAATTAATGATTATATAAATGTTTTTGATAATTAAATCATTAAAATCATATTTTCATGAAGAATGTAGGGATCAAGTTAAAAAATTAAAATATTGTTTTATAATAATTATTATGCGAAGACAAAAAAGATAATAAGAAATTAATGAAAACTTATTAAACATTTTGTAAATTTCTGGAAATTTATTTATCTGTATGCCATCTTCAACTTCTTGTAAAACAGAAAATGTTGATGATATTTGTATGTAATATTCGTAGGATTAGTCAAGAAAAAATATTGTTTTATTTTACTACAATAATATTGACTAAGCCACTCGCTTTACGCTAATCATCTGATTCTCACAGCTCATTCAAGAAATAAAGAATCCAAATATTGCTAACGCAATTACAGTAAAGTAACTATAAATATTTAATGGCTTTAATCTTTTAATCACATTTTATTTTTAATATAAATTTTACTACTACACTTACTTTTATGACATAATATTTTTATAACTGTTGTGCTAATTCTGTTTCATTATTGCAAAGTGCACGTAATTTTGTTTAAAAGTCACAATGTTCTATAGAACAATCTCTATCTAATATAATTATTTCTTGTGAGAAAAGGTTATAATCTACCATGAAAACTGCCAACAATTGGTCCTAGAAGTGATTATATAAACTTATATAAATTTATATGTCAAATGAAAAATAGGATATTTGGATCTGTAAAAAGCGTTCAATGAGATATCCAGCTAATTTATATGCTGAACTCTTCAATTAAGTACTTTCTAAAATTCTTTTACAAAATTTGTAAACAAGAATAGACGCGTAATTTTGGTCTTGCAAATATAGGTGCGAATATTATGCAGTCAAAACACAAATGTTTCCCTTTGCTTTATCAATCTTTTGATTTGCAAAGTTACTTTTAATTAAAATAATTAACACACTATCATTTTTTTCTAAATTAAATCTTCCTTTACAATTTATTACGTAGTTAAATATAATATAATTAATGATTTACGGTTCGAGTAATTTAAGATTATTCAACACATCCGATTTTGTAACGCAATTAAATTAAGTTTTTTTCCAGGTGAAAATGATTCATAACAATTATGTTTTAGTATAATTTCATAAAATATAAATTTTTTGATGAAATAATGTGTAAAAATTAAAATTGACTTTTTTCAAAAAAAAAAATTCACATAATTGTGAATTTTTATAAATTAACCATGAAAGAAAATATAATTTTTTAATAAAGTTTGGGATTTTTCCATAACAAAAATAAAACTTGTACTATTTAATTAAATTAAATGGTTAATGTAAGATTAAAAAAAGTATTTTAATTGAAATTCAGTCAGTATATTTTCGCAATCAAAAGTTAAGATTTTAAGTAAAACCTTATATGTAACACTAAGCCTACGAATAGGAAAACTATGGCTACGAACATGAACTGGGAACTGTGCTTTAATGTAAAATACACTAAATCACTTTAATGTAAAATAAACCAAAGCACAGCGTCCTGCATCATAATTCATCATAACCGTTCATAACTCTATACGTACACTAACAACTAACTCAATCATGTCCCGAATATTCAGAAGCGTTATGCTTAATACCATAGAACAAAAGCCTACAAAAACGTACTTACGTGGCCAATAAGCAGTACTGTTATTTTAGTGAAATCCAGACATTGGTTTGCTCTAAATACAAACCCCCAGTTGCTTTACGACCAGTGAACTACCAGTCAAACGGATCTACTACCTTTCTGGTTCTGGTGCTGATATTATGTAATATTTGTTTAAATTAGGAAAAATCAATTAAACGATGGTATTATTAAACGAATTGTATTTTTTCTGTGGTAGAGCATATTTTACTCCTGGTGTTAACAGGGCATACTACTTAATATTATCTTTCGATATGCTCTATATGCGAGAATCAGATAACTCCTAGCTAATATGTCCAACAGTGATTTGAAATAAACAGAACCATTGCAACAAGCAGAGATTTGTTGAGATGTTTTGAACCTAGATAACTCGGAAGTTTGATAGGAACTTACTGAAACTAACAAATTGAAATTTTATAGCCACAAACAAAATAATGAAACCCACCGGAGTACCAAATTTAATTGAAATCGTATAATAATTACTATACTGAAGTTCCCGATTCAAATTTTTTGTGGCATCAACGGGAAACCTGTTTCCTTCGGTTCCATTAAAATCCTATGTATGTATACAATCGATTCTAGGAAATTTTAATGTGCACAGTTCATTGCGTACTTGGACGTAATTATTTTTGTTTTGTGTATTTTACAAATTTTATGCAGTGACTAATTTTCTACGCAAATTATTTGTTGAAAATACAATTTTTTTCGAAAGGTTAAAACGCATTTTTTAGCGGAAGGTGAAATAGCAAAAAAAAAAAAAAAAAAGAATTTTTACTTGTAAATTCCATTAACTCAACATAATTATCATTAACATTAACAAATTTATACTTAATACTTAAAAATTTTTTGTTTATTAATATAAACTTTAAAACAATGCTTGCTTACAAAGCAAATTTCAAAAATGAACTTTTATTAAAATATTGGTCAAAGTCAAAGTCGGTCACTATAGTTAATTACAGTGTACAAGTACATTTTTTTTTCATTCTAATAAAATTATAATCTTTAACATTTTGTTTTTCAAAAATTGAATTAAAATATGTAAATAAATTAAATTAATTAATATTTTGATATTTTTGCATCTGTCGAACTGCAAGCTATTAAAAATTAATGCAAAAAAAAAACATAAAATTACAAATATTTATATTGTGTTTTTTGCAAAAGTCGTAATTTTTAAAAAATAATAATAAAAAAACATTTCATTGTCACAATTGACATAAATAAAAATTTAAAATTACAGATGTGCGCTATTTTGATGCTTTTGAAGCATTATAAACTGCGATCTTACAATTAATAAATGGAGTAGAATTTAATTTTAAATACTAGACTTAAATTGTAGTATTTAGTTGAGGATATCACAATAAAATAAAGGTCGACTGACACTGTTCCTTAGTCTTTGAAAAAAATTAATAATTTTGTTTGCGTTTCTAAGTTCTAAGTTCTTACAACTTTCGTTCATTAAGGGTCAAAAATGTTCTGTCATAAATTTAGTATAACGTTAGCATAATAAAATGGTAATTATACCAGCATCAATTGGAAACACGGTAGGGCTACACATGAACAACTTAGATGTATTTGAACATAAAATTCTTTGGAACTATTAGAGAAGCAGATGGTTCATATCATAGTAGATTTAATCAGAAGTACTCATAAAATAAAGATAATTGAAATTTATTAACGCACAAACAATACGGTTGGCAGGACCGTATGTAAGCTCGTATGTAAGATAAGAAATGAAAATGGATGGGCCGTTTGGGTAGTTAATAGCAACAAGGCACATATAAACACTATGAACCAGATGGAAAGATGTTCTTGAAGTAGATTTACAAAGTCTGAGCATACAAAACTGTCATAATACAGCTCAAGACCGTGTTAAATGGAGGAAATATATTGACGAAACAAAAACTCGCATAGTAAGAACAAGAACGATAGCATAACTTTTGACCATTGGCAGACTACTATGATTTAATTGCTACTAAAAATTATTAAATTTATATGAAGTAAAGAAATATTATTATAAATCGTCAAAAAACTCAAGCTATATTTTTTACTCGAAATAGAAAAGCATCTTTAGTTCCTAATAGAAATTTATTGTTAGACGGATTGAATATTCCATGGGAAAATTTTATAAAATATTTAGGTTTTTATTTAGATAGTAAACTGATATTTAAAATTCACGTAGATAAAACTATTGATAAATGTAATAAAATAATAAGAATTCTGTACCCATTAATTCACCGGAAATCTAAACTAAGCATTGATAATAAAATGATAATATTTCAACAAATATTTCAAAGCATTATGTTATACGGTTGTGAGGTTTGCGGAAAAAGTTTTTTCAAAAACTACTTTTGAAATTGTTAATAAATATAAATATGTAAAAATATATAAGGCAATAAATAAATAAATATATTAAGAATTTTCTTAATATGTTGAATAAATTTAATTTTTTTTTTTTTTTTTGATAGCCAAATTCACAGATGTCGTCTCTAGTGGGTCAATGATTTTAAAGATACAAATAAAATTTATATATAAACACATTTTTTTCACAAATTTATTTGAAATCTTAAACCCTTAAAAAATTATAATTCCTACTAAAAATCAATTTACATACAATTTCCATCAATTGAATAAAAAAAAAATTATTATAAATGTTCTACATTTCGTTAATTTCGTCTAATTCTCTTCGTTTTTATTTGAAAAACTTTCTGCGCGGATACTTGAAACTGTATAAATATAAACAACCTTCAGTTCATCCGCTAAAGAGTTATATTGTAAATGTAGATTGTTTTTTTTTCTGGCTTCATTAGAGAACCGGGAAAATAAAATAACTAAGTGGTTTTATGTTTAATAAGTATTGCTATTGCTTTCAATTATACAAAAATATCTATAAAAAAAATCCATATTTCTATAATAAAATATAATTTTTTTATATATAAAGATAAAAATGTAAATATCTAAAAAAAAAAGAAACGACCACATTTTTTTTTTTGTTCTATTTAATTAATTATTTAAATTTTTTTTAGTAATTAAAGAAACTTTATTAAATTGTCTTTGTTTTACTATTTTTTAGGCATATACCAAAAGCAAAGGCGACAGCAATCGCTGATACACCAGAATTGAAAAGAATTGCTGAAAATACAAAAATTCAATCAAATGTTAAATATCATGCTGATTTCGAAAAAGCTAAAGGAAAATTTACACAGGTGTGTATTTTATATACTAATTGGCATTAAGTAAAATCTATTATGGATTTATATCACTTTAATTACAATATTTAATTCTATAAATATTTAATTTATGTTTTTGTGAAAAATAGAAATTCTAAAATGTTATAAAATTATTTACGAGTCAAATGTCATTAAAATTATATTGAGAACACTTTTTATCATAATGGACCAAATTGTAACTATTGATCTAAATTAATCAACTGGTAATTTTGGAATCTGCACCCAATATGAAGAATAAAAAAAACAAATACAACAGAAATCGCATCAATATTTAATTTCATCCTATATGTTTCACAATATTTTCAAATAATTTTTAATAGAATTGTGAATGCCAAAAATAAAATTATAAAAAGTCTTGGTTTTGATTCTACGCTACTAATGAACTATGAGCTAGCAACGAAATTACTTTGGTTAATTTATTAATCATGTAAATAAATATCCTGACTTTATGAAGGCATTAAACACGTAATGGAAGGTCTTAAACCCTGTACTGTTGCGTTTTTAAAAACCCTAAATTTCGAGGGTAACATGCATTTAAAATCATTGGTAAAATAGGTAAGCATATAATACGTCGGGCAACATTCCATTATATACGTTTTTTCGCAAGCTTAATGGTTATTCAACTCCCACTTACTAAGAATCTTATTTGTAATCTGGCAGAGTTTTCATAGCGTCGCAATTTTGATCTGGATATTTAACATAGTGCATTCTTTAATGTATTTAAATATCATGTTAAAATTTCAGATCAGTTGATGTAATTAAAATCATTTGAAATACTTTTACCTTTTTTGAAAGCCAGAGTTACCACACAAGACATTTTTGAATATCATCTTCTTAAATATCTTCTTGATTATTTTATGTATAATATTTTTATCAACTATTCTACCGTACAGGGACAGACGTTTTCGAAAAAAATAAAGCAGTTTTAAACTTAAAAACATAAACTGTTTTTTTTATCCCAAATTCAACAAAATAATATTAAATCTTCATCAATGGTGTAAATTTTTTTCAAATAATAGCCTCGGATTTTGTCCTGATAGAAGCAAATTTCTAATAATGAAACATTTCTTAAATAACTGACGTGCAATTACTGGACCAAATTATTTATTATTTTGCACTGTGTGCCATGGCTATGTCTAAACACTTTCAATCAGAGCAAAATTGATTTGTACCAAGACTTAAATATTTTGCAGAAACGTTGTCGCCATGATAAATATGTTATTTAATGTTCAAGAAATATGTTTTTATGATTTTGGACCGTACGGGACAAAATATAGTGACATTAAGGAAAAAGGGACGAAAATAAGGAGCGCAATATGTTGTTAAAATTTAAAATTTCGGGGATGATTTACTCAAACTATGTACTGTCCCTTGAAGAAATGGCTGAATAGTCACCGGTAAACGTATAATATATATTTTCATGACATCAAACAATATTGTTATAGACTCGTAAATAATTTTTTTCTTTGATTTAATTAAATTTTTATAAATTCCAAAATTCAATGTTTTTTTTTTTCAATAGTCTTACAAAGCTTATTATGTTACAAATTATATATAAAAAAAAAGTTGCATGAATAAATTGGACTACAAAATTATATTTATAAATATTTAGCTTATTGAAGGAAAAAATCTAAAATTGAATTTAGTTGTGCACACATTAATGTTATTCTAATTTCTTTAAGTGTATTTATTAGCTTCTTTTTTTTGTAATAAATTGGTTATTTTATTTGAAAACTAAATAAAATTATAGTACAATTTAATTTAATTTGTTATCCTTTAAATTTAATTTATTTGTTATTTTAATTTTATTGATTTATTTTTATAAATTTTATGTTTTCCAAATTATAAAATCACAAATATACAGGTTGCTGATGATCCAGAAACATTACGAATAAAACAAAATACAAAAATTATATCAAATGTTGCATATCATGGTGATTTAGAAAAGAAAGCAGCTATGGAAAAACAAAGAGGTACTGCTGAAGTTGCTGAAAATCGAGGTAGATAAACTCTCTGAATCATGAAAAAAAAAAACATTTAACGCCATATCCTATTTTCCTATCATAATTTTCTATATTGTATTAATCATTCATTCATAACATAAAAATAAACGAAAAAAATTAAAAAAATTTAAAAAAATATTAGAATAAAAAAACAAAATTGCTAAAATAACATTTAATCGAATATCATTTTCATTTACAATAATTAAAATTAGCTGTATTCAAATGATATACATATATTTAAAATTGCATTTCTATTTTTGTTGCGTTTATTTTTTTAAATTTTGTATCTTTTTATTTTAATTTATTTGGAAATTTTTAATCTATATACAAATTACAATAATTGAAAAATATGTTATGTTTGAAAAATATAATACGCTTTAAATATTGTCCAATTTTTTATATTAAAATTAAATTAATATTGTGAGTTTTTTTTTATTGTTTTTGTGCAAAATTTTATATATTTATTAAACCGTACAGAAAAATTAATTTTGTGCTTTTTTTATTATTATTATTTTTTTATTATTTATAAAACATTTATTTGTTTTTTGGACCTTTCTTTTGTCCACAAAATTTTTATTTATTTTTTCATATAGACAATGAATCTGAGTATTTCTCAGAAACACTTGCAGCTGAACAATTATCACAATATGCTCCACAACAACAGCAGCAAACACAACAACAACATCATCATCATCAAGGTCAGCAGCAATCACAGAATCATCAACAATTTGCACCACAACAGCATACACAACAAAATATAATCACAACAACACAAGTTTATAATACTAATAATAAATCACAACAACAACAACAGCACAATAATACAACAACAGCAACAACAATAACAACAAATTCACCAACAAAATCTAATATAGCACAAAATAACTCACAAAATTATGTTGCAGCAAATGTAACAACTCAACAACAACAACAAAAGGCATCACCTAATTATCAACATCCACCATCACCACAAAAACAACAACAACAACAGCAAACGGCCAATTATGCAGCACAAAATTATCAACATCAACAGCAACAGCAACAACAACAGCCACCAACTCATGATAATAATTATACACATTTGAGACAATCAATATTACAAAATTCTCATCATCCTTCTGGTAATCAAGATAATAAATATTATGATCAAAATAATTATACTATACAACAACAACAACAACGTTCACCAATTACAAATAATGCAAATCAAGCAACAAATATTTATAATAATAATTCATCAAATATTGGTGGTTATAATTCATCAAATAATATTCAATTAAATTATCAACAGCAATCACAACAACAGCAACAACATCATAATCAACAACAATTACAATATGCAGCACAACAACAACAATATCAACAAATTGCATATGGAAATGGTGGAATTGGTAATGGCGGTGGTGGTGGTGGTGTAACTAATAATACTGGTACTGTATCTTTGAATGGGGGTAGTAATAATATAATTGGGGGTGGTGTTATTGGTGTAATGGGTAATAATGTTGGTAATAATGTTGTAAGTGGAAATAATATTGGTAAAATAGCTGATTATGATCCACTTACTGATGGTCCACGTAATATACCAAGCTCAATTAGACAAAGTGCTACATTGATTTATAGTTCTGATCGTGGTGGATCTGGTAAGTGTTTTTAAATGTTTTGTCTTGGTTTTTTTTGTTTTATTTATCTTTTATTTTGTATTTAAAATGCATACGTTAGTATATTTTCTACGCTAACTTTGTTGTAAATAAATGTAATTTATAATAATCTAGTTTTCGTTTAATTTATATATATTTAGTTTGCTAGTAAATATTTTAATGTTATTTGTTGTTGAAATTATATAAAGATTTAGTTAGTTTGTTTTGAGCATTTTATAATTTTATAAAATTAGTCATTAATTTTTTTTTATATTAACAAAATAATAGCAAAAACTTAATTAAAAATGGAAAATTTTTATATACCGTAGAACTAACTCTATTCGTCTGCTAAATTTAAACACGATTGGATTAATTTTCCAAATTTTTGTTTGCATTAAATCCAATTTGAAATTTGATTTACAAAATTTTATAAAATTATAAAAACCCAAATTGTAGTTATTGATTTTGTTTTATCTATTTATGTTTTATGCATTTAGTAAGTAAATTATGCCAATGTAATTTAATCACAATCATTGCATTAATAAATTATTTTAAAAAATCTAACATGTAAATAAAACATAAAATTTAAAATAATAAAATAATTTATATATTACGTTAATGATAAATTCTAATCAAATTAATTATTTAATTATTAAAATAATTATTGTTAAATTTTTATTCTAAAGTTAACAATAGTGTATACCCGAAAAGAGTTGGTTCTGTATCTGACATTGATCCAGCAAATGGTGTTTATGGTTCATTAGCTGACCAGAATAATCAACAATATTATTCACAACAACCTCAACAACAACATCATCATCATCATCAGCAGCAGCAGCAACAGCAACAACAACAACAAATGCGACAACAACAAACCCATCATCATGGTCATCAACAACAAAAACAGAATTTAGTAAATTATAAAATATAGTTTTAATTATAAATATTTTAATTAAATATAAATTATTGTTTTATTTTTTTTTAGCGAGTATATCGAGCTGTTTATGATTATCAAGCACAGGACACAGATGAAGTTAGTTTTAGTGAAGGTGATCTAATATTTGAAATAAAACCAACTGATTCAGGTTGGATGACTGGTAAAATAGAACGAACTGGACAATCTGGAATGTTGCCCGCGAATTATGTTGAACCAGCTGTTATTTAAATAATATATTTAATAATTTAAAAAATAATAATAATAAAGGAAAAAAAAACTAAAATATTATTAAAATTAACAATAATTAATGGTTTTTGTTTTTGTAGAATATTATAAGCTAAAACAAACTATTTCTCTTATTGGCTAGCAAAATGTTTGTGCCAACCATTTTGTAATAAAATTATATATATTTTTTATATATTTCTTTTATTTTTTATTTTTTTTTGGTTCCGCTAGCCAATTTTTTCCCTTTCTTTGTAGAGAAATATAATATCTTAGAAATAAAAATAATAAAATTGAAAGCATTTATAAATAAAAATAATATGAATTAAAAAAAAAGATATATCAAAAATTAATTTTCCTAAATTTAAATTGAACTAATTTGTTATTTGGTTATGAAATCTTACTTTGTAATCCTTACAATAGGAAAATTATAATAAATTAATATAAATATTAGAAAAATCACAGTTTTGTAATAAACAAAAATATGAATTTCTTTAAATTCATATGTAATGAGTTTTAACAACACATTAAATCTCAAAATATTAAAATTATCCATAGAAAAATGAACTTGCATTTAGTAAATTAATTTAAATAATATATTGCATTTTATTTGATTGTATATTTATACTAAAAATTTAGTTAAAAAATTTGCTATTCAATATAACAATAAAGAAACTAATAATTCAATAATGATAATTCCTTAAGAATTTGTACACAATTTATATAAATATAATATAATAAAACAATCTAAATTTAAATTTGAATTCTAAATAAATAAATAAAAATAAAATATCATAGTTTATTTAAATTTTTGTTGTTAATTCTTTAAAAAAAAAACACACATAAATTTTTTACATAGTAGATTTTAATTTTACTATATATTTTTTTTTTTTTAATTATTATTTGTCATATTAAATTATAATAATAAATTTTTATATATATTATTATTATTAATATTATTTGTCATTATTTAATATATTATTATTTTATTATTATTATTATTATATATTAAGATTATTTCATCAATTGAGTTTTATGATTTTATAATGTTAATAGATATTATTTTTTTTTTGTTAATTATAAATTCACATAATAATCAGAATAAAAATAATATGTTCTATATTTCTTTCTAAATCTAAACTAAGAAGCAATAATTAATTAATTATAAAGTAACTTTATTTTTTACATACTAATAAATTTAAAACAAATATACATACCTTATTTAAATGAAAATATAATACAGTAATTTGCAATTTTAGTGCCTTAGATATGAATATTATATTTGGAATTTAATATCCTGTGTAAACTGTAAAAGACTTTTTTTCTACAATAATTTTTTATACGATTAAAATTGAATAACGATAAATTTATAATGAGAAAAATAAAAAATTTTATAATTACATATATGTAAATTTGATTTCTAAATTAAAGTAATTGTTGTAGTTTCCAATTTAACAAAAACGAAAATTTGTAATTTTTTATACGCTTTGTAGGAAATTTTTTTTTTTTGTAATTTAAGTATAAGAAGAATATTATAAAATACAATAATAATGATTTTTTTTTAAAAAAAAATCATTCCTAAAATATATCGTAAGTTTACAACCAAAATTTCCTAAGTCCAAAAGATATAAATTCAAATTATTACAGATAATTATCTTGAGCAATTGAGAGTATAAAGATTAAACGGCTTTTAAAATTATGTTGCTAACAATTTTCGATTTTATATACCACATTGTTAGTAGAATTTTTTTTTTGGACTTTCATAGCGTAAAAATACTTTAATTTAAAATTACATTTTTTTTTTAAATGAAAAATTTTTTTAATTCAATTTTAAAAATAAAAAAAAAAACATAATTCCAAATTAATTTATTTATTACCAAATAATTATTATAAAAGTAAATAATACAAATTTGAAATAACATAATTTGCATCACAAAAATATAATAAAATTATAAATAGTCTATTGTGAGAATCAATAAAGTGATATTTTTTTAATGAACTTTATCGACTTGTTTCTTATAATAGACATCTTTATCTTGAAAACAAAAAATCGTCACAATAAAGTAAAATAAATATTGCTTTTTTTTGTAATTTTTTTATATTAAATATTAACATTTATATTCCAGATTTTAATTTATATATTCTGCAACTGTAGGTAATGCAATTTAAAAAAAAAATGCAAAATTGCATTTCTGATTTTAATTTTAAATTATGTAAATTTGATTTTTTTTTTGTTTTTGTTTTTTAGTCACATGAAAAATAAAAATGTTATTTTAGTCTATCAATTTGAAAAATAATAATAAAAATATAAAAATTTAGATGAAAAAAAATGTAGTATATTTTTTATTGCGTATTTAAATGTTTTTATATAATTGTATCATTGCAACTTTCTGTGTCGTCAATAGCTTCAGTTTCGATTGGACTAGTTGGTCGATATGTTATATTCTCAATATCTGATTGACATTCTATAGATTCACAATTCGATTTCACTTGTTGTATCATATTTAATAAAATATTTTTTGAATTTGACATAATTTCATTAAATATTTTCCTATCATTATCTTTTTCAGTTTGTACGATTTTCAGTTTTTCATCCAGAAATTCGATTTTTTCATTTAAAAATTCCACTCTATGAAAAAAAAAATTAAATAAAAATATTTTAGATTAAAGAAAAGTGAAATTTATTACTTATTTTTGAATTGATCAAGATCACATGTATTATTATTATTTGGGTCAGTATTATTATTAATCATATTATTTGACTCAACATTATTACTCAACGTATTGTCGCTATTATAATTAGAATTTTCAAAAACCATTCCAGAAACTGATAATCGACTACTTAAATTTGTTGAATAATCTATAATTCTTTGATTACGTTTCTTCTTCTCATTAATTGAATCCTGATCTTTTTGTAAATCTTCTATTTATTTCATTAAATAATATATTTATTATTTTAGTTATTTCAATTAATTTATATAATTTTATGTATATACTTATTCTGCCTTCCAATCTGGATATTTTAATTTTCTGTTTTGTAATGGTTTCAAAATGAGTTTTAACTTTTTCCCTTTCATCTTCAATACGAACATTTATATCATTATTTAATTTTGTTAAACTATTTTTTTCTGCTTCCAATGAATCTAAAATAGCAAGAAATTCACTCTAATAAAAATAAAAATATTAATTAATATTATAGAAGTAGTAATTCTAAAATTAGTAATAAGTAAAACAATAATTATATTTACTTTTTTTAAATCTTTACATGAAAACAAAAAATCACCATAACTCGCTTTTAATTCAATTTCTAAATGTTGTATTTCTTCATTTAATTCATCAATAATTTTCTGTTTATTTTCTACTAAAATATCACATTGCTCCTTTTCCATATCAATACGTGCCTTTTCAATATCGAATTGCTTACGCATATCATCGAAATCTTCAATTTCTTTTTGTAAATCCTTAATTTTATTTTCGTAATGATATTTTTGAATGTTTATTTTTTCATTAATTGCTGCTATTGAATTATCATTAATACCAGATTGTTCCATTAAATTTAACGATTTCAATTTGTAATTCATTCCTTCATCACAAAGATTTTTATTACGTGCTTTTAATGCTGAAATTTTTATTTTTTGCTCTTCAACTGTTGCATTTAAAATTTTTATTTGATTTTGTAAATCATCTTGTAAATCTTTACGATTTGTTTCTAATTTACGAATATTAATACGTGATGGATCATCACCTAAAATTGAACTGGCTCCATCTAAACGATGTTTTAATTCAGTGATTTTATTTTGTAATGAAATAATTTGTTGTGCTCGTCCACGCCAATTTGAATTTGCTGATGCTAATAAATTTAAATTAAAATTTTCACCAATTTCTTGTTGTAAACATTTTTGTGCTAATTTTAAATGATTTTTTAATTCCGTATTCAAATTTAAAGCTTCAAATAGTTTTTGTTTAGTTGAATTAAGCTGTTCTTCTAATTGTTCTATATTAGTTGCACTATGACAACAAAATGACTACACAAAATATATTTTTTTTAAATACGAGTAAATGCAAATTATTAAATATTTTTTTTTTATAATTTTTACTTACCTTTTTTGATTTGGTGTCTATAGTATTACTTTGGTTGTTTGTTGCAATTTCTTTTTCTAATTTCGTAGTTTTTATTTCTAATTTACTATGTTTTGATTTAGTAACTTCTAGTTCAGCTTTTAATTGTCGATTTCTTTTACTTAATTCAATTATTTTTGTACTAGCAATACTAGTTTTTTGATCATTAGCTAATACATCATTTAATAATTGTATAGATTTCTTTAATTCATCAATTTCATGAGAATTTGTGGTATTAATAGCTTCCAGTTTTTCATTTCGTTCGGTAGATATCTATAATTAATATCAATAATTTATTATAATTTTTTTTTTAATTTTTTTTTTTTATGAAAACCTTAAGTTTTTTTTTTAAATCCTTTTTGGTTTCAAGAATCTTTTTGCGATTTGTTAAATTTCCACCCAAATCAGATAAACTTGGTGGATAATATTCAAAATTTGTATTAACTGATACAGAATCCATAATATCGTAATTATTATATTTTTCAATTATTTTTACTATGTATTACATAAAATTCTCTGAATAATAAATTAAAAAATATTCAAATATTTATAATACAGTTCTTTAAACATTATATTCGTTTTCAAAATAAACTAACAAAAAACATTTCTTTTGCATTTAATTTTTAATATTTCCATTAGAATATGATATTTGATATAATATACTTATATTGAACTAAACGTTAAATAAAAATTATTTAAAATTATGTTCACCGAGTCCATGTACAGATAGTTTAAGAAAAATGTACTAACGGTTGCTATTGCTGAATGCTGATCCACATTTTCTTTCGTTTTACTGATAGTTGCCGTGCTGCGCGATTTTCATTTTTCGCCGTTACCTTCGTCAACTACAAGCACTCTAGTGGCAAATTTTGTAATAATTAAACCTGTCAATAAAACAAATTTCAATCAGAAAATATTTTTAGAATTGGTATCACTAAGTTACACGTCAAACATAAAAAATCATCTAAAGCCGAAATGGATGCAAATATGATGGTAATATTTATTTATATTTTGAATTATTCTATAATTTAATACAAATACGGCAAAATAATTATTTTAGGATCCAACTTTAAATATTGTTAAAGGAATGTGTATAATGGATAATGATGGAAATCGTATCCTAGCTAAATATTATGACAAAAACATTTTACCTACTGTCAAAGAACAAAAAACATTTGAAAAAAATTTATTTAATAAAACCCATAGATCAAATACAGAAATAATTATGTTAGATGGTTTAACGTGTGTTTATAAAAGTAATGTTGATTTATTTTTTTATGTAATGGGCAGTGCATATGAAAATGAATTAATATTATTGTCTGTATTAAATTGTTTATATGATTCCATTAGTATGATATTAAAGAAAAATGTTGAAAAACGAACTGTTCTGGATAACTTAGAAATAATAATGTTGGCATTTGATGAAATCTGTGATGGAGGGTAATTATCAAAAAGTTTATAATTAAAAAAATAATAATTTATAATATTAAATCAAAATTTATAGAATAATTTTGGATGCTGATCCATCGTCTGTGGTAAAAAGAGTTGATCTACGTAATGATGATATTCCGATTGGAGAACAAACCGTAGCCCAGGTAACCACCGCTATTCATGGGTTTTTTTGGTAGAAGTTATTATAATTCAATAATAAAATACATTTATATATACGTTCACCTAGTCAATTGGATCATTTTTAATTTCTTTTCGAATAACGATGGAATAAAAAAAAACCAAATTTTTAGATTTAAATAACTTTTATTTATTTATTTAATTTTTTTTTAATATTAAATTTTATTCTATCCATTTATTTCTCTTTATTAATATTTTCAAAATCATCGACTAATTTTTAATGTTAATTCTTATATGCAAAAAAAAAAAAAACAAATTTATTTCTGTAACAATAAATTTTCTTTATTTAGGTATTGCAGTCAGCAAGAGAACAACTCAAGTGGTCAATTCTTAAATAATTTATTTTATACATAAGAATACAAAATCCAAAATTTATTAATATTTCATAAGAAGTTTTTTTTGGAAATATATAAATTATATTTACTAATAATATATACAATTTAAATTAGCATGTTTTTTTCTAAATTCTTTTATACTATCCTATGGAATTTTTTGGTTAATGTAAAGGACAATTTAAATGTAATTAAAAGGGTAAGTTTGACGGACGGTCTTTCTAGCAGGAGAATCGTTTTTATATGATGAGTAATTCAATTAAATTTCGGATTATACTCATGGCAAAGTATTTCGTTCGATAAAGTCCATATAATGTTATAAATCAATGTATTATGATAGGTAATTGGAATTTAAATATTGAAGATGAATTAAAACACTGCAATTAGTCTCAATATGTTGTTTAATCCTTGATGTTGCTGTTCCTCTGAAATATTTGTTTAAATCTATTTACAATTAAAATATTCTGTGCATATTAATTTCCAGTATAAAACATTCATTAAAATATAGATGCAATTTAAATCGATGTTATACAAATCCTGCAATTATAATTCGCCTTAAAATATACGTTAGTGACGGATATACATATTAAATAAAATAATTTATATAAATTTATAATTTCTTTGTTACCAACAACTAGAGCTGAAGGCTGAAGTATAAAATATAATTCGCAGGTATCCTGAATTCTTCTAATTTATTTTTAATTAGCTCCTTAAGATAACTGGAAATGTTGAGGGTTTATTTGTCTGTTCCAATTATAAAATTTGGAACACAGGGTTTAACCAAAAGCCATTGACAGAACACATCTTATTAATTTCTTACGAATACTTTATTAAGAAAATAAAATCTTAAAATTTAATTTAATATAAATACAAAATAATTTTTCTGCTAACAAATATTTAAAGGTTTCGTATTAGAATACATAATTCACAAAAATGAATTATCATTCCAAAATATGGTGAGCGAATACGGAAACAAAAATAAATATGAAATATTTATAATTAATTAACCAATTTAAATATTATATAATTAGAAATTTGATAAATTGTTGTTGATAATAAATGAATAAAAACGTTAGAATAAAATATACTAAAATATTTACTTTCCATGTAATTGGTAATAAAAAACTTAATTGATTTATCTAATAAATTAAAATTATAAACATAGTACATTAAAATGTATAGATAAAATCTGCACAAGGTTGTTGAATTATTTTTGCTCACCAGAAAGGATGTGATATTAAATGTTGTGTTATAAATTTATAACAAACACAATATAATTAACAGAAATAAAAACTTTGATAAGAAAGAAATATACAATTTTTAATATTACGTTTTTTTTAAAAAAAAATCATCATTAAAACCGTTTCTTTCATTGATATAGTTTATGACATTATAACGTGAGTTGGTAAGTTGCATCATTCTTCCAAATATTTCATCCACGACTTTGGTTTTCACCCTCTTCTACTAGTGCCCATTATTTTGCTGTAGAATACGATATTTCTCGTTGCAGAATATATGACTTATGTATGATTATAGGTATACAATCTTTCTTCTTTTAATGGTATTTATTAGTTCTTTTCTTTTACCAATGCTATTCAACACTTCAAGGTTGGTAACCCTGTCTGTTCACGGGATTTTGAAAATCCTTCTATATAAACATTAAATGTTTACTATAAATATCTATGTAATATTTAAATTATATAGTTGTTTTTATATAATTATTCCAAAATATTATGTTCAAAAATTTCTAATCTGTAATAAATTATTTGCAAAATAATTAAGCTTTATTATTAATACCTAGATAATAGATATTTAATCAAAATATCTATGTAAATATTTTTTTTTATTTATTTTATTTGTCGATTTTCCACTATAACCGAATTTTTTTTTGGAGAAAAACCTTCTTTTGGGCTTATCTAATCTATATTATGGAAATATTTCTATTATTGAAAGCTTAATAATGTTCAATAAACTTGAAATTATTTCCACAAAAAAAAAAAACAATCATTATTGGTACGTTTTTGATATTATAAACTCTTGGAAAATTGATATAATGTCTCAGTTGAGTATGTGATTTTGTTATAATAGGAAGGTGCATTAAATTGGTTAAAATTTTTAATTTTTTTTTTTAATTAAATAATATAAAAGGTAGATATAGTCAAATCAAATTAATCATTTAAATGTCTAAATAATTAAAATACGCATATATTTATATATTATTGGATATCAGTGAAAATGATTATAATCATAAAAATAATATGTGATACAGAAGTTATCTTTGAATCCATCAGTGAATTATATTTTAATCTTATCATAATATAATTACAATAAAGAATGTTTTTAAGAATTTCAATATTTTATTTAGTAAATCCATAATTTTTTCAAAAAGTTTCAAAATATAAAATTTAAATGTTTATTAAAAAAAATTGTGTAAATTTTAATATTCAAAACAATGAAAATTATAAAAATTATTACTCATACCACCATAATAATTAATAAATGAACCATTATTAATTCTGATTCATATATTTTATTAATTCCCAAAAAAAACCATAAATATTTATCTTAAAATGAAAATAACTGTTGATAATAAATATTTATGTAATAAACATATTAAAATAAAAATTTATTATAAATTATTAAACCTTTCTTTTATAAATTTAATATTTTTGTGTTCATCCATTAACGACTTTTTACCTGGTTAGATATGAATCGAATATACATTTCGGTATTAGATTGTCGTATTTTTAATGTTGAATTCTATTAGATTAAATTTAAAAAAAAAAAAATTACCATTCATTGAATTTATTACAATACGACGCATTAAAAATAAACATTAATTATAAAAGTATTTCAATATAAATTATATAGAACAACATAAATATGTTTATCTAAATAAAACATTTTTTAGATTTTTATTATTGAGATAAGGTTGTAAATTTTCAAAAATATATAATATAAAATAGTACGTTTACATAAAAAATATATAAATAAATAAAATTATTTGAAATATTTTTCTTAGTCATATATATTTAAAATGAAAAATGAATTTTTAAATCAATACCATCGAAAAAACTTAAAAATAATAATTAGCCCAGAATTTAAAATGAAATCCAAATTGGCAGATAACTCGTAGTTTTAATAGTGATTTGTAATTAACAGTAATTTGTAACAAATAGTGCTTTGTGAAAAACATTCCTTTTATTAAAAATTTCACATCATTTATGATACCAAGAATGAATTTTATATATATAATTCGAAATTTTGATTGGGTAGCACTGAAACTATACCAACCCCAAATTTCATAGGCACAAACTAGATCATAAAACGAATTGTTATTTCATTAAAATTGGAATTTCTATCTTTAAGAATATGCTATTTTTCACAAACACCAACACGATCATGGATCCAACCTGATAAATTATCTATTTTTATAAACATAGTTCAATATTAATAATAACTAATTAGATAAATAATAGAATAAACCAATATAATTATCTAATTATAATTAACTAATCTATTGATATAATATTATATATATAAAAGATATAGTAATTATTATATTATCTATAATTGACATTTTAATTTCATTAAAATCGAAAAATATAATTACATATTCTAGAACTTATAATCAAATATATCCTTCCGAAACTACCACACTGAAATATAATTTCGGATTTTAACACAGAACCACTCAGGCTACAGCCCACAAATTTTACAGGAAAAACCTACTTAAGGGAAAAAACGTGTTCCATTCAAATCTGAGATATAATTTTTTTTTTTAAATTGTCGTTACACTAGAAAAATACGGAATTCAATATAAATCAGAAATTTTAGAATGAAAGCACTTAAAAGCAACCAAGAATCCCAAGCGGACATGTGCAAATTTTTATTGGAAAAATATAATTCAAAGTAGTGATTAAATATTTGCGCGGCACTTCCGTTTCCATTGCGAGTGTTTCGGTATGCCTGTGTCACGTCACATATATGGGGAAAAGAAAATCGCTGAAATTTTTTTTTAAAGATTAGATAATTTCGTATTTTAAAATATCTTCAAATTCAAATTTAATTTAATTTAAATAGACAACCAAAAGTGTATAATCATTTTAATTCTTTGGATATTGTTTCATTTATGCTTTTCCCTAATATTTTGTTACACCAAAAAAATTTATAGTTTGTATTTTTTTTTTTTTCAAAAAGTTATATTTATGTAAAATATATACATGAAAAATTATAAATATATTTTTTTTTTTTTGAAAATAAGTTAGAAAAGTATCAAGTACATATAGCAAAAATTCAAACTCCTTTAAATATTTTGTGTACGATATTTATTAAGTTATTAATAATAATATTTTTAATTTGTTTAATTAATTTATGTATAGATGTTGCGTTGCCTTCGGCCCCGTAATGAAGACTCAATTCGTTCACATAAAATTGAAAGAGAAATGGAAAAAGTTCATTCACAATTCAAAGAAGCAATTAAAATTTTATTATTGGGAACTGGAGAATCTGGAAAAACTACAATAATCAAACAAATGAAAATTTTACATATTAATGGTTTTACTGATGAGTAAATATTTAATAATAAATATATTCTGGATTCACGTATCTTTTCTTATTAAATAACAATATCAAAATATTTTACATGTTTTAGGGAACGCAAAGAAAAAATACCAGAAATTTTACATAACATTCATGATTCCATTTATGAATTGATCCAACAAATGAACATCTTAAAATTAGAATATAATTCATTAAATAGTAAAAAAAGTTCAGATCATATATTAACAATGGGTAGAAATGTACCATCAATTATAACAAATGAATATAGAGATCATGTGCTAACTCTTTGGAGTGATAATGGTATTAGATCATGTTTTGAGAGATCAAATGAATTTCAATTATCTGATAGTGCTAAATAGTAAATAAATATGATTTTTAAATTTTATTAATTGTAAATAATATTTTATTTAATTTTATTTATTAGTTTTCTTGATAATTTGGAAAGAATATCTAATACAAATTATATTCCTTCAACTGAAGACATTTTACATAGTCGAAAAAAAACAAATGGTATTCATCAAATTAAATTTGAAGTAAAGGTGAGCTATATTTTATATGAGTATAAATTTAAAAAAAAAAGTAAAACTTTAACTAATTTAAATATAAATTTAAAAGATACCAAAAAATATGGGTGGAGGTTATCAAGAATTTCGAATGTTTGATGTAGGTGGACAACGTGATCAACGTAATAAATGGATACAAGTATTTGAAGGAATTGAAGCTGTTCTATTTATAATCTCATGTGGTGATTTTGATCAAACATTAAGAGAAGATAATACACAAAATCGTTTAACCGAAGCATTAAATTTATTTAGTCGTGTTTGGCATAATCGATTTTTATCTACTGCCGGTATTATAGTATTTTTAAATAAACAGGATATTATGGAGAATAAAATTCGGGCTGGTAAAAATATTGGTGATTATTTTCCAGATTATGAAAATTTTAAGAAATCCCCAAATAAAGAGGGAAATTTTTTTCATGAATGTGATTGGACAAAAAATTTTATCAAACAGAAATTAATTGTAAATATAAATATTATAATAATATTGTTTTATATATACAAAAATTATTTTTAGTCTTTTATTTTTCAGGATATAACAATGGAACCTGCAAAATGTCTTTCAAAATTAGCTCTTGATTTACCACGAGAATGTTATTATCATTTTACTGTTGCTACCGATACAAATAATATAAGGAAAGTTTTTAATGCTGTTCATAATATGATTTTAACTGACAATTTAAATTCAGTTGGTTTAATGTAAACTCATATAAATTTAACATTCCATATTTTTTTTAAGAATTCCGAATATGTGATCATTTTATATTAAGTATACAGTTTTCTTCAGGATATAAATAACTAAAGACGATTTAAAAAAAAAAACTATGTATTTTATTTTTAATAATTAAACCTTTTAAAAAAATTATGTTACATAGGTTTACATTAAGTGGTCTGATCTTCGCAACATTACAGGGCCGCGACGTGCTAGCTACCACCAAGTATTTATTCACAAAGATTTCAGTTAAGTCGCCAGTGAATAAAGAAGCCAAAGAAGGATCAAAGAAAATATATATTATAAAACTAAATCCGTTTAAACGCAGTAGAATGGTTGATCTCCAGAAAATATTACAGAACGCATTAACGAAACGTGAAAAAATCAACTAAAACCGCGGAATAATCGAAATCATATCCAAACGAAAAATAGGAATAAAAGAATTTCACTATACTAATATTCAAAATCCAGTTAGCTAATATTCAAAATCCAAAATAAATAGACTAGAACTGGAACTCAGAGAAGCTAAAAAAGAAATATTGAACTAAAAGTAATTATTCACGCTATTAATATCAAAGAAAGCAGCTCATTGCTTCAAATTGTTGAAGAAAATTACGATATTAACACGGAAAGCAGAAAAAAACAACAAAATTCATCTAAAAATAAAATTGAAATCCAAAAAACAACATGAAAAAGCGGAAGGTAGTCAAATTTACTGAAACCATGCAATATGCGTCATGGAATAACACAAAAATACTCGAAACAAGAACCGTAACTGTTAACTACCACACAAATTTATTGTAATTGTAAGTTAATTTAAACTTTAACAAGGACCCACTGATTTACAGATCTCAAATTTTACAGAAATTACCTAAATCTTCGGGTATTATTTATATTAATACGTGCTTAAAAAATATTTTAGTTTATATTTTTAGAAAAACAATTACTGCATAAAATATATAATTGGTCAATATAATTAAATTATTCAAAACGATCTAAGCAAGTACGTTTATATTTACAAAGTACATATACGATGCGATCTCTAGCGATAAATAATGGCTTTGCGTGTGGATGTTTAGTAAGTACTTTGTTGAATGCTTTAAGTGCTTGTTCAGAACTGAATATTGCTTTAACTACAAACGGAAACTACACACTCTCGAAAGGGTAAATGCAAATGACATTGACAATGACAACTAAAAAAAATATAACATTTTTTTTTTAATGCGGTGCATGCGGTGTGGAAATGTCATCTGTCATGTCGTATCAATAACTTTGTCAACAAACATAAATGCATTTTCTAATAAATTCCATTATTTATGAATAGTAAATTAATTTTTATACTTATTTAAGTTTGTTTAACAAAAAATTATTTCAAAGCAATGATCATGAAAGATACAAGTAGCAGGACAAGTTTATTAAATGCAATGCTACTAAAAGCTTGGAAAGAACGGTGGTCAGATTCTCAATGGGGTATAAACATTAAAACAGTAAGTAGCTATTCAAAAAATAATAATAAATTTAAGTAAATATAAATTCTGACATAATAAAAGAGAAAAAAACTACAATATTAAAAGAAAATTTATTATTTTTCGCTAAAAAAAACATGAAACATAAATTTTTATATATAATAGTACAGCAAATAATTTGTTTTATAGTGCATTTTCATTATAGTCAACATTTGTAGTTTTTTCTATTCTCTGTAGCATTGTTAATAAAGATCTTTGTTTTGTTGTTAATACTTTTGGCATTTTAACTATAAATTTAACAATAAGATCTCCAATACTAGATCTAGCTTTAACACCTTGACCCTTTAAACGTTTTTCAGAATGTGAATCAGTTCCAGATTCTAAATTTAATAAAACATTACCATAAACTCCACGAACACGAAATTTACCACCCAGGGCAGCTTCAGTCAAACTCAATTCTTTTTCAGTATAAATATCATTACCAATACGTTTAAATTGATTATTATCGGTAACTTTTACACGTAAATTTATTTTTTGTTTACCATCTGGATGCCTTATTGGTATAACATCATTTGCTTTAATACCAGGTAATATTTTAACTGGCACAGTAATATCATTAATAATATATCCACGATTTTGACATCCACTACATTCACTTTCTGATACAAATCTTGAACCATGGCATGTTTCACAAGTACTCTGACCCCTAACTGTTCTAGATAACATAGGATAAACTCCTGTACCTTTACAAGTTGAACACAATTTAACTGCTTTACGCACACCAATTCTACTATTTCTACCAGCACAAAAGTGACATGGACCTAATGTTTTTAAATTTATATCTTTAGTTGTACCCTGAATAGATTGAAGAAATGATAATGTAATTTCGACTTCACCTGCATTATGCAAAGCCGGAATTACTGAATTTAAAAAAAAAAAAAATATATAATAATTTGCATTAAATTTAAAAGTTGCTTTTCACAAAATTACCCGATTTTTTAGGACTTTCAACTGTTGGTGAATTATCTTTTAATATACTACTTAGTTTTCTTGTTATTTCACTAACTTGAAATTTTTGTGAAGCAATTGTACGTGGAGCACTACAATTCTGTTGGTCTATGAATCCTTGTCTATCATAGGCCGTACGTTTTGTTTCATCACTTAATACATTATATGCTTCAGAAATTTCTTTAAATTTCTCAGTTTCGGTTGACGAACTACGTTTTGTATCAATTCGATCTGGATGAAATTTTTTTGCCAAAATATAATATGCCCTTTTAATATCATTCATAGATGATTCTTCTTTAAGACCTAAAATTTTATAATAATTTTTGAGAGTTGCTAAATTTTTATCTCTCGATACATTTAAAGCTAATTTTCCATTAACTCTTTTGTTAAATGGTTCCCGTCTTGGATATATGCATTCTAAACTATTATTATCGTATTTAAATTGATGTGATAACGAACTTAGAAATTTTTTAGGCATTTTTAATTTAATAATTTTATTAGCTGTTTGTGGTTTTAATAATAGATCAAATTTACGAAGCATTTTTTTAAGTTCAAAAACAGATTTGGAAAATATATATAAGAATTTTTTTTTGTTATCAACAATAGCCTCATCAAATAAAATTATATAAAATTTTAAATTAAAATGTTTTTTTTTTTTCTTTAAATTCAGTAAAATAAATAACTCTGCCTACTTTATTAATATAAAAAAATAAAACAAAAGATAAAATCAACGAATGACATGAAGATTATTTTTTAGATTACTTTGATAATTCTATACGAATTTCAAAATACTTTTTTAGGTCTAATCTCCCAGTTTTAAACTAAACTCTAATGCGGTAGCGCCACTGCTTTTTAAATTTAGAAGACTTTCATATTATCATTAATTTTAATTTTACAGGTCCTTCCACGTGGGGTAAGTGGTGATGTTTACAATTTAGCAGACTGCATCTTACAACAAGCTGTAATTGGATCAAATGCAAATCAAGTAAATAATTTATTAAATTACTATAGTATATACTTATACAAGGGGACCAGATATGTAATGTATGGCTTTGTGTTATGAAAAACAATACATTGCAAATGTATACGAAAATATATCATTGCATATTGGAAGCTATTTTAAAATTGTGTAATTTAATTTTTTGTTAAATCACTTAAAAGTGTAATATTTTCAATAAAATGTATATATATATAACGGGCCATACATATTAGTTAGTACACCCTGTATAGTATAAATATATGCTGAAGATTATAGAATATAAAAATGTAGTATCGAATGATATAAATTATTTTGGATTTGTTCAATATCATATTTTACTAAATAAACTGTTGAAAAAATGTCTTTAATACTAATAATAATAATTTCAGCTCGCCTTATCATATTTAAAACATTCATTGTGTGCACATTTAATTTCCCATGCAGCCGTTTTGAAACGTATCTCAAAATACGAAGATTTTGATAAAATTTATTGCGTAGCAGCGTTACTTGATTTCTTAAATTCTATAATTAATGGAGTCACTTGCAGGTAAATTCGTATATATATATTTTTTATATTATTATTCATTATATAATTCTTAAATTTTATTTTTAGAGGGAAACCTGAAGAAAGTGTTTTACCGAGTGCTGTTGTATCATTGGTATATTGGTTAATGAGAATTATTGGTGGTTTATTAGAATTATATAAAGCCAATACTCAATTTACTAATGGTTAGAAATATATAAGCATAGTAATAAATTTTCTATTAATAATTTATTTTTATTTTTGTAGAAGAACTTACATTATTCAATAAAACAAATGAAGTTATTGATAAAATTACAAAAAATGATTTTCTACTTGGTATTTTATATATTGGTAAACAAGAAGATTTGGATTTTTATGAGAAAATTAATAATAAAAATACTGAAATAAAGACATTATTAAAAACATTAAATTTAATAACGCAATATCCAACATTAGAAGATCAAATTAATTTATTAACAATAATTGATGTTGATAATTTGGATATGACAAAATTAGATACAAAAAAAACAGAATCAATAACATATTGTGTTCAACCATTATTTTCAATTGTTATTTTATTAAATCCAACAAGTGAAACTCAATTATATGTAGCACAATTATTAATGGTGCAACGTTTAAAGAATTATTCACAGCCAAGATTATTTTATGAAATATTTCGTGCTGGTTTTATATCATTAAGTAGTAGTGATACATCTCATGATGCTATGTGGAGTGCATTAACATTTATGAAAATGCCACATATTTTAAAGCAAATTCATTCGCTGTCATCACAATCTAAAGAAGGTAAAATTATTAATTAACAAAAAAAAAACATTTTTTTTTATTGTTATTTTATTTAATTGTTTATAAATAGCATCGGAAACACTTGATCATATACCAGATGTTATTGAAGCACTTGAAATGATTCTGGATGAAACATCAATTTTAGATTTTATTGATACTAAATGCGAAAGAAATTTTATTGAATCATTATTAAAAGAATGGACAAAACAACATATTGTGAATGATATGCATATACAAATGTTTGCATCAAAAAGGTATAAAACATATAAAGAATCAATTTTTTTGTTAAAAATATTAATTAAATATTTTATAGAGAACCAATTTCTATAATTCCCAAACGCGAAGTAAGTACACAAGCACAATCAATTATAAATTTTGTACCTTGTGCTGAAGTACCACTTTCAGGCATTTTAAAAACTTTAAGTACTGATTATAATAAGGTTCATGAAGCATTATTTGGTGTTTTATGCCAAGTATTAATGGGTAAATTTTACAAAAAATATAATTTTAAATAAAATTTTATCAACTTTTTTTTTAAAAAATAAATAGGTAATAGTTTCGATTTGATTTTATCAGTAGCAACGGTTGAAGGACGTTTAAAAACTTTCGTTTCACGTTTAATAAAATGTAATGAAAATTCAAAACAAGTTCCTGGTGAAACTGGTAAACCAGCAATGGTTCGTTCAACATTATTTGATGTATCATTTTTAATGTTAACATTTATCGTTCAAACTTATGGATCAAATGTAAAATTAATATTAATAAAAAAAATCGAAATAATTTATATTCTAAATATTTTTTCAAGATTGTACTTTCCGACAATGGTGACTCATTTTTTGAAAAATGGGTACGTGAGTGTATGGTTGAAAGAAATAAAATGAAATCACCAAGAAATATGGTTGCATTATGTGATGAAACAATTGTTGATGAATTATTATTGGTTCTAAGTAAACCCGATGGCCAATTAAAAAATAGGTAAATTAATATGAATGATTTCTAAAATATCTCAAGACAAATTTATTTATATATGTAGCAATACAACATGGCAAGATATTTGTATGAATATACCAGGAGTTTTATATCAAGTTTTAGTGGCATGGGAAAATGAAACATTATCACCCACCGATGTCAAACGAATTTTAGATAGTATTAAACGTAGACCGTTTTCATTTTCGATTTGTGCAGCCTCTTATTTATGTGCCTACATACAAACAGTTAGAGAAGTATATAAATTTTATTCATATTTTGATATAATTGAAAAAAAAAAATTTCAATATAATAATTTGAATATTTAATATTATAGGATGAAATATTAAAACCTTTAAATATGGTACAACAATTTCTGTCAAGTCCAAATGCTGAAGAAATGTCACCACAACATCAAGAACACATTAAAGAACGCCTTGGCTTAACATTTCAAATAATACGTAAAATGCAACATGATATTCATCCAACAGGAAATGCTAAAATTCGAAATTTAACACAAAATATTGTATCTAATTCACCATTAGAAGAACAATTTCGTGATGTTTGGAAAGGTGTTGTAGAACGCGGTTGGTTACCAATAAAATTAGCTCAAATATTAGAAAGCTTATTACAAGCATGTGGTCCTGTTTGGTTAGTTACAAGATTAGTTGATGAAATATTAAAGTGCAAATATACAAAAGTAAGAAATTTTTATTATAATTTACATATTTCGTTATTTATATATTTTACTGTTTTTTTTTCAAAAGGATATGACAAAAATGATGGATATTGTATTTGCTGTTATGCATTTGGATCTGGAAAAAACTACAATTGCACTTTTGGATAATGTTATACCCCAGTTTTTAATTAATAAACAACAGTAAATACATACATATATATAATATATTATTTAATTTAAATCCATTCTCACCAACTCAAGTGAACCACAATCATCAACATTGGCACGACTTTGTGTGTACTGTATTATCTCAAATATAGAATCGCCAGCAAATAGTATTGCCACAACATATAAAAAACGTGCTCGCCCAGAAGAATCTGATGATTCTACTGTTACAACTGGTAATACAGCAACTACAGCAACACCTGCACCAAAAATTCGTAAACTCAATTCAGATAATTCGGGTGATTCATGTTCAAGTGATTTTGTACCTGAAAATATTGCCACATCAACAACAGCAACAACAACTAATAAAGAATCAACACCAGTTAATGTTAAGGAACCATTACAAACAAGTTTACAAGCTATTTTCAAAACATTTGGGCATTTTGTTGCTAATGATGAACTTTCACCCAGAATATATTTTATTTTTCAATTTATATCGTTATTAGTTGAATGTGGACGCGATCGTATAAAACCAATATTAAAATTATTACCAAATAATTTAGTACAAAATTTATTAAAAGTAATGGCGACCGATGAAATTAAAGTTGGACTAATTTGCAGGTACATTTATGAAAGATTAAATTCATTATAAATACTAAAAATAAATATGTTTCATATTATATAGACTGTATGATTTAAGATCTGCACAAGGAAGACAAGCAGCAATTTCAGATTTATGTCTTTTAAGGAATATAAGAATGAGAAAGCAAAGTATTAATCTTTAATTTATTGATTTTGTAATTCAGAATATCGGAATAAATAAATATGCAAAAAAATGTATTGAAGTTTTTAAATTATTTTTTCCGGATTGACGGTACCTAAATATTAACATGATTTGTTAATTGATTCATTAATACTAAAAGAGCATTTTGTTGAAAAATGTAATATAAATAACGGTTACTAAGATCGGCCATAAAAGCATGTTATTACATTTTTTTTTTTTTTTTGAAAATTAAGAAAAAAAAATATATCTTAGTTTTACAATTAAAACTTGTCATTTTTCGTAGCTTTTATTTAATACAATGAATTATTATTTTTTTACATCTATAAATTAAAAGCTTAAAATTTATGGCAATTTTCAAATATACTATTCATATTTACTATTCTGAAAATTAATTTATTGGACAATTAAAAAATATATATTATATATATATAAGATAAACAAATTTTAAAAAAACCCAAAATTGCGGTTAATCCAAATAATATTCAGAAATAAAATAATAATTTTTATCTTTGTTGTTAATTTTGATTTAATTACCAAATAATAAAATATAATTTTGTTTTATCACAGGATTTATGTGTGCACACTGTTGTCATTTTTCAAAATTATAAAATTAAGCTCTTTATTTTTTCATGTTATGGATTTTAATGAATAATGTCACTCAAATTACGTGTAGTGCTGTGAGTGGTGTACTCAAACTACGCTCAAATTAAAAAAATCTACATTTCATTTTCTAAATAAATATGTACCACTATTTCATAAAACAAGTTTGAAAAGTAAATTTTATTTTGATTTATTATTTTTTTTATATATATAGTCTTTTGTTTTGTTTGGGAGAAACGAAAAGACACACAATTTTTTTGTTTTTAATTGGCAAAATGTATATTTTTATAAATAGAAATGAAAAAATGAAATTCAAAAATAATTAATTGATATTTAAATTTAATAAACTAAAAAAAAAAAAAATTAAGCAAAAATTTTACATTTATTACATTTAAAAAAAAAACTTAACGGAAAGTTTACGATATTAAAATATAAACAAAAAAGAATCGACTTCAAACACAAAATATGTTGTTTATTAAACTAAAATTATGAATTAATTCCATGAAGAATTGAGTATAAATTCAAAATTTAATTTTTATATAATTAATGAGTGGATATTTAATCGAATCAACTGTGTTCTTTAAATTTTCCGTTATTTCTTTCTCAAAAATTTTCTCTTCTGTTAAATTACATATAATATTTATATATATATATTTAATTAAAAACTAAAATTATTTATTTCTAATTTTTTTTTTTTTTTGAATTTTAAATGTTATATAATTAGTAATGTTTTTTTTCAGTTATTTTATTACATATTTATATGTTTTCACTTAAGTTCAATTAATTTATTTATAATTTTTTTTATATTATATATATATATTTATATAGATTTTTTTAAATTTGTCGTTTCATCAATACATTTTTTTTTGTCACTTTTTCCGTTTTCATCATGTTTGTATTTATTAATTTTTTTTCCTTTTTTTTAATTTTTTTATTTTGTTGAATTAATTGTAAATTAAATTAATGTAAATTCGTCCACCCAATGTTAATATAATCAGATAGACACAGTACCTAAGAGTTAATTTAGATTTTATATATCACTTGAGACAACATTCGAAATATGTTTCTCCAATAAAATTGCCACGCATTGCTTTAGCAACATTATGCTCAAATAATCGTCGATTTGTTTGCAATACATCAGCAGCTTCTTTATTTAATGGATCTTCTGGATTTGGTTCCTATTTTACAAAAAAAAAAAACCCAAGAATTTAATTATAATAAATATCAATTTCCAAAAGAAAATGTCTATTATTAATTACCAAAAATAAATATTGTAATCCATAAACAATTGAATTAATTGTTAAAACTGGTTTCCAATCTTCACGTAAAATATTTAAGCAAACGTTACCCTCTAAATCAATATTTGGATGATAAACTTGAGTTTCGCATTTAACTAATTAATAAAAATGAACAGTAAACTTAGGGAAATCTTTATATATATTTAATTACCTTTTGGCGGTTCATGAGGATAATTTGGTCCAACACGAAAATTGAAAACAAATCGTCCACCTTTATAAAAACCTTCATCTGGACATATAATTAATTTAAAATTTAATAGATCATCTGGATCCGGAAAATCAGTTGTGCAAGTTTTTGGCAAATTTAATTCATTTATATCTAAAAAATAAAATTATATATGAAAAATAACATTATTTGTAATTATTTAGTATAGTTTCTATAATAGAAGAATTAAAAAAGAATTAATTTTTTTTTTATTTATTCTTTGCCTCTTGTTGAAAAAAGTAACTGAACTTGAAATGTCGATTGTTGAAGAATTTTTTTTTTTTTGACGTTGCCTTTTTGTTTCATACAAAGAGTTTTGCACGATATGAAATTTTCTGTTCATAATTTTTTTCCAATTTATATTATGAGGAAATTTAAATGGAATATTATTATGATTTCATAATTTACCTTTTTGAATACGAAGTTGAGCAGCTGAAGCCTTTTTTTGTGGGCCTGATTTAGAAGTCTGTTCGCCATCCTTTTTTTGTTGTTTTAAAGAAAATAATTTAATCATTTTGTATTGTGTCGTTTTTTTTAATAGTTTCCAATATTTTTTTTTTTTTCAAAAAAGACAATTATTTGTTAGATATTAACTAATTAGTTATAAATTAATTAATTAACAAATTAATGTAATTTTCTTTTTTATATTTGATTTTTAAGAATTTTTGGGATTTTGGTGACAGCTTTATTGTAAAAAAGTGTACTGTAATAACTGTCAAATACAAATTATTAGAGTAGACTCTTTATCGTTATACACTTTGTCGTGAACTCTAATGGCCAATACACAGCTAGCGTCTAGTGCTAAGATAAATTTGTATATATATAATTTAGCTCACAAAATCCATTGAAGCTTGAAATTTAATCAACTAATTAACTAATAGAAAACATAATCATCATTATTGATCCCCAGATGGTGCATGCATAAGTCTCCATATTATATAGCGGTATCAGAACAATAAATTTTATTTTTTTAGGTAAAAAAAAGTGCAAGGGCAAAAAAATAAGAAAATTCTAATCCATTCCTTTTCATATTTGTGGGTGTTGAAGGAATGCATAATTGTTGAACATTTCTTGTAAGTACATATTAATTTCTTAAAATATTGATTACTTTGCTTAATTCAAAAATAATTCAATTTTGATTCTTATTTAATTCATATTCTTATTTAATTCATATAATTCGAATTATTTTTAGTAATGCAATATTTTTAATGCATTAATTAATTAATTCAAAAATAATTATGAATTTGAATTACATAAAAATGAATGCATTATTCTGAATTATTAATTATTAAAAATAATGCATTACAAAAATAATTCATTATTTAACAATTCTGCGGGAACATGAATTATAGTGCAGTGCAAATATAGAGACACAAGAATTTGTTATAAACGAAAAGAAGCATTTTCAGATAGATGGCACTGACACATCTATTTAAAATGCAAATTACTGAATGTGGCGCTGTATTTTCGCGCTTAATATTTGACATTTTAAAATATTTTTATATCTGGAAAAGATTGTATTTATTTTATTTTAATTTTAATTTAATTTCTGATCTCTGTAATCTTATTATATTCTTCACTGTAAGTAGTGCAAAGCAAATGGATGATCCCATCTTTAAGAGTAAATATGAAAAGTATAAATATCGTGTTAAAGTATGGGAACATAGTTTCAAGAAAAAGCATAACCGGATTCCATCGAAAGTTAGTATTTACATCTTTTTTTAGTACAACTTTATGTTAAATATAAAAATATAATTAAAAATTATTTAGTATGATATTCGAGAAGCTCCACGAGAAATTCGTGATTCTTATAAAATGTATTACAAAATGAAAACATCTCTCTTGGAAGATACTTTAAGTGATGTTCTGTCGGAAGATGGTTTCGACTTATCTAGTATTGATAATTCACAAGGAGAACCAAGTTTTCTATCATTAGAAAATGATATATCTTTAACGAATCTACCATCTGGACTAGCTTTATTAACAAATGAACCATTTTCTAATATACATGATATTAAAACAAATCCGGTACAAGGTGAAAAAGCTTTAACCAATATAGTAAATGTGAACGAAAATCATATTATAAAAGAATTTGAACCTGTTGAGAAATTACCAAGTAATGAAACAGCTTGGATAATTAATAGTAGTAGTATTAGTAGTAAAACACCACAGCAAAACAATTTACCACCGAAACAGTCATTCAAGTCGAATTTGAATGATAAACTTTTTCAAGCATCAACATTTTCGAAACGAAATCCTAGAAAATCATTGTCTCGTTTAAGTTCTGCAAAATTAAATAAAGTATCAAGTAATTTATCTTTAAATACAGCAAGTACATCAGAATTATTGCCAGATTTAGAAACAATTTTAACTCAAAAAGCAAAGGAACAAAATGCACCAATAACAATTCATAGCAATCCAATGTTAATATCAAAGGAGATTTCAACTGATGTCGATAGAGGTTGGCTGGATCGGTGTGGTAAAGAAATAGGATTTCAAGTTTCTAAGACTGAACAACAATTGAATAATAATCGAGTATCAATTACTAATCGGAAATTTGGTTTATCAAATTTAAATATACCAACTGCAGAAACTATTGGGATTTGTACAACTACTTCAACTTCAAATTTGGAAGAAAATAAATTAGACAATGATTCAGATGAAGTTGTGGGTAATAGTGAAGATGAAACAATTGCATTGGAATATCGACATGTAGCCAAACGACGTAGAATTTTAGTAGATATTGACAAAAATCCAAAAAATATATCAATTGACAATATAAATATAAAATCTCCTGTTACAGTAAAGGATAATGTGCAGAAATCAACTCAAATTAATAAAATCGATAACACAGAAACTGGCCCTCTGACAAGTCCTCAGAAGGAAATTAAAAAGAAAAAAGTAACAAGAAAAACAAGAAAACAGAAACAAAATGCAGAAGATTCGAATAATGAAGAAGATGCAAAACCTAAATCAAAAATTAGAAAACCAAGACAATTGAAAAAAACTGCCAGCAATGAAAAACAAATCGCTAAAAGTCCAGTTACAAGAAATTCAACACGTATTTTAAAAAAACAAAATAATGAAATTGCTGAAATTGAAGATGTAAAACCAGAAGATATGAGATATGAATTAGCACTTGAAATTGGTAATTTAAAAGCAATTCCAAGTGTTAATTTAGATGAATTGAAACAAGCTGAAAGTGTAATAGAAACTTATACAAATTCTTTACCGAAATTAGTTAAAAATACGAAAAATTTACCAAATAAAACGGATGAGAAATCAGATAAAGCTCAAGCCCATCTTGAGGAGAAAATGGCACAGGGTAAATTAAATGAAAATTTTGTCCGAATAAATATAAATAAAAAAGTTTTTGTACGTGGGAAGAAAAACATCAATTACAGTAAATATAAGAAAAAACTTTGGCGACATCAGAAAAAAATTTCAGCATTAACTGGCCCTGATATGGATATGGGTGGTTGTGATGGTGGCGTTTTAAAATGTTTTACTTGCGGTCAAGTTGGTCATTTTGCACAACAATGTAGAATGAAGGGTGATAATTTGGCACCATATGATGCAGATGCTATAGATGATTCACCTTTTCCAACTTTAGAAGAAGCTGGAAAAATGGCCAATCAACAGGCAATTATTGCTCATAGTAATAATATTCAGCAATTACCAAAAGCTACAAATTCAAAAATTTGGAATAAATTGGATGAAAATTCAGATAATGCAGAATCTGATGAAGCAGTTAATGACGAATATGATTTAGAAAATATTTTTGATGAAGAATTTGATTTAGAAAATGATGAGAATTTAATTGATAATGAAGATAAATCCGAAAATATTACAAAAACTTATATTGGTCATAAAATTCCAGAAGAATTTCTTAAACAATCTGGTTTACTAGAAAAAACTTCTGAAAATTCAGAAATAGAATCACTTTATAAACTTAAATCAGATGGTACAATAATTGAAACTACTTCTGAAGTATTTAATGTATTAAAATTATTTGGTCATACAGATTTTCGAAAAGGACAAGATCGCGCTATTATGCGTATACTTTCAGGTCAATCAACTTTAGTTACATTAAGTACAGGCAGTGGTAAATCATTATGTTATCAATTACCAGCTTATTTGTATAGTCGCCAAAGAAAATGTATTACGTTAGTTATATCACCATTAGTATCATTAATGGAAGATCAAGTTTATGGTGTACCAGATTTTTTAAGAGCATATTGTTTACATACAAATCAAACACCACAACAACGTTTAAAAATCATGGAAATAATAGATAGTGGCGAAATTGATATTTTACTTATATCACCAGAAGCTGTTGTGGCTGGTGAGCGCTCAACAGGATTTGGTTCACTTTTAAGAAAATTACCACCTATTGCATTTGCTTGTATTGATGAAGCACATTGTGTCTCCCAATGGAGTCATAATTTTCGACCAAGTTATCTTATGATTTGTAAAGTTTTGCAAAACAATTTAGGGATAAAAACCATATTGGGTCTAACAGCTACAGCAACAATGCCAACTAGAAAAAGTATTATCCAACATTTAGGTATTAAAGATGGAATGGCTGGAATTATTAGTGATATACCATTGCCAGATAATTTAATTTTATCAGTCTCTAAAGATACTAATCGCGATAATGCTTTAATGAAGTTGTTGCGTAGTGAAAGGTATATTGTTTTAATTTAACGAATTTTTTGTAGTCTATTCTTTTTTTTTTTCTAATTAAACAGATTTGATTGTTGCCAGTCAATTATTATTTATTGTACTCGTCGTGACGAATGTGAAAGAATTGCTACATTTATTCGGACTTGTATGCAGGTAGATATTCAAATACTATTTTTATTTAATTAATTAATTAATTAATTTTTTTTTTTTTGAAGGACAAGAAACCTGAAAATTTGAATAATAAAAAAAATAAAAGAAAACGAATTAATTGGCATGCTGAACCATATCATGCTGGTATGCCATCATCTCGTCGTCGTACTATACAAAATGCATTTATGAAGAATGAATTAAGAATTGTTGTAGCAACAATTGCTTTTGGTATGGGTATAAATAAACCAGATATCCGATCTGTTATTCATTATAATATGCCGAAAAATTATGAAAGTTATGTTCAAGAAATTGGTAGAGCTGGTCGTGATGGTAAACCAGCACATTGTCATTTATTTTTGGATTCAAAAGGATCAGATCAAAATGAATTACGTCGTCATATTTATGCAAATTCTATTGATCGTCATGTTATTAGAAAATTATTACAAAAAGTTTTTGTTTCATGTTCATGTACTAAGAATCTGAAAAAAAGGTATACTTTCTGAATAGTTAATAATTTTATTGATGGACTTTTTTTTAATATAATATATTTTATTAGTGAATATGTTAAGAAATATCAAAGCGAAATCGAAACTTCACAAACAGTTAAATGTGATGAATTCAATTATGACGAAAATATTGTTAATGACAAAAATCAACCGAGAAAACGTATTTGTCCAGGTCACGAAATTGGTTTCTCTATTGAAAATACCGTACAAGAATTAGATATACCTGAAGAAAATATTGCAACTCTTTTATGCTATTTAGAATTGGATGGTAGATATATGATTAATGTTTTAAGTAACGCATACACAATGTCTAAAGTTATTTCATATGGTGGAGCAAAATATTTAAAGTATTTTTGAATGATTAAATAAGAAAAAAAAAATATTTTATAATGTATTTTAAATAATTTAGACAAGCAGCAAAGGATTGTCCTCCATTAGCCATGGCTATTGCTTTAGAATTAAAAAATGGAAGATTTGAAGAAGATAATAATATAATAGAATTTTCTGTGATAGATGTAGCATCAGCTATTGGTTGGAATAGTGGTGTTGTAAAATATCAATTAAAAAATTTAGAATGGACGAAAGGTAAATAAAAAATAAATAAATATACTAAAATTGAACATATTAAAAGACATACTATTTTTTGAAATATTATTTTACAGTTCATAATATATCCAAACGATCAACAATTTCCATAAATTACTTTAATTTGGGTTTTAGAATTCGTGCTCCTGGTGATTTCTTACCAGATGAAATTGACAGTGCGCTGGACTCATTATATAATCGTACTGTTCAACAAGAAAGGGCCCAACTTATTCAATTACAATATGTTTTCCAAGGTTTATCATCATTAGCATTTAATACATGTTTTCCGTGTTGTGAACCTGATTTTAATATTGAAAATTCGGATAAATTAAAAGCACTTATTCGTGATTATTTCGAAAATGATTATCCTGAAAATTTGATATTAATTGAACAGACTGATAATACGACTGATGATCAAATTTTATCCGATTGTACAACAATGATAAATATGTATCCAGATAATAAATTTACAGGAAGATCATTAGCAAGAATTTTTCATGGCATACAAAGTCCAAATTATCCGGCTGTAATTTGGGGACGTTGTAAATATTGGCGTGGTCATACACATACTAATTTTAATAGAATTGTGAAATTAGCTAATGAATTAATTGTTCGTATGCGTACATAAAGTTAATTTTATGTGGGTATAAGATATATATATATATATATACAATTTAGGCAAAATAATTAAATTTTCAGATATATCATAAATATAATTAACAAATTAATTTATTTCGAACAGAAATTTTTTTTTTTTAACAAATATATTATACCAAACAATCAAAGTAAATTAATTTTAATAAATATTTTATCAACTTGATCTAAAACCCTAACATATTATTTCTATAAAGTTAAATTAATCTAAATATAAAATAATCACACTTCACACTATATATATATAATTTCAAACTTTAACATTTCAAATTTTCATACATGTTTCGTTGTTTTGTTAAATGTGTAGAACAGCCTATTCTTAGGATGAAATAAATAAAACTAATTGATTTTTTTTGTTCAAATTATATTTTATTATTTTTAAAGGAAATCAAGACGACGCTACTAAACACATTCCAGCAAAATAGAAACGACGCTACTAATCACTTTTCTGTTATAAAACTTTTTTGAAGGAATATCCTATCCCGTTATTTTATAAAATCAACCAATCTAGCTACTAACGTTCTCATTCAGAACAAATTCTTTAACTTTATACACTAACCACTCACAATAGTCTTGGTCGTAACCACATATTGAAGTATTACAAATAAGTAATTTAGATGTATTTTATTACTATGTAAATTGTAAATAAACAGTATCTCTTGTAATATCTCCAAAAAAAAAAAGCTGCTAACTAGGGGGAGCAGATAACTCGTAGTATGTTGTTTAACAGCGATTTATGTCCAACAGTTTTTAGTAATTAACATTATCTTTGTAACAAACAGTGCTTTCTTCAAAATTGCTCATCTTTATTATTTATTGATTAAATTTTATATTTTTATTTCTTTAATAATAAATAATATTATTAAAATAACTATAATAAGTATAAATATGCGTAATGACGAATCCAACCTGTGTACAAAATTTCATTGAAATTGGATAATATTTATCATATGTTCTAGAACATATGAAATATTAATCGGAAATTTTAGCATGGACCCCCTTAGGCTACTAACTTCTACCTTAGTCTACATATGCGTAATCACGAATCCAACCTGTGTACAAAATTTCATTGAAATTGAATAATATTTACCATATGTTCTAGAACATATGAAATATTAATCGGAAATTTAAGCATGGACCCCCTACTAACTTCTACCTTAGTCTTCACATGCGTAATCACGAATCCAACCTGTGTACAAAATTTCATTGAAATTGAATAATATTTACCATATGTTCTAGAACATATAAAATATTAATCGGAAATTTTAGCATGGACACCCTAGAGCTACTAACGTCTACATTAGGCTACACATGCGTAATCAGGAATCCACCCTATGTACCAAATTTTATTGCAAACTGATAATAATTACTATGTGGTGTAGAACATATGAAATATTCTTTGGAAACTAAGTTGCTCATATATTAGTTTCCCATGAACACAATAAAACTACCTGATACAAATTTTTGGAGCAATAAGTAGGTCACAAATTCAACCTGTGTTTGAAATATAATTGTAATTGGGTGCCTATTACTGTATGATGAAGAGTATTGAACTTGTGATATATAATTGGACATTTTAACATGGACCCACTGGATTACCGCCTTTAAACTTTGCAGACAGTAAGTACATAAGGAAGCTACTATGTGTGTCAAATTTCATTGAAATCAGATAATAAATACCATATGCTCTAGAGCATATGAAATTTTAATCGGAAATTTTAGTATGGACCCTGAAGGTATTAACTTCTATCATGGCCAACACATGCATAATCAGAAGGTCTATCTTTGTACCAAATTTCATTAAAATCAGATAATAATTACATGCTATAAAACACGTAATTATATAAAATTCGGAAACTAAAACTGTTTTCTAGGAACCCCCTGAAGGTCTTCAAATTTCAGGAGAGCCAACTAGATCACAAAATTAGCCTATATATAAAATATCTTTGAAATCGGTTAACAATTACTATATGCTGTAGAACATATGAAAAAAAAAATTAAAAATTAAATTGGAAATTTAACATGGACCCCCTAATCCTACTAACCTGTAATTTGGTCAACCTATGTAGAATCATGAACTCAACCTGTGTACCAAATTTCATTGAAATCGGATAATAATTAGAAGCTGTAGAACATAAAGCAAATATTCTTCGGAAACTAAGTTGCTCATATATTAGTTTCCCATGAACGTACCATACCTACCTACTACAAATTTGTGGAGTATCAAATATATAACTAAATGAAACTGTATTCAATATCATTCAAATTGGGTGAAAGCTACTGTAGATATAGAGAGTTGAACTTATGAAAAGTAATAACGGATTTTTACATGTACCCACTGAAGTATCGACTTTAAATTTTACAGACACCAAGTACATACGGAAACTATCATATGTACCAAAATTTGTGATAATTAGATAAAAATTACTATATGCTCTAGACTCTAGAGTATACGAAATTTTAATCGGAAATTTTACCATGGACCCCCTGAAGTCACAGACCTGTATCTTGGTAGGCTTGTTGACAATCATGATACCAACCTATGTTTTAAATTTCATCCAAATCCGAGACATGAAATTTTTTTTTACATTTTTCCGTAGAACAAAAACACGTAGGTTCCCACATAAATGGGGAAATCTAACATGGTCCCACTGAAAGGATCGATCTCATCTTGTACCGGCACCTGTGCGAAGTCTGTTAGAGCCTGTGTGCCAAATTTCATTAAAATCGGATAAGCGGTTCTAGGAGATGTTGCTGCGCACATAAAAAGCGTACGCGTCCCCCGGACATTTTTTTTTTGCATTTTCGGACTCCCCGACCTCGGAAACGCTTAGAAAAAAATTTTGAGCGAACTTTTTTTTTTGACCATCCAACCCATCACCAGACTTCATAGTATTTCATACTACTCGTAAAAATAGTATATCGCCGACACCACACCCACCCACTCTAAGAGCTAAGTTATGGATTTTAACTATATAACACTATATCCACCATGCTATCCACTCAATGACTCAATTCAATACTGTTTGTCGTAGCCAACAGTAATTATTAATTATTACAAATGTGTAATTTTCAGATGTTGTTTATTACCATGTAAATAAACTATATTTTTTCTATATTCCAAAAATATTGGTATATGGGCTGGCCAGCTAGCTATACTAACTTTGGGAGCCACATTTGCAATAAAATATTTTAAAGAGCCATTTATATACCTTTAAAAACGATACATATGATATATATAAGATTAATCTAATTTTAAATTGAATCAGTTTAAATTTTAAATTTAAACTGAAAAAGTTTTTTTTGCGTAACTTAGTAAGCGTTAAATAGTTTTTTTTTTCAAATTTAACTGTTGATCTAATTTTAAAGTGAAGGAGTAAAACTCTTTTGCTGGTGTAGATTAGTGGAAATGCGTGTGTGATTCAATAGTTTTTTAAAAGTTAATTAATTGAGTTTCTTGTTCATCCACAACCACATACTCATAATCTTCATAATCATAGTAATCGTGCATATCATTTTCGTTCTCCATTTTTTTAAATATTGTTTTTTATTTAAAATGGCAATACTTTTATTAAATGCCAGAAAACCGTATTGCTATGCTAAAAAGTTTATCCCTGGTTTTTAAAAAATATACTTTCCGAAGTATTGCAAATGAAAAATATCCCTTGCAAGAAAAAATATCCCTTGCAAGAAAAAATTATCCCTTGCAAAATAAAAAATGATCCCTTGCAAAGAAAAATATCCCTTGCAAATGAAACATTGCGGTTCCTGTCGCACTTATTAATTTGTTCATTAAAAATTACACATCTCTTTCTAAATTCATGCAAAGCCGGCAAAGTTTTTCAATATAAATCCGCCATAACTACATTTTTTATTGATAGGAAAAAAATTCGAATCTGTGTAATATTTGTATGGGAAATTGCCATACAAATGTAAATGTTACTCAGATTCGAATTTTTGTACTTTATCAATAAAAAATAAAAAAATGTGATTATAATTATAACTATAGCTCTCAAACTACTTAAAAGACCCAAAAGTATATAAACTTACTTAAGCTTGGGCTACATTGTTTCGATCGGTTCAGTTTCGATTCGTTTCGCGCAAAGTTCAAATTTGAAGTTTCCATATATTTTATATGGGAAATCGATTGAGTGGACACATAGGTGGAATCGAATCGAAAGAGTTTGGAACAATTGGAACTTTGCGAATCCAAACTGAAGGAAATGTCAAGAGAAATGATATTTGACTGTTTCAAAAATAACAAAAAAAAAAATATATGTGGTTTAATCGATTACGACCGTCGAATCAAATCGAATCGAATCGAAACCTAACTGAGCTGATAGGAACAATGTAGCCCAGGCTTTAATTGGTATATCGCTTTCCCTGGCCCTGGCCTTATGGGTAGTTGGGTAACTTTGCGACCTATTGAAGTAACTATTTTTTGCAACTGTCAAATTAATAATATTTGTCACGACGATTTACTATGTTAAATTTTTTTGCCCAAAAAAATCAATCTTTTTTCAAAAAAATAATTTTTAGTAAGATTTACTCCTCCATTTACCAATACCAATATACTTTTGGTAATTTTGAAGTTTCAATTGTCAAGTGGTATAGTTAAAAAAAAAACTGATTTTTTTTTGAAAATAGTGTTTGTTCAGAGAAGTATTTAACATTAAATTATAAATTAACTGAATAAAATTATGGAATGTCCCTTAGCTGAATTATTTTCTTCTTCTTCCAACTTAAATTCAACTGTCAAACCACACAAAATACAAACACAAAAAAAATCAATCTCGGCCAGTAGTGTTGGTTTTGTCTCGGCGCAAATTTCTTTGAACACAATCTCATATTTTTTGATCTGGTCAAAGAAATTTAACATTAAATTTACTGAATATTCGATTTCGACATAATATTTTCACTAATTTTTATATTTTCGATATTCTTTGTAGTTTATAATTTCTTTTTGTAGTTCAATATTTAGCGCACCGGAGCTACATGTAGTTCCGGTGGATATATAATAATCATACTTCATACATAAGATACATTTACGCTGTGATTACACTTGCCATAAATTCCTGATAGAAATGTTAGACATTTCTATCTGATATTTTTTTTTGACAGGTAAAAAAAACACGCTGGCTATTTGATGTCAGATATTTCTGTCTAACATTTCATTTTAATCATGTCGTCACCAAGAAAACAATTAGCTATAAAAATATTAAAATAAAAATATTTTTAATAATATAGTTGTTCACACCTCAATAATATGTATCTTTTATTTATTTAGTAGTAAACTATTTTTTTTCCGCCAAATAATCACCCCAAAGTTATTAAATTTTAAATTTCAGGATCAAATATTACATTTTTATCAAATATCGCCATTTGCAAAATAACAAATGTCAAAAAAAATCTACAAAAAAATCTGAAAAGTTGTCTAGAGAAAAATCGTGATTTTTCTGTCGGGACAGAAATCCTGTCTGGTTTACACTTGACATTTCGTAGACAGAACATATGTTCTGTCTAAGAAAAAGTCTAGTGTAAACCGCAAGTTATTGATAGAGCGGATAGAGCATAGATAGCAATAGCATATTTAATAGTCATCTCTATGGTCTATCTCTATGCTATTGCAATAGCATAGAGATGACAGATTTATTGTTATTAATTTTTAAATTTTTATGTATGATTTGATGTTTGATGTTATGTTATTTGTTATAACAAAGTTGAAGTGGTGGAGTGGAATCTAATAGAATAGAATAAGAATATATTTTTGTATAGTAGAATGAATATATTTTTGTAATTTTGTAATAAATATTTTTAAATGATTTTAACAATAATATTGATCATTTTTTTTTAGATATACAAATTAAAATTTATATAGCAATGAGTCACCAAAAAAAGCCATGGGAAAAGAAATTATATTTAAAACAGGATTATGAGGATAATTATACTCCACCATCATTCCTGCAAGATATGCAAAAAAATAAAAATGTTAGATTTTTCACATTAACTGAAGCTATAAATGGTGCAACAATACTAAATAATCAAATATCGTGTATAACTTTATTCCTGTCAATATTTTATTCACTTTATACCGATATTGTTTCACCAACCGAAGTTTTTGGCTCAATTAGTGTAATAACAATAATTGGTTATGTTTATTTTATTTGTAATTATGGCCAACAAGAACATGATATTTTAGATGATTGTAAAACATTATTAACATTTTTATTTTTTGGTTATATATTCTCACCACCAATGTACCAACTTACAGATGCCATTAGTACAGATACAATATTTTCAATGACATTTTTTGTATTCTTTTTAAATTTAGTTTTTCATGATTATGGATTATCGGTAGCAATTGTATCGAAAGTAATATCAATAAATGCTGCAATTTTTGGATCAATTTGTTTAGCATCAAGATTATCATCATCTTATCACGCATTTGTGTTATTAGTAGTTTCTGTGATATTTTTTGTTCTCTATCCAATATTAAGGGAAAAATATTGGAAACCAATCTATTTATTACCAATTGTCTGTTTATGTTCAATATTATTGTTTAAATTTTCAACACCATTATTAATAACTTATTTAATAATTTTAATATTTATTAATTTATTTTGTCCATGGTTATTTGTGCGATTGCAAAAATATAAAGCCAATATTCATGGACCTTGGGATGAAGCTAGCGTTAAAAAAACAGAGGAAGAATCAATAAAAGAAGATAAATTGAAAAAATGTAAATAATTTTAAAAGAAGTATGCCTAAAATATATATATAATTTATAATATAAAAAGTTTATCTTATTGTTTTAAGACCTAATGTAAATAATATTATTTCCGCGTATAATTTCATAACCAGATCTATGCTGTGGTATTTTACTAAATCTTGTTTAATTATTTTATTATAAATATGCTTTCAATTTTAGTTTATTGTTAGTAGAAGAAAATTAAAATAAACAAGTTCTTATATATATATACATATACACCATAAATAAAAAAATCCCAATATTTATTCTGGGTTTAAATATGAAAATAAAAATCATAAATAAAAAAGCATTATAAAAAAAAATAATAAATCCTAGATTCCATAAATGTTGATGTTAAAATCTTCTAACGTTCAAAAAATACGCAACGATAAAATTAATCTTTCAAAAGTATAGTTTTTATTTGTTCTGATTATAAAAAATGGTTACAACTTAATTTCACAATTTTCCACACTGTAAAGGAATCTTGATTCATTTATAAAAGCAAAATTTACAATTAAAAAAAAATACTAATTATCTTTACAAAATCTACAAATTTTTTATATTAAAAAGTTAAAATTATGGTATTAATTAGTAATTACATATTCACTTGTAATTTTTTTTTTTTTTTTTATAATGTTTACTGTGCTGTATTTAAAAATTCAAAATTCTTAAAATATAATAAATAAAAACTACAATATTTGATTGGAAAATATATTTAGGAACAGAAAATTAAAGTACATTTGATTAAAAAAATACTATTAAAGATAAACAAACGTTTTTTATTTATAAAAATTTAATAACATAAATAATTTTTACAAAATTTATTTCAAACAAGATATAAAATAATATTTTTTATATTGCTAATAACAATTAAATGTTTGTATTTCTTTTCTTTTATGAATGGAAAAGTAATAATAAATATTTCAAAAATAAATATTTACTAAAAAAATTATATATAATAAAAATATAGGGATTAATTAAAATGATTGCTAATTTTTTTTTACTGTTTTATTTTTTAAAAATTTTATTAAATAATCTTGTTATAGTTACGTAAAACTTTTTTTTTATTAATTTCTATTTATCCTATGCTATATAAAATGTAAATGTATATTTTAAAAATTTGGAATCCTGAACACACCTGGCAATTAACTAGAACAGTGATTTTTTTTAAAGAAATTTAAATTAATATAATGTAAATGATTTGTGTTTTTTATATAATTGAAGCGCTAATTAATAGCTTAACATTCTGAAAAAAATTTTGCACATGCTTTTTAAAAAATTAAAAAGGAAACTTTATATTTTTTTAATTATACATGACAAAAAAAAATATTTGGAACTTAATTTAAATAAAAAAAAAATCTAGAATTCATTTTGTCATATAAATAAGATGTTCACAATATTTTTGAGTGTAATAAAAAATTATAATACTACACGATTTTGAACTATATTCTTATAAAAGCAAAAGAAAGTTTTCGTCAAATTATATAAAATTTGGTAATTACTTGAATATTTATAACATTTCTATTTTATAATATATAAATTTCCCAACACATATTTTTTTGTGTTGTCTCTTTTCATTATTAACTATTTCAACATTTTACTTAAATTGTCTTTAAAAACTCTATTAGTTTTTTAAATTTTTTTTTTTTTTGTAACAACACATCGTTAACAAGTTTTAATGTCAATGTTTTCTATTATTTTTTTCGGATTAAAAAACAAAAACTATTTTAAATTTTAATTAAAAAAACTGTTTTATTTTTATAATTGTATCAACAGAGCTTAAAAAAGGATATTTTTTTTAAAATTATTTTTCATATTACATTATGACCACACAAAAATAACAAATCTATGTAATTTGAATTTGAAATCTAAAATTATTACTATTTTTAATTAAAGAATGTTTAGGCTTGTTCATAATTTCCCAAAAAATTAAGTTCAGGTATGTTGTATTTGTTGTTGTTATATTCACAGCTCATCTTATTCAATAATATATTATTAATTAATTTAAAATTATCATTATTTGTATTAAAATTATTAACTAAAAATGAATTTATATTATTATATTTGGTGATGATGATGAACATGATAGTTATTATGTTGATGTAATAGCAATTGTTGTTTATTGATTGTTTCATCTGTCAAACAGGAACTTTGGTTGAATCATCAGTTATTGTTATTGGTGATATATTTGAATCTCCACCACCGTCCAAATCATTTCGATTTACAGATTCCAAAAGAAAACCTTGAATTAAATAAATAAATAAATGTAGTCACCAGATTATGATAAAATTTAAATGACAAGGTTTGGTTTACATTAAAGTTAAGTAAATAACCAAAAATTATTGTCATAAAAAAAACTTATATTATTTACTTAAATTGTTCTAAAAATAATTATGAAAAAAAATAATAATATATATATCTTACAATATATGTAATTTAAATCTAACATTTAAAATATTTTGCGATATTATACAGTGAAACACTGATGACTAAGTAAGAAGAATAATAACCAAAAAAAATATGGAACTAGTAAGGCTCTGATCATTTTAAATATCAGAAGTTTGGATTCCGAATAATATCTGTGCATTTTCACTGTTTTTCTACCATGATCCGAAAAATTGTTGTTCACAACAAGTTTATTAATAAGATTTAAATTCTAAAATAACAAATCTAATTTAAATTCATAAAAAAAAAAAAAATCGAGAACAATTTTAAATATTTGTTTTATGTTAATTTCTATAATTTCTTTAAATAATTTTATTAAAAAAGTAAATATTATTATCGGTCAAAAACACAATTTGCAATTTATTTGAATAACTTTATTTTTTGTTTATATTTAAAATTATGCAGGAATTATCTACCCGATTCAAAACCAAATATATATATAATTTTATTTTTATTTTCTTATCGTGTTTTAGCCTTGTTCCATATATTTTTTATGATATTATCAAAAATCTAATATGCTTAAATACAATTTTTCTTATATATTTTTTATTAAATTTTATACCTGATTCCATTGCATCATTAATATTAATTCGAGTATTTGCTGAGTTTCTTTGGCGACACATAAATGGTGTTGCGACTGCTGGTGGTAATTGCGACTAAAAAATAATAATAATAAATATTATAAAATTAAATGTGTATAAAGTAATAAAAAATTTTTCCTACCACTTTATTATTTGTTTGACAACATGTAGCTTTTATACATCCTTCTTCAGTTGTTGGACAATCTAATGCACAACCATCTTGTGATCCACTAATATTCAAACTAGATGCACCATCTGATAAATTTAATGCTTCTAATTCAACAAATTCTGGTTGAATTGTTGTCGAATGTATACCTTCATTATGAAAAAATTCTTTAACTTTTTCAGCAATTTTCATATACTCTGATAAATTACGACATCTGTTAATGGTTTTTTTTTTATAGACATTTTTTTAATTAATTAACTTAATAATGAATATTTTATTTTTCTAGTTTACCTAATATGAGCTGATGCGATAATTCTATTGCCAGCCAATTGCCATACATGAAATTCATGCACAGCCAGTACACCATCAACTTTTTCCAATAAACGTCTTTGAATAGCATCTACCTAAAATTTTTTATTTTATTTAAAAAAAGTTAAATTAAATAATTTAAAAATATTATTTAATACTTGAATATGTGTTGGAACCGTTTGTAATAATATTAAAGCTGATTCTCTAAGTAATGGCCATACAGAATGTAATATTAATAAAACAAGAACAATAGATAAAGCCGGATCCATATAAAAACGATATTTCCAATTTGTTTTCCATACAACCATTGCACTTATTATAACAATAACACTACCAAGTGCATCACTTAAAACATGTAAAAATGCACCTCTCATATTCATTTGTGATGAATCATGTGAATGTCCATGACTAGTTGCTTTTTTAACTGGTTGTTTTTCCTACAAAGAGACAGATAATTTATTTAAATACATAATTTATTATCATTATTTATACATACATCATATAATGAAGTGTTATCTTTGTCGTCAGTATTTGCTAATTGGGATAATTTACTATGATTACTAGTTAAACCATGAGAATGTCCATGATGTCCACCATGTTCTAAATAAATTTATATTTATATATAAAATATTATCAAAAATATTATAATATTTAATATATACCATAAAGTAAAGCTATTCCAATAACATTGACTAAAAGTCCAATAACACCAACAGCAACAAGTAGTTCTGGTTCATGTATTGGTTCTTCTTCTATAAATCTATAAAAAAATTATATTGTAAAATTGGAATATTAATACCATATATAAACTAATTTTAAAAATGAACCAAAATAAAAGTTTTGTGTAAAAATACATCATAAAATTAATAACTAGAAAAAGTTTTGATGTCAAAATTTTAAAAATATATGAAAAAAAAATATTTATATTTATAAAAACTTTTTGTTAATATTAATTTATAGAACAATCAAATATAAATTCAATCTATCTAATAAATATTTACCTTTTACAAGCTTCTATAGTAATACTAAAACATAATGCAACTAAAAATACAGCATTTACTAAAGCACCTAAAACTTCGGCTCTTGCCCAACCAAATGTATTTTTGGACCATTTTTTTGGTGACATCTGTTATTGAAAATAATATAATTAATTAGTTTATTTAAATACCATATCTTTTAAGAAATTTTATTTAACTGACAAATTCAATTTACCTTTAATGATAAAAATGATATAACCAAAGCTGCAATATCACCTAACATATGAAAACTATCAGCTACTAATGCCATTGAATTTGTAATATAGCCAACAACAATTTCAACAAAGAAAAAGAATGCTGTCAACCACATCATTGATAATAAACGACATTTTTTCCCAGTATATTTACTCATTTTTGCAAATCTAGAAAAAAAAAATTTAATTAATTATAAAATTATTGGAAAATTAATAAATATAATAAATATGTAAATAATTATAATTAAACTTTTAAAAGAAGTACCGAAATTTAATTGTCATGATTGAAAGTCAAATTATTTGTTTGTTTTTAAATATTTTATTGGTTAGCACACGAGTAAGGAAGTAAAATATTTTGTTGAGGGTTGGAGAAGAATCACAACTGAATCGTTCTTCAAAAAATGTCTATTATTATTTCCTGTTTTCCTGATTTGAAATTGTGTTATATCGATAATTTTCTTATTATTATTTTCTAATAATTTTTTTTTTATATATATATTTCCCTTTTTTTTGTGACAATTATGTAAAAATAAAAATTGTAAAATCAATCTTTATTTTTGTTTGTTTTAGCTTTTGAATGCATGCCAAGTGAAAACAAATACAAAAAGGGGAAAAATCTTAAATGTGGAATATAATTAAGGAATATAAATTTATCTATTAAAAATGTTCCAAATTTATTTTAGGGGATTAAATTTGGGTATATATTTTTATATGGACGGTTTCGAAATTCCACAAGATAAAAATTACTATAAAAATTGTTCCTTGACATGATTTTTGAAATTTGTATAGATAAAATTTTGTATTTTGATACTTATCTTTTTATTATAATGTTAAATTTGTAAATATAAATTAGTCATATTTGAATGTACGGAAGATACTAATAAAATATTGAACTAAATTTTTCATATAACGAGTAATGCAATCGTACATAGAAAGGGTCTATTCAAAATTATCCATACAACTTTTTGATTTTGTTTTAAAACATTATTATCACAATTTTAATTTTTTACTATAAATATAGTCAAACAGGATCTGTTGGTAAAAGGATCGTAATGGAACTACGAGTCAAGAATTATTTATTATCAATTATGATTCTCCGGATTTTTCATATTTACAGATTTACACTGAATTAAATAAAAATGTCAGCAAAAAAGTAAGAAACAAAGAAGTATTCAATCAAAAAAAAAAAAATTATGTGAGAAATATCTGATACGAAATTGTATTGATGGACCACTTTTAGAAGACAATGTGGAGATAAAGTTGGCATACACTGCGAAAAGTTTAATCATTATTTTGCTCTTCCAACAAACTCTACGGTATTTAAAAGTGAAACTGCCATAATTGAAATCGTTCTATAAGTCCTCATCCGTAATGAAAACAATTTGAAACAAATATTGTAAAATACTTCAGACAGTTAATAAAAGCCCTTAAAAAATGAGTCATAATATTAAATTAAATTACAATAAGTGCGAGTTTACTCTAACAACATGGGTCATGATGCAGCAGGTAGAAATATTAGCAAAAAAAGAGCTTAAATTTTCAGCCACATAACATAACATCGTGAATCTATGATGGGAAAAATATATGAAAATATCCACAAATATTATAACACCATTGTGCTAACCGAAACCTTTGCATAATTTAGCTTTAAAGTGGACACGGTTGCTTAGCTTTTAGCACATCATCTAAACTGTAAACTCGAATATTTGCAGTTCAGGCCTAATACGGAACGAAAAACATCAACTTGTGCCGTGCCGCTTTGAAGAAGGTAGAAAATTAGACGAAACATACCATACTTATATTCGGTATTATTTAAAATTTTGAATTTAATTATGATAAATAAATTGGGTGCGGTCAAGAATTCAGCCGCTGCTCAGTTTTTGCAGTTAGTCGGTTATTAATTAAGATTTGCAGCAAAAGCAGCGCAATCTGTCGGATTAAAATTCAGAAAACAACCGCAGCAGTTGCAGATATTGCAGTCGACGACGATAGGCTGCAAAAATTTTAATTGTATTTTTTTTTTAATTTAATTGTTGTGTATATATATTCTCAAAATGGTTGATAAATATTCTGAAGAGTAAGGAATTCAATTGTTTATAAATTTAAATAATTTAAAATATAGTTTTTAGTGTTAAATATTGACAATTTGCAGCCGGTCGTACAAATATGCAGTCAAAATTTTTGCATATTGGCTGCTTTTCAATATTTTGAGGCTGCATAAACTGCGCAGCGTCTGAATTCTTGACCGCACCCTCGTATTTACTGAACATAATTCTAGTCTAAATTCTTTGTTCATATATATTTTATTTTTGATTTGATTGTTGAAAATATTGATAAAACAAACTTTCTGATTATGTCCAGTAAATTGTGGAAAATTCTGATAGATGAAGACAATAAGGAAATTCTGTATTCTGTATTGGTTTTGAGTAATAATAAGTTGTATATTAGATATGGAATTTTACTTCATAATAGATCAAATATTCCTATTATTTGTAGAGTGATAGCATTTTCACCCTTTTATTTACTATACTAGAGCGGGATAAATGACTTTGCTGAATGATGAGATCAAACATTAAATTTAAAACAGATTTATTGCTTGCCTTTCGCACTGTAACTTGGGGTTTTTTTTCTCAGGGTCTGATAAATACATTCAGAGTAATCAACGGCCGAAAATGTTAGTGAATACAACCTCCCTTTGTGAATAGTAAAAAAAAAAGAAGATAGACAACTATTTTCTTTTTGTTTTTGAGTGACGACGACTAAGCGTAGTTATCGCCTTATAACATGTTTAAGTTCATGGTGGAGACAAGGAAGCTCCTCGTTATTTTTAAACATGAATACATTTCTTTGATGGTTTATTTTGGTTAATAGGAGAGGGAGGAGGGGTTTGGTATTTGTAAGTTCACATTAAATAAAAGAAAGTATACAATAGAAAATAAAATGATTAAACATATACTTCCATCCACTGAATTCAATGTAATATGTTCGTTCAAAGAACGGAAGTAAAAGAAATGTTCTATTTTCAATGTACAGTGTAGCGAAAATTTTCTTTGTATTCATCTACAAGAAATTAATAATTTCATAAAACTTGACTGCCATGTTGTATAGCTAAATTTTACAAGAACAAAAATATATACAATTATTTAAAATATTTTATTTAAATATTAAAATTATAAATTATTTACTATAACAAACTTTGAAAATATCACAAAAAATAATACCAATTTAAATAATAAGTCCTCATCATGAACATTCCTTATTTAATTTTAAACGTTTGATACAAATTGCTGAAATACCAAATGTGGTAGCATATCTAATTGGACTAATAATTTTAAAAAGAAGAATTGCTAATAAATAATGTGCAAATTGTGATTTTTGTGCTTTTTCAAGATTTGCTTCACTTAAATGGCACATTCTCAGTAATGGTACCATATCAATTAAACCACTAACAGAAAGACAATAAATACACAAAAACCAGAAAATTGATGTAATTAAATGAACTGGTACAACAATATACCAACATTTTTTCGTTGCATTTGATAATTTAGTAATTAATTTTGAATTTCTTATTTTATCAACTATTTTTAAAGAGCTTTTTGATTCAGATTTTTCTCCATTTGTTTTTTTTGCAAAATTTAAATTTATATTTGTACTAAATTTGCCAATTGAATAATAATTATTTAGTTTATTGAAATTACTATTTCGTTGATTAAAAGAATCGGATTTTGTTAATTTTTGTATATAGAATGAAGAAGATCTTGTATACATTTCATATAGAAATAATTTTTGAATTGTATTTTTAATAAATGATTTATTTTTGTACATTTTATTGGCATTTTGGCAATAGTTGAGAGTTATTATATTGATTAAGAATTTATTACTTTTATTTAAAAAAATTATAAAATTAAATTTTATTTAGACATTAATTTTATTAGTAAATTTGAAATGACTATAATTGAGTGACAGAAATTTTGGGTAAATAGATTTATAACCAAATAGATTTATAACCAAGTAAAATGTTGCCACTTTCATACACAAAAGGCTCTATCTAATGTCTAAGGTTTATGTTTTTTTATTAGGGCTTTATATTAAAGATTGGTTATGTTAACATTGAATCTATCAAAATACATTGTTGGTTAATAAAGTAAAATATGAACAAAGCAACATTCAAATTATTCACAAGAATTGACATGTTGCAAGAGTAAGATTGGCAAATATCTGAACATGCATAGGATGAAAGGAGGAGGAGGAGTCAATGTGTTATTTTCTCTGGGTTCAACAAAGAAAGATTTGGAAATTTGGAAATTCCTTCATGGATAACTTTGTGGAAGCAGGCTGGATGCTACAATGAGGAAACACGTGAACGACTGGACAGTACAACGTGCCGTTCAGCACATGGAGAAAGAGAAAGTAGCCCCATATCCTTTAAGACGAACAGCAGTCAATCAAAAATAGAAATTAATTGAAATATAGTCGGATAGACAGAAGATTTGAAAAATTGCTATTAACTAACTAAATATTGACCAAAAAATGATGATAATTCCGTGCAAATTAATTTAAACCAAATAATTAAAAACTATATAATTACGCGAAATATTTTATAAATATAAAGTAAAGTGGATACAAAAAAATTATATTATATAGACCATGTGGTAAAAAGTTAATGAATGAGGGTTAACAGTAAGTAACACTAATAATCATTTTAGTTGCTTGACTAATAAACTTGGCAAAAAAAAACATGAATTTCATGGAAAACAAATAATTTACTCAAAACATATTTTTTTTAATGTTTGTTAATATTTCTTTATTTTCTAACAACTTTAATATTGAATTAACAAAAAGTTTGACGTAATTATTCATTTTTATTCAGAAATTTGGATTATTTTTCTTTAAATTATGAAAAATAATTTTTGAAATATTTTATTCAAGAATATTTTATGACCACAAAAAATATTTTATTATTGACAAATATCATCAAAAAAAAATAAAAGTTTTTTTTTTTTATTTTTTAAAATGAGTAATTAAAAACACGCCAAATGAAAAGTTGTAAAATCATAATTTTAAATATACGCGAAATAAAATAATGAAAAACTAAATAAAGATTGTAAAAACAATTGAATTGTAATCATAAAAAAAAATTAAAAAAAAGATAAAAAAAATTCTCCGAATAAATTTTTTTATACGCGTTATAAAGTTATGTTTTATATTAAGACAGATTGGTATTATTTCTGTGCCCAAGCCCAAGATATGAAAATGTAAAGAATTATTGGAACTACTGACGCAGTATGTTTTGAAACACAAATTCATAATTCACTTATAACTACCGCAAACATGATACTAAAGCAATGGATGATTTATTTAATAAAGCAAAGATAATAGATAACTGCGACACTGTTAGCGAAAACAGACTCCCAATTTGTGATATATGATTTTAAAATTAACTACTCCGTAAGTTTGTAGATATGAAAAACGAAAGCGATACCAAAGTTGGAAGCTGTGAGGTACTGGCTTACTTTTAGATGACCAACATGACTACTACTGTGATCGCAGGGATATTAAGAAGAAACTGAATTCTTTATCACATTTATTAGACCTATTTATTATAGATTAAAAATTTATGATTTTTGTAACATGGTATTATATCAAGTATCACAACTAATTGCGTTTAAATAAAGGTGAAATTACATCTAAACTTGTAGTCTAGTTTGTATTATATAATCTTTGTATTATTTAATTAATAAAACTATCAATTTTCGTATTTATAAACTTATGAAAAAACTTGTTTGCGTATAAAACGTCAATGACTTTCAACTATAATTTTTATATGTAAATATTAATTAAAATGAATAATCTTTTCGTAGAAATTTAATCAATTCAAAATTCTCAGAATTTGTTATCTTAAATCCGTGAAGCATAATATCTTTTGCTTAACTAAATTATCATAAGTTTGCAATTTTAAAATTATTGGTAAATGAGTAATTTTACCGATATACATAAACATAATAAAAAATATATTTGGTTCAAGTAAATTGTTGGCTATAAATCCATCTACTAATTAAATATAAAAGGTCGAATGAGATAAAAATTACGATTTAATTAACGTCGAATGAGATAAAAATTATGATTTAATTAATTATCTGGTGGATGGATATTTCTCTAAATTAAATAAGAGTTCTTTTTAAATCATTTTAATACATATTACAAGGCCACAATCCCATCCCACAGCGTCGTGAATGTCGCGATTATTTTTTTGGATGGAGCCAACAGGCTACATACTTTTCGAGAAAATATCATAAATTTTAAGTGGGTCCATTGCCCATAATAACCCTCCCTCCTTTAAGCATTTTCTACCCAACGTGCAGTTAGGGACTCATCTGTTTCTTCTAAATATTCTGAAAGACATTTACATTGTCTACCATTGGCTATTGAGGTCAGTTAAATTAAGTCTTAATATTCAAAACAAAGATTTAAAAAATGTGAAATTTAAAAAGTTTTAAAATATTTTTGAGGTTAGTAGTAAATTCTTTATTCTTTCAATTGTAAAAATTATGTGATTTTTATAAATTTTTATATTCTTGAATTTTTTAACAATATTTAAACAAATTTTGGCGAATATTGTAAAAACAAATATAATTTTAGCAATGAGATATTTTTGTTGTTCTTGCTATAAATAGAAACATCAAATAGTACAAAAAACTATACAGTGAAAAGTGTGAATTGGAACTGGAACATTTTGTTTTTTGTTTAGATACATTGTTTAGATTAGAAAATTGTAAAGTGTCAAGGTTAATTTACACATTTTTTTATAAACAGTTTGCCAATTGTCAAGGGAATATTAGTTTCAATTGATAATGTTTGATAAAATAAATCTGTTAATTCAAATGACAAATTTTTCTATTAAATATAATACTACAATTAATCGATTTAAATCCCTAAAAAAAAAGTTAATTATATAACATTAATTTTAATCCTACACCTGACAAGCTTGTATTTTAATCCTATACCTGACTAGCTAAATTTGATACCGCAAGAAATTTTGAGATAATTATTTTTATTCGTAAGCAATTTTGTACAGAAAGATTACATGAAGTTATGCAATAAAATTATTTAAGTATATACACTTAAGTATAATTTCAATCATTATAAATTTTTATATTTATAATTTTCTTGTAGAAAAATATACAAATAAAATCTGATTATGTTACCAACAATTATGGTTTTCCGAATCTTAAATATTCTCACATTATTTTATTTCAAATAAATTTATTATTCCCATGACAACAAATAAATTTCAATTTAAAAGAAAACTCATTGAATAACAATTCTAACGAATATGAAAGCGATAATTTTTAGACATTTTCATTACTTATTTTCAACTATTACATATCGTGTGTAAATTATGGTGATTTACAACAATCGCTACAAGTAACGAATTATTTATCTGTAATTAAACTATACAAGGCTTCGGGAATTAAAGTACCTAATGTCGACAAGAATTACTGTACTAAATTACCATAGCTTATTGAAAATTACAAATTCGTATATTGTAATCGCAATATACTTTAATTCATATGAGCAGCGTATTACAATATCCGGCTTTACGCAATGTTATATTCTGGATTTATGATTTATTCCCTGGAAAGTGTGAAAACATTGCTTTTTATATGGCGTGGCGTGGCAATATCAATTTCATTTTAATACTGTTTTTCAAAAGTCAGACAAATGAACTTCTTTCACGGATAAGTAGTTTGTTTCCAAAGATAAGTAGTTACATACATTTTAAAAAAAAAACCGTCAAAATGTGTTCTTGGAACTCTTAACCTTCATGGACACACTAAAATTTTATAGTGTAAGGTGTAAGCCACCCAGGTGGTACTCGTGTGTTCTTAAGAGGAATATATATGTTTCCAACAGTATTCCTCAAAACTGGATACACTTATTTTTCAGTTAGAGTACATTTAAAACAGATTATTTCTTTCTAGGTAAACTAAAATCTCAGCCCAAAAAGAAGTATTTCCGTCAATTACTTATTTATGAAAAACTTTAAAAAAATATCTTCAAGAATTATCTAGGTAGTCCCGGTGTACCCAAAAAAGATTAAAACATATGAAAAACTAGCTAGAAGGGGGTAGATAATTTCAACATGCTATGAAATTCGGAAAATGATAAATTTTCAAATTATTTGGAAATAAAAATGATAAATTGAAACATGCAAACGTAATTTTAATAATAGAAAAGTTAATTAACTTTTTAGAAAATTACGAATAAATAACTACAATTTACCAGATAAAAATAAACAAATTATATAAAATTATATAAATAAATTATATTATAATTTATAGAAATTTTATATACCAAATTGAAACCACAACAAATTTTCATTCGCTTTTCATCCACAATAATAGAATTAATATTTAACAAACAAGTAAAACTAAAATTACATAAAATTAGTATATATTTTGAAGAAAGTTATTATTACGAAAACTAACAATTTCGGAATAACATAAAAAAATAACATTTAAAAAACAAAGATTTTTTTTTAATTAAAACGACTAAACGGAAATATTTTTATCATTTCAAAACATATTTTTTACCAATATTTTTTGTGATATTTTATTGTTATGTTTTTTGTAGGGGAAACTCTTAACAAAACTCCACTTACATAAATTATATCATCCCTCTTTGAAAGTTAATTGAAAAAAAACTGCTAAAGTAAGGGTAGCCCAATACACGGAGTTTGTTAAAATATATATTTGTAAAACAAAAAAAAAAAATAAGTAATGTTTCCAAAATTTCAGACATCATTTCTATAATCATTGTTAGCTAAACATTAGAAAATAAAAGCGATAACCAACAATTATAATAAGAAAAAAATGGCAATATTATATTGGATGCTATATGAGACCCTAAGCCAGATGTCAAAGATTACGTGTAGAAACGTGGACCAGTATCGAAAGCGCTAAAAAAAATCAAAACTTTTGAAATGTGTTGCTACAGAAAAATCCTCAGAATTATATGGTGTGATAGTCACCAACTTCAATTTATAATGAAATACAAATAGTATATGCAATAAAAACCCGTGAAGTAAAGTATCTAGGTCAATGCAAATTCAAAATTCTATAGTTTGGAAAAGAAGTCGTGCAATCTGATGGCTTGCTAATCTTTTCGAGTGGTTGGAGTTGCCCTGTAGCAGAAATATTTATATTCACCAAGAAATTTTTTGTTTAAAGTCAGTTTTGATTAACAAAAAAAAGTTATGCTGTCCAACCTCGGGACCGGCGAGGAATACTAAGAAGAAGAAGATCATATTTGTATATAATTCGGGAATTTTGATAAGATCAATTGAACTAACTGACATAAAATTGTATGGGCATAAACTATAGATCAAATTTGGTTATATGCCAAATTTTATTTAAATCGAATAAAAAATTAGAATTATGCACTTTTTGAAACTTCCACACCTTCAAAAACGTAAAGAAAAAAATGATTTTATCGACCACCTTTCTATTACAACAACTAATATTTATATTATGATTCCTCGTACGAAAAGTATCTTATCTTTGAATCACGATGTAATCAATTTATGCATCGAAGAAAAAAATAAATAAATAAATTTTTATACTTTGGCGAAATTTGGGTTTAATTTAAATAGAAACTGTGAAAAGCTTTTCAAAACAAAACTAATAAAAATTCATTAATGAAACTTTTTACAAGCAAAAAAAAAACATAAATTGGGTTTTTATTATCTAATCAATTTTTGTTTTTTTTAAAAAAAAAGATATACTTTTTCATGGTACATCATAAAACAAATTAACCGAAAATATAATTATCAGAATTATTTTTTAATACTATTTTAAGGTCTTGACTTATGGTATTTATAAATAAAATTAATAAGATTAGGGAAATATTCAATAAATTTAAATTATAAATGTAATTTATAAGACAAAAAAGGGAAAATTGAATTAAAATTTTTAATTAAGTTTTTAATTGTTTGACTTAAATCAGGACTTTTATAGATATACAAATTCTATAATAAGAGTCGAGTTTGTTGCATGATATAAAAAAACAATATATTGAATATCTATACCTAAACCTTGAAACTACATTTGATTTAATATTGTACAATTTAAAGATGAAATTAATCTCATCAAAAAATTCATGGACTTATTATCCTGTTAACATTAAAAAAGTGTAATAAATTCCAACTTCATTTTTTAATTTCCCATGAATTATAAATTGAATTTGTAATAAATGGGAAATTATTTACACAAAAATAAGAGGGCGTAAAAAAAATTTATGACTGAAATTGTTTACACAATGAGATTTACCGTTTCAAATTCCCATGTGGAGCTATATCTCCCAACCAAAAATGAGCTGGAGTTAATTCAAATATGATTATTACCTTGAACTTGAACTTTTAACGTTTTGAGACTCGATTGTAATTATTCGGCTGTTACGTACAACATAAATAATCTATACTATAAAATATTTTTAAAAATCAAATATGCGAAAACTCAAAAATTTATATAAATTACAAACTTTATACTTAATAGCTTTATGATATTTAACCTAAATCATATTAAATTTGCAGATGATCCATCAATTTTTAATTCACTTTGTTAAGCCATAAACTAAATGGATAAATTTCTGACAACGAACAATGTTTAAAAATAAAAATATAAAAACGTACTTGAAAAACTTTGAAAAGAATTTGTGGAATTAAGGAATTGATTAAAATTTGATATCAGGAAAAAGTAAATAGATTAGATTGGAAATTTTAAAAATTACTTTAAATTTATAAAAGTTTGCATATTTTTAAATAATATATTATTTAGTATGATAAAAATGTTCTTTTAATTATCTTACCGATTTTTACTTATTATATAAATTACATTAAATTTTATTATCTTATATTTATATAAGAATATAACTTTCATTTTGAAATGGATTTACATTTTTTGGTATTTCATAAATTATCAAAAAACTTATTTAACTATAAAAATTCAAAATTACCAAATTTAAAAATGTCAAATATAAAATAAATTTACGTGTTTTGTTAGCTTAATTATTCCTCGATTTTAAACTCATTCATATGTGAAATAATTTCCTTAATAATACGTTTTAAATATTAATTAATTGCATACAAATAAATATATTTTTTTTAAAAAAATATTAAATAAAATAATTTGTTATGTAAACAAATGAATACCTTACTAAAATATTTAAATATAAAAGTATGTGAAATAAAATAACAAAACTTTTTGGTCAGCAACTAAAATAAAAACAATTTCCGCAAAAATAATTATATATAAATGTAATAATTTAACAAATTAATATAGACAGGTATTTCGTAACGATATTTATATTCCTAGAATTTAATTTGATTCATTTGTCTCAGAATTTAAAGTAAAATATTTTTTTTAAAGTTTCCTTATAAATTTGCTAACACTAAGAGTTTGTGTAAAGAGTAACACAAAACTCCGAGTTTGTTAAAAGATCGACGCTTTGTGAATAGTGTCAGCAACGCAATATCAAATATTCAGATTATAAATGTATTTTATATCATTATGGACCCGGATCCACTGAATTTAACAATCTCAAATTTTATGGCCACCAAATAAATTACGAAATTAAGTTGTGCGTATTATAACATAATATTATGAGATATTGCCCAACATGTATATAGATAGATAATAAAGGGGTCGTTAAGGCAGAAGTACGAACCTTGGCCTCCCTACACTGCGACCTAAAGAGATCTATTGTGCATACCCTACTAATATTTGGTCAGTTAATACCCAGGCTTCTGTAGAAGCGTAGAGTTTTGCTGACGACCAGACCCATGATTTCGAGAGGGCTCAGAAACCCTTACCCAGATGTGTCAGTACTTTTCGGACTACAGCTTCGCAATCGCAGAGGATGTGTTCAGCAGATTCTTCAATCATCCATACAGAACCGATAGTCACTATAATCAGACTTTCCAATTTTGTTTAGGTAATACTTGAGCGCGCAGTGGCCCGTGAAGAGGCCAGTTATTGTACGTAGCTCGGTTTGGTTGAATCTGACGACTTCTGTAGCCCTTTTGCTTGAGAAATCTTATGTTTGCCCAACATAAACAAACATGTACCGAATACCGAATACATATTATGAGGCGGCGTACGCTAATATTTTTGGAATATCCTTCTTTGTAATTTCGAGTTTTTCAACCGATCTTACAACTTCTCGTAATATTAAAATTTCGTTTGAAATATTGAAATATTAATTTAGTAGATTAACACTATATAAACTAACTAGAGCATGTATCGTGTTTATTACTTGTTGCGTGGCTATAGTATTGGGTTACGTTCGGCCATCGATAAAAATAGCCGGCGAACTTATTCGAAACTGTAGATTATCCAGCAAATTTTGTCTAAGAATTTTTCATCGAACTTTGCTTAAAAAAATATTATTTTTTATTCGCTTTTTCCACAAATTTTGGAAAAATTTAGTTTTTGCGTTTTTTCTAGTTAGAAAAAATATACGATAAAAAGTGTTATAAAATGTTCTCAATAATCTGCCACTGACATGTAAATATATATAAATAATAATTTTCAATTTTTAAATTAAATAAATAAATATAAATATAATTTTATCAAAAGAAAATAAGAATTAAAAGGAAAAAAAAAAACAAACAAACAAAAAAAATCACATTTCCGCATTAAAAAAAAATATGTAATTAGAAATATAATTTTTAATGATATATTAACCCGATGATATAATTAATATATATAAATGAAAAAAAGAAAAGAAATTAAAAGTAGAACAGATAATTAATATTTTATTAAGGTTTTTATATCATAGTTTACATACCAAATAGTGAAAAAAAACTCTTCCTTTTTAATATAATTACACTGTATTTATAAATACAACAATCTAAATTTTAATTAAATATTTTTTATAACTTTATACAAAGTAATTTTAAATAAACATCAAATTATTATCTTAAATAAAGATAAAATTTTGAAATTGTATTTATTTATAATTATTTATATAAAAAAAACATGTGCTCAACTACAATAATTATAATTATGATAAAAAAAATTATAATTATTATTAATAACCTAATTTAAAAAAAAAAAAAAAAAAAATTCTAGAAAGTTTATTTGATAAACCAATTGTGGTTGGTGGCAACAATAAAAAATGCTGGTCAGATAGTAGAACAGATAATTATGTCGGATAATGATTTATGTCCAACAATAATTTGTAAAACACATTACGTTGCTATGTTGTTAATACATTTAATTTAATACATCAATGTTTGCCGGCAACCTGTTGCAATAATATTTTAAATGAAGTTCACATAAAAAAGTTGTAGCAACATGTTCAGTATGAAACTATCAATCTACCGAATTTTTAACAGACTCCAACTAGATTTTAAAACCAACCTGTGCCAAATTTAATTCAAATCGGAAAATAATTAATGTATACGAAATTTAAGCCTGGACCCAGAGAAACTAACGACTCCAAGTTTTAAAGACACAAACTAAATAACGAAATCTACGATAATTATATTACCGAATCCAAATTTCAGGCACTACTTGTATGTCAAAACTAACGCGTGTTTCAAATGTCATTCAAATCGGATAACATTTACTGTATGGTGTAGATTTGTAGAACATTTAACATATAAAATATAATTCGAGAGAATTTTAACATGGACAGACTGAAGCTACCAACCAAACACCAATTACGGTGCCGTGTCATAAGGGCATAAGGCCATATGTCATAACGCCACAATTTTTACCAATATGGCTTTAAGACTCACTCGAATGGGTCATAACGCCATATGGCTTTAAGACTCATACCATAGATGGCTTTATGACCCTTTCGAGTGAGTCTTAAAGCCATATTGGTAAAAATTGCGAATATGGCTTTAAGACTCACTCAAGTGAGTCATAAAGCTATTATGGCGTTATGACACGGTACCCCAATTACATCACGAAATCAACTTGTGTGCCAATTTTTATTCAAGTGAAACCTTAACACAGTGGATATAGTCTAAATAACATTAGTTCCGTGACGTGAACGTTATAAAAAAATTAAATTATATGAAACTATATGGAATCTGTTATATATAAACCGTAAATTTTAAAATTACGGCGTCATGTATCATTTTCTAATCATAATGTTATGATTATTTTAATGGTTGGTTATGGCAAAAAAAAAAAATCGAATTAATTTAATTATTCAGAATTTTATGAAAAAAGTTATTTGATTTTTTTTTTTTGGATAAATTTCGTTATACATACTATACTCTTGAAAAAATATTAGTATTATTTTAATAAAAGAGTTGAAACATAAAAGTACTTAAATCAATAATTCAATATATAAGGAAAATAATAAATTATGTTTACAATATTAATATTTAAGTTACATATATATCAATATTTGTTCAAACAATTGTTTAAATTTTAAATTTATTAATTTCCATATCGACCATGAATAAATTAATAATACTATTAAAGCAAAGATTTTATAAATAAAACAAAAATCTATATTTTATTAATCAAGGTTAGTTTTAAGGTCAATTATGTCCTTTTTTATAAATCTATATTTGTAGTACTATACTAGTAAAATTGTTTTGAATCAATCATATTACAAATATCATTACACAATGATTTTATTTTAAATATATCACTGGATGATTTTTTATGAAATAAAAATAAATTAAATTCAATTTTTGTTTAAAAATATAAGTAATTTCAAAATTTATTAATGAAAAAAATATAAATCAAAACAAAAACTTTTCATAACATTTTAATATAATTGCAAAACGAACTTGAAATATAATAATAATATAATATTTAATCGTTTAGTTAAATTATCTTGGCATGATTTTTGTATAGAATACATAATTTTTATTGGACAAAAAAAATCATTGCGAAAGATAAATAAAAATTACGTTTAAATTTATTTAACTTATAGAAAATTGATTATTGCGAATTAATAAATATGAACTGAAAATATATTTAATATAAATTGATCGTGTTTAGAAATTAAAATTTTATTATAATATTGTATTATTATTCACCTGGTATATACGAATCTAGGGGGAGCAGATAACTCGAATTTATAGCTGTGCTCTGTAAGAACGGATCTAATTATGTTAAAAAAAAGACCTAATGCTTTAGAACAGATCAAATATAATTCGGATATTTTAGCATGGACCCAATACTCTAAATATCAGGATCATCAACTAGAGGACTAGAGCATGACAGCAACCTGTATTCAAATCAGATAAGGAGTATAACAGTTTTTTTTTTGAATTTTTGGAATGTCACACCTTCGAAAACATAGAGATGTTCATTTACAAAAAAAATATTTTTTTTTTCGATTATCAAGTCGTCCATGAGACTTTTCATAGTTATTCCCCTACTACTCGTAAAATAATTAACATATGTACTAATTTTTTCGATTACATATAATAAATAACTATAGACAAACAAATACATTGTAATAAATATTGAAATATCAGCATAATAACTGAGCAAAATTTTAAAATAAAATTCTTTTAACTTTTTTTGAAACGTAAAGTTTTCTGGGTTCCTAGATGTTCAATTCAATTAGTGAGTTCATAACAGTTTCATTTACATGAACATGACTGCAAAAATAACCAACGCAAATAAATTGCTAGCTCTCAGACTACAGTATTTGTATTTTATTGTAAAATATATTTATTTGTTTTCTTTTAAATAATTAACATATTACATTTTCAAGGGACAATCACGCGGAGGACTAAATTATTTAAAGAATCTGTACAGGTATACTTCAATTGCAGTGATATCAAATTTAATTAAAGTAACTATATATATAATATAAAATATATATCTATAATAATAATAAAATACTGATAATTAATATTGTATATATGAACAAATATTAATGCAAATAAAATTCAACCAACAATTATACACCGTATAAGTTTTAATTTATTTATATTATATTTATCTAATTATTAAAGTCTTATTTAGTTTAGCAACTGCACTGCAACTAAGTTAAAATAAGTGTCAATGACTTAATAAATAGAAAATATAACTCGGAAAATACTATATAGAAATTAATATTACTAAAATAATTATGTTTTATTAGTTTTGATTGTTAAAAATTCATGATATTTTTCTATCGGTGGTTATAACCTCAGATATTATATTATTATTAATTTAATTAAATTTTTTTTTTTAATTGTATGAGAAACGTGTTTATTTAGTGGTTAACCTACCTACGAATGTCATATGATTTTATTATACAAGCTATAAGTAGAAATAAAAATTATGTTTTAAGATATGAATGAATATAAAAATAAGAATTTTATAAAAGTTAGACTGTTAATTCTGAGGAAATTTATTAGATATAGTAAACCACACACCACAGGATGTCGATGAAACGGATTTATTCCACGAAACTTATGTTCATATTGAATAATGTTTTTTTTAAAAATATCTATTAATATATCTATAATTTGTTATATAAAAAGAATTTTCTTTTACTACAGTTAACATAAATAATCAATAAAATATTATTATGTATTTAATTTTAATAAATATTTAACGAAAATTTTAATGACAAAGAAGTTATTGTACTAAATATAATGTGAAAATTTGATTTCTCTGGATCAGAAGCTTGAATTATAAAAATAGAAATTTGTGCACTCGGAAAAATTTCAATAAAAATAGACTGCGCAATTTTGGGAATTTACAAAATGTTTTTGTAAAAATGTCAATTTTAATAATTTTCGACAATATATATATAAATATTTTTATTAAAATTTGATTATTAAGTATAGGTATTTAAATAAATATACTAATATAATGTTTATCAACATTATTGAAAGATTTGCTGTAAATATTCAAATGTCAATAAGTATTTTATATTGAAATTTAGAAACTGATATAAAAATACTAAATAAATTATTGTGCGTAAAAATGAATGATACAAAATTATAATAAAAAAAACCTTGAAGATAATATTAGAGATTTAAAAAAAAAAAAATCATTATTGTTTTTCAATAAATAGGAAATAAATCATTTATTTTGTTTATAATTATGTAATTAAATCTCTTTTTTGTGTTATCAATTTTAAAGTGGACCATTTCTCATTAAAATTAAATTGGATTTAATCAATTTTGATAGGTATATTCCTATAGTTTTTTTTGTAATCATCATTGTTTCAGAATCTATAATTTAAACAATAAGGAAAAAGGTTTATTTAAAATTAAATAGTATAATTTAAAAATATTAATGTTTTTGTTTATTTTAATTAAATATTTAAAAATCTAATTTATATAGTTATGTATATATATATAAATAAGGCAAAAAACAAAATCAACGACAGAAAAACTCAATTAATTTTTATATTTATATTACCTATCTATATGCATAAAACATTAAATTTATTTTTTGTTCGATTTTATTAAAATAGAGGTTGTATAAAATAAATCGAAAACCGACAATGTAAATATATCAAATATAATATGTTATGTATAATATATCTGGCTATATAGTAACAATATAAAATTGAAATTTTGGTGATTTTATTAGTTTGCTAAATTTGGTTTTAAATAAGAATGATTTAAATGAATAATCAGTCGATTGTAAAAAGAAAATGAGTCACGTATATAGAGAATATTTGAGTATATATATTTCAAATATATGTATTCTTTTTATCATTATATTCTTTATTAGGACTTTTATCCAAGCTTCGATATAAGAAATATAAAAAATCATCATTTCTTATTCGGTCTTCTTCATTTTTTTTATATATACATATATACTTATAAAAATTAATTTTGTAATTTTTTTAAAATATATCTTTTGAAGAAATAGTGATAAAATAAAGAACCAAATCAGACCAATGTCCTCCTTATAAATTATGCCAGTGAGTAGTTTTTTTTTCTCCTACTTGTATTTTAAATGTCTTTCATAATAATAAAGAAAATCTTAATTTTTTTTAAATATCTATTTTGTTTATCGTATATAAATAATTTAATATGTTCTACTTACTTTTATTCACTTTATTTATGTAAAAATATACAGTTTTTTTTTTTATTTATATATAAATATTTTAACTTCAGGATGGAGTTAGAATAAATTTCACCCTTCAGCAGAATACAAAATGTTACTTTTATGTCTTTTATATATATTTGGGGGTATTATACTATCCCACAATTCTCCAAATTTATACAAGTTTATTTACAGTATACTAAAGTCTAAAAAAATAATTCTAAAAAAAAAAATTTGCACTTGTCCCCAACACAAATTGAATAACGTTACTCGTATTTGATTTATTAATTATGGATAAAACAAATTTAATCTTCCATTAAAAATGAAAAACAATTTTCTATTTATATTATTTTACTTCTTAAAAAAAAAAAAACTACTGTTAAAAAATTATAATAAAATTATTTTTTGTCCGACATTACACATTTAATTTTAATTTAACTACATATATACTTAAGTGTTGGCCGAACGATTTTTAAATACTAATAAAAAAATGAATATGAAATTGATATAATGAAATGAAATAAAAGTGGAAAGTGGATCTTCTCCGGACTAATTTCTGTTTCTATACTTTGCAGACTCTAAATAAATTGACATTTTGATTATATTGACATATGGATTCTTTTGGAATTACATTTATATGAAGTAGAAACTGCAGTAGATTTATCGAATGAATTGTTGCTAGGGCGAAATCATACGGATTTTTTAATAGCTCTAAAAAATAAATCGGTAGCTTTTACGCACTTATAATTCCTCTCATACGTCATACCACTTCTGAACCGCGTTTTCACATTCAATCATATAAAAACCGTGTTTTTTATATTAAAAGTATTTCGTTAGCGAATCGCTTCAGTTTCGTTTTAACCGACATGATTTGTTGTTATTTTATTAGTAATATTAGTGTTAAGTGAAGTAGCAATTTTAGTTTTCCCGTCGAGTTTATTGAAAACAAGTTCATCGAATGCAACCTCAATAAATGAACATTACAAGTTCATATTAAAAAAAGTATATTACGTATTTTTAAAATAGCTAAAAAAAACCTTCGCAATCAAAAACGTTTTTACAAGGAATAGGAAATTCCCATTATTAAAAACCTTCTGTTCAAAGTGATTTTTTTTTTTAAAATAACAAACATACTTTTTTAAAAAATATCATCTGTACTTAAGATATAATTAAAAAATAATATTTGAACTTATATTTGAACTTATAATATATGAACTTATAATTGTCTAAACTTGCATTCGATGAACTTGTTATCGATGAAAACTTCGTATACCGTATTTTAGGCATAAAAAAAAATAGGTGACAAAAATAGGTTGTGTTTTATATTATATTACTAAAGCGGCCTATATGCTCAAACATGTTGCGGCCCATATATGATACACAAACTGTTTGTGAAGTCGCTTGACGAAAATTAAACTAATTTGAGTTTTAGCGGGCGCACTTACATATTTGACCGTGTGTAGTATAATCTAGTAATGTTTGTCTAACATTCACCAGCCGGCATTAAAATCTTGTGCAGTAAATATCTTTTGTAGTACAACAAACAGAGTTAAAAGTAGGGAAATATGGCTGGAATAATAAACAGTAAGTTTTGAAAAAAAATCAATTTTTAATAATTATAATTTTAGGATCTATAACAGTTCGAAAATTTAAAAAAATTCGAAGATGCAAAATCGAAAAGTTGCAGACAATCTTTCCTTTGGAGTAATAGCATTTCTCATGGAAGTATTTTGATTCCCAATAAAGGGTTTCATTATCAATAACAGTTCGCGATTTGTTCTTTGTCCGTTCTAAGGAAATTTTTAAAATCAAGAATAGTAGTTGAACAACATATGTGACACACATTACACGTATGTTGGACAACATGACACACCAAATTGGACAACATGTTTGAGAGTACATGGGCCGCCGTGATTTGATATCACTGCAATTGAATTGATAAAATAATAAATTATATATTTTTGGTATATTGGTACTAGATGCCATGTTACACCATTTTGTTAATTATGTCATTATGGTGGGAACTCTATATAGACAACCTTTTGGACCAAAATTAATCTTTTTTAAGATTCGTTCATTACAGTATACTCATTTTAACGTTCTAAGTATGTATTTTTATAAGTTAAGTATATTGCGGTTCAATCCGTATAGATTTCCATGTTATATCTTTTTTATCCATTGCTTACTCAATGGGATTCTACTCTAATTTTAGTAATATTTATATTCACAATAGATAGTTTGATATCGCAGCTGATTTTACAGCTGACTGTTTTCGAAAATTGGCAGCACGTTATTTTTTATTTTTAGAAATTTAAATAGATTTTATTAATGTTTTGAATGTCGAAAAATAATTGATTATGAATAACAAAACTGTTATTATTCTCATTACAGGCAGTCCAGGTTATTTTTTTATTGAAAAAAGAATATACAGTACATATTATTTTAATTTTAATTGAAATCTTTAATTTTTATTAAGGTGTAGGTAAAACAACTATAATTAAAAAAATTGCACACAAGTTCCATCAAACCTCTATAAGTGTGGAAGGATTTTATACTGAAGAGGTGCGGAATGATTCGCATGAACGGATAGGTTTTGACATAGTTGGCTTTAATGGTAATAGAGCTGTTTTAGCACGATCTTGGTAAATAATCGAGTCATAAATTTACTATTTTTGAAATTCCTAATTTCAGCGATGTTACCTCTATCATAAAACGACCTAAAGTTGGAAAATACACAGTTTACAATGATAACTTTGAAAAATTAGCATTACCAATTTTTCAAAATAATTCAATATGTAGCCTAATTATTGATGAAATTGGTAAAATGGAACTCCTAAGTAGCAATTTTGAAAAAGAAATAAGAAATATATTACCAAACCTTAAATCTGGTAAAATAAAATTAATTGCTACAATTCCGAATCGACAATCGTTAAAAATAATTAATGAATTAAAATGCATAGGGAATTCAAAAATATTTGAGATAACTAGAAATAATAGAAATAACATTTATCAAGAAATAGAAAAATGTTGTCTTGAAATGTTTAATTAAATACCTATTTGATATAAATTATAATTCAGATTTTTAATTTATTCTTCTCCGTATAAATTCCAATATACATATACTTAAACGTTCGATTTATCTCTCAACTTTTTTCATTTTTAACTTCTCTAATAGATTTTTTTCGAACACGTTTCGGTGATTTTTCAAAATCCATTTCTAAAAATATTTGTTCAGTTGCACGCCAAACCATATCCTGACGTTGAACTATATCTGTATAACGTGATTCGAAATTAACATCTGGTGGTAATAATAGTTCCCATTTTTTTTCGTAATTTAATCGTGCTATAGATTGAAGAATTTCAGTTGCTTCTTCGGGGGGTAATTGTGTTGAAATGATCACTTTTCGCCTATGTAAAAAGTCTTGTTTGGCAAATTTATAAAGCTAGAAAATTAACCATTAATTATTCTGATCTTAAAAACTAAAATTAAATTATATTTACAACATAATCCCGGCCTTTTATCATTAAGTCAGACGGAACACCATTAGCATTTGACAATGATTCAGCTGGATATAGAATTTCAGATTGTGGAACCCAATTACCGTGTATTACAATTCCAACTAATGGTAATGTTCTAAGGACCTAAAATTAAAAATTAACTGGTATTATATTTTTTTATTTTAAAAATGTTTTTCAAAATAACCTTTTCTGTTGTTATATTAGCATTACATCCTTCAAGTATACTCATAATATCAATAAAAGTCATCATTTTACCATCTTTTAAAATATTTTTCAATTGATCTGATAAATTTAAATGTTTTAATTTCGATTTACTAACAATTTTTGATGGTAATATAGTTTCTAAACTTTGATCAGATCTCTCTTGTGGTATTAATTGTTCAATATATTTTTTGGCACTTAAACTTAATGTATGTTCAATTGATTCCCTTGTATTAGCTAATAATTTTAATTTTTCTATTTCTGAAGCTGGTGATTGCCTTGGATGCCATAATGTTTCACACCATGGTTCATCACCTCCTAATTTTGAAGTAGTTGTTGGTGGTTCAGTACGTGCTTTACCTTTTAAACGTTCTGTTTCATTTCGTGAAAATTTCACTGTTACTTGTTGTAATTCTTCATCATCATCATTTTCTTGTGCAGCTTTTTGTTCAGATTTGTTACGTTTATCTTCTTTATCAAAATATGAAAAAGTTTGTTGCATTTGAAAAATATTTGCTAAAGGTGATAAATGAATTTCCTTATCTTGATATAAACCTATACAATAATTGTCCACATTTTCAATTGGCTTTTTACCAATAAACGATTGTTTATCCATAATACCAGATTGAAAAGATGGTCTATCACTTTTCGATTCTTTGCCCTGTTAATAAAATTTGATATTTAGTATAATCATAGGGAATTATTTTATGGATTTTTTATACTTTGCCATCAGCAGCAACTGCAAATTGTTTTCCCTTAAATCTATCATAGTGTTTTGATTCTGTATCAATGGCAAAATCAACTTTAACTTCATGGCTAATTGGTTTTACACAACAATTAACGACATCAGCATCAATTGGAGTAGTTTTACTTGGATATTGAAAAAGAAACAAATTGTTTTCTAAATTTTTTGACAAGAAAACTGGGATCTTTGAAAAAAAAAAATGTTAATAAATTTTAATTCAACTATTTTTTGATATAACAACTACCTCTTCAATAATAACATCTTCTTCATCTTCCATTTTAAAATTATTTGACTACTTTGTATATATAATTAACTATTCATATTATTTTATTTTAATTTATTTGAGAAATTCTAAAACAACGTGTGTTGTTTATATAGTTTAGTTTCGGTTTAGTTAGTAAAAAAAAGTAAAGAGAACTGTCAATGTCAAAACAGAGAAATATATAATTCTCGAAAAAATTGCCGTCTACCATATTCATATTCACAATAGAAAATATCAAAAATTTAATTGTTCGATTGAATTGCCACCTTTCGATGGAAATTGTAAGCTGTTTACACGTCTACAGTCTACACTGACGAAATTTATAAGAAGAAATCTTTGACAGAAGAAGAAATTTTATATATATGATTTTGTGTGGCGATGGAGATTCATCCGTAAAAAAGTAGTATAATTTCAATAGTTTGAATTTTATTAAATATTACAAATCATTTTAACTTTCCTGTTTTTGTATTATTAAAGTAAAACAATTTTTCATTTGATAATTTTTTATTTCCTTAAACTACTTACAAAAAAAAATGGCAAGTCCACGAACAAGACGTGTTTTACAAGAATTAAGACCAAATGATGAAAACAATGTAAGTTAAAATTGAAATATTCTTATTTTAATATTTATAATTTAGGCAAATTTAGAAATCAAAAGAAATTATTTTTCAATATATTAACTATACAAAGAAAGTGAAAGTACGTAACACACAATAACCAGCTGACGTTCATCATATTTTTTCCCATGTTTTTTTTTTTTTTTTTTTTAATTTAAATTTTTTATATTTACTAATTAATTTTGTTTCTTTTTTTTCAGAAATGTTTTGAATGTAGTGCCCATAATCCCCAATGGGTTTCTGTTACTTATGGAATATGGATTTGTTTAGAATGTTCAGGAAAACATCGTGGCCTTGGTGTACATCTTTCATTTGTACGATGTACGTATAATAATGAAACAGTAGTAAATGTGCAATTTTATTAATATGTATAATTAATTTATTTTAGCTGTAACAATGGATAAATGGAAAGATATTGAATTGGAAAAAATGAAAGCTGGTGGTAATCGTAATGCACATGAATTTTTGGATGATCAACCAGATTGGAATGATCGTTTACCAATTCAACAAAAATATAATACTAAAGCTGCTGCATTGTATCGTGATAAAATATCAACAGTAGCCCAAGGTAAAAATTGGGATAAAAAAACTGCTGAAAAACGGATATCTCCATCGGGTTTTTCATCTTCAACAACCAGTTATTCCAATAATTCATATAATTCTTCTGGTAGTGCTGGTATGTTACACTCTAAAAGTAGTGGTTCCATTCCAAATTATTCTTCGCAAAATACTGGCAGTTATCAACAACAAAATAATTTTAACAGTAATAATGGTGGTACTGGATATGCAGATGGTAGTATGAGTTATCAAAATTTAAACACAAATGAGTTTAAGGATCAGAAAGACGCATTTTTTAGAAAACAACAAGAAGCTAATTCTATGAGACCTGAGTAAAAAACAAATTTTATTTTGCATTTTAGTTTTAATGATAAATTATTGTTTTATAGAAATGTACCACCAAATCAAGGTGGAAAATATGCAGGTTTTGGGTACACTAAAGATCCTCCACCAAAAACACAATCACAAGAAATTTTTGATACAACACTTTCATCATTGGCTTCGGTATGTTTTTTAAATTATTTTGTATTCTAATTGGATAGTGAATTAGTCTGATCTAAATACCGTATTTAAAAATTCATAATGCCAAATATCGTTCCAAACCATTTTCACCATTCCTGTGATCAGCGATACGATGTCACATGTTTTTAAAAAGCTTATACTCTTATTTATATGCCAAAATTCACATACACTAGAAATTGTATAGAATATTGTCGTATTAGTAAGATAAATAATCTTAAATTAAAATATATTATATGCTCAATATGTTAGCCATATTGTAGTGAACTACTACGTGAAAAATATTAATGAAACATCAAAATTTAATTACATTTAATTTATATTTAATTACCGTCTTAATATATTTGGATTTTCAATTACTTCTGATAAAGCTTTACCTAGATATATTGGATTAAAAGATATATAATTAACTTTACATTGGGTTAAAAATAATATTCGTAAATTTAATGATAATCCACATAAAAATAATAATATCTGGTTTATAAACGGATTCAGTAAGTGTTGAATATTTACTTTACAACCTGAAATTGAACATTGAGGTAGTCCCGAATCCATTTATTGTGAAGTATATTTGATTAATCCAAATTTTTAAGTGTAGAATTAATAAAGTCGAAATTGTAAAGTATTTATTATTGTAATATTTACCAATTTTGATAAATATATGTGATTTTTTAATGTTAAATTAAATCTGTTGTATTTTAGGGCTGGAGTATTTTGTCTTCTGGTGCTTCCAAAATTGCAATGACAGCTAAAGAGAAAGCTTCAGCATATGGTAGTTTAGCCACATCAAAAGTAAATATTAATTATATTTTTTATTTATTTTTTAGTTATTTTATTTTATTTATGGTTTTGTATATTTTTTATTTATATTATTATTTTAAGGTTAAAGAAGGTAATTTATTAGAAACTGTATCTGATTCAGTAAACACAATAGCTTACAAGGTTTGTTTTAGTTTTTTGTTTCATTTTTTGATTTTTCAACTATACAAAAATATTTTTTTTTATTTTATTAATTTTTTTTTTGTATTTCCTAACTTAGGTTGGTGATATAGGTAAACGAGGTTGGAGTAGTATAGGCGGCAGTAATTTAACATCACCGACTAGTGGTGGTTATTCCGGTTTCAATGAAAATAATTATAATTCATCTGGTAATTCATATGGTGACATCATCAACCGTAATGGTGGTAGTGGCGGATATCAGAGATCACAATCAAGTGGTAAAATTGCATCGACTAATAATGATAACAACGATTGGAACTGGAATGATGAATATAATAATACTAATAATAGTTCATTTGAACATAAAACAACATCTTATCAAAATTCAAGTGGCCGTAATAATATTAATACTACAAATGAAGATGATGAATGGAATGGTTTTGATACAACTGGTTATCAATCTTATCAATCACCAATAAAAGAAACAACTGAAAATAAAATAACTTCAACTACTGCATCATCAAAATCTGACACAAGAACAGCAACAAATCGTAAAAATAATATGAAATTACCACAAAGTGGTGGTGATAATTTAGATGGTTTAGATGTTAAATCAATTAATAAATCTACTAAATCAACTGGCAAAATTAATAAATTGGAAGACGATGCATGGAATTTGTTGAATGATTAAAGAAATTGTGCTTTTATATTTTCATTGATTTTATTATATATTTTATTTAATAATAATATTATACGCTATGAATTTTATCAGATTCTTATTTTCCGTATATATATAATGTATGGCAAGCAAAAAATAATATTTGCAGATTTTTATTTTTTACAAACATATTTATTTAATAGGGAAAGACTTAAAAATGAAACACACACATTATTATAAATAATCATGATAAAAATTGAAATGCAAAAATATTTTTAATAAGCCAGAAATTAATTAATTTTGATTTTAAAATATAGTTAAAAATTTATTATATATATGTAAAAAAAGATATATTAAAGCAAATTTAAAGGATTTAAAAACCTTGATTTTAAATTAAAAAGAAAAAAATTATAGAGAAATGTGTCAATATTTAAAAAAATATATTATATAAATATATGTAACTGTAAAAATAAAGATATAAAATAAAAAGCAGTTTTTATTTTTATAATATTTTAAAACTAAATACGTTCACTTGTTGGCATAAAATGAATCCATGTATCTTGGCTTCTAGTTGAAAAATGGATATTTGGCATAAATTAAATGGATATGGATATTACTTCGGTAGTAAAATGGATCTTGTGATCATTTGATATGGATATTATTTGAAATTGAAATGACAACAACGAACATTCGAACAACTAGAACCAGTATTGAGTATGTATATGATTATGATATTGTAAATTGATTTATTCTGCTTTCCAAATTACAGTCTATAAAACCAACAAGCAATTTTCCATTGGCAGAAATATTTTTTTTTTACGATAAACGTTGTGCAATATTTCATATGATCAATATTTCATATGTAATATTGTTAAAATTTTAAACTAAAATGAAGTAACTTCTAAGTTTTCATTAACTATATTCAATCAGTTTGTAGTCGAACATTGAACATTATTTCAACATATATATAACCCATTTTTATTGTTTTATATATAATTTTAGTATTTATAGTATAAATAAAATAATTAAAGTATTTATTGTTTGAATAAGAAAATTTGAACCTCATCACAGTGTCGCTCATTGTCATTGTCATTATATGGATATAGTCATATGTAATGACTATCACAGTATTATATAAAGGATAGTTGGATTACTTTAAAATCGTTCACAACGGTTTGCGAAATCATTATCCCATTGATCATGTGAAAAATGTTAAATGGATAGTATCAAAATAGTAGCGAATCACGTGAAAAAATTAAAGTATCGAAGCAGCACCTTCTCTATATATACAATGTTCGCACGTCATTCTTATTATAAAGAAAAAATAATAATATTGTATTTCTAAATAATATTGTCAAATGAAATTATACGAATCAGTGTTTTGAATACGTGATTTCGAAAAGTCACATATTTTGTTGTAAATTTCTTGCAGGGTAAACTGGAAAACGATATATATGGTAAAATAATAATTACGCTAATCATGTCTTTTGCTTTGGGGTTCTTTTTCTTTTTGACATAAAATAATTTCGCACTAGAAATTTCAGGATTTCGTATCTCGGTGGTCAAATAAGAAATAAGATAAAATAATTTATTTATAATATAAATATATCAAATAAAACATAAGAGTTAATTCTTACTGAGAATTCAATATAAATTTTTAATAAACCAAACAATTAAAAATTAATAATAAGAATAAGCGAATTCACATAATTACACAAAAAAAAAGTAAAAACTTTCCATCTGAATTGGGGCAAAAAAAGAGTAGAATGTAGTGAAATTTTTCGTTTAGTTTCCAATCCATCTCGCAGTCACATAAAAAAAAACTTGAAATAATTTTAATTAGCTTTAAAAAGAACAATATTTTACTGCAAACATAAATCAGTTTTTTTTTCTGAAATAGTGAATTTTAATCGTGTATCGTCGTTGTGTTAGTAATGTATCCTTGAATTTTGGAATATGTCAAAAAAAATTATAAAAATTGTATCTATTTCACTTGTGCAATCTACACTAATAAAATAATTTTTTGTTTAATTATCGTGAAATAAAATCAAAAAAGAAAAAAAACTTTAAAAAGATTTAAAATCAATAGATAGATAAACTATACAAGTAGAATGGTTAACACAGAAAAATCTGCAAAATTATTGAGTAACTTACAGGATATCCGCAGTAGTCGGAGTGACGGCAGTGAAAATAATACTATAAAAAGTAATTCATCAATATCAGCTGGTATTAACAATAATGGTGAACGACATAAATTTCAAATAATCACATGTGATAATCAACCAAAAAGTGATCAAAATAACGAAAATAATAATCAAGAAATTAATACAATATTGAATACTAATAATAATAATAATACTAATTTATCATTAGTTCATTATGTACATGAATTACCACAAGAAGATGAAGAACGTCTAGAGAATCTATTTAAATCATTGGACCGGGATGGCAATGGTAAAATTGATATTCACGATCTGTCAGAAGCACTCAAAAAATTTGGCTTGTCTAGCAAATATGCCGAGGTAAAATTTCGATTAAAATTAAATGAAAATTCATTACACAAAATATATGTGATATTGTTTTTAGAAAGTTTTTATATGAAATTTGTTGTAGCTTTGTCATAATACCAAATATAGATTCAAGAAAGCAATTATGACCTCGTAATATATATAATAATATAAGATGTTGTACACCTAATTTTTTTTGTTATATTTACACGTGTTGGCTTTTGTTATATATATGAAAATCTGAAAAAAGTCGAACATTGTCTTAGAAAACTAAAACAAAAAAGCCATTTTGGTTGGCTTAATAGAATCGATAATTTATTTAATTTGAGGTCATCACTTTAGTAAATTATATTGTACTTATGTATATTTTTTTTACAAATTTATGTTCTAGCATCTAGCTTTGCATACATTTTTCTAGTAAGAATGTTTTCTTATTTATTCAGTGTATAGTATTTTTTCCATGTTAAAGTTTTTAAAATTGTATATTTATTTCCTAGCTGTCTCTTACCTTCAATTATATTTCAAGAGTAATATTTGTATGAGAAATAATATTGTACATACGCATGATTTTATTAACAGTAGATGACAACATTTTATTCATTGGGGTAATTTGTTAATGTCATGTGGGGATATGCGATTAAATAGTTCTTATAATTTAAGTTGTACCGTTGTACAAAATTGTTTGAAATACTTTAAATGGATAAGATTATAATTTAAATAGACCTTGAAATATATATTATATTACCAAAATTTGTACTAAAGTATTTGTACTATAATACTTATCAGTAAGATAGTTTTTTTTGTCAATCGAAAAATATTGTATAAGATTAGATTATATAATATTTATTATTAATATATTTTATTTAATGAAATTTTAACTTTAAACATTTGTTTAAATAGAAAATTTAAAATTTTATTGTTAGTATATATGTATAGTAAATTTAGAATATTTTGTAACTCGTATAATTAATATTTACAAACAAAAATAAAATGATAAATGTATAAATATAAAAGTTTGAATTATAGGAGATTATCAATTTTAAATATTCTGTATTAATGGAGATTGAAAATGGTAAAAATGTATATAATATCACAAAATTTATGCAAATTACGGTAAAAAATAGAAGAATGGAAACACGTTACAAATATTTTTTGGTCGAAATTGCTTTTTTATTTTGGAAATTCTGCATACTACAATTTATGTGGAATTTCCTTTTCGTTTTTAGTCCACCAAAATTCAAAAAAATTTACAAACTTCAACTTGTATAGGTTCTTTTAAAATTAAATTGATTTTACTATTTTAATTGGATCAAACTTCCTTTTTGATGTGAAAATTCAACCCAAATAAAGTTCAATAAAAACGTTTGGGCCGAAATTACCTAGGTACATAATTTACCAATATATTTAGAAATTTTTTTGAACGCTTAGTAATTGAAATAAAATATCTACTCAATTAAGAATCTCTTTTATAATATAAAGCATATATAGTTTAAATTTTATAACCTCAAGGCCAAAAAGCTATAAATACATGGATTATGCATTTAATTAACATAAGTTTATCTAATTAAATTGTAAGTGTTACTTGTTGAATATACGGCTTCTTTAACCAATCTTTAAAAAATAATTAATATTTATTATAAATTGATATTCTCAAAAATTTTAATTATATCAAAATAAATATTATGTTATATAATAAATTATTGTATAATATTATCTAGTAATTTTTTTTGCACAAACTTATTCAATTCAGCACAAAAACTAGACTTATTTCTCGTTTCATCTAATTAATATTTTCAGTTTTGTTTATTTACTTAAAAAACTGAATGAATTGCTGATTAGATATTTTTTTTTTAATTTTAGACTTTTCTTAAACAATCAGATACAGATGAAAGCGGTGATGTTGGACTCTCTGAGTTTATACATTATGTACGAGAACATGAGAAAAATTTACGATTACAATTTTCTCACTTGGATAAGAATCGTGATGGTATAAAAACTTATTAATATTTTTCATTCATTACATTTTATATTGCAAATATTTAAATATTTTAGGGAAAGTCGATTTGGAGGAGTTAATATCTGCATTCAAAGATTTAGGCATTGAAATGGATACAACTGAAGCAACGAAATTGCTTCAAAGGTAACATACATAATATATTGATAAATTTGAAATTAATTTTTAATATATAATAAAAATATTTATTATTTTTAGAATGGATCAAGATGGTAGTCTTAATATTAGTTACGATGAATGGCGTGATTATTTATTGCTGGCACCATCAACAGATATTCATAGTTTAATTAAATTTTGGCGGCATTCTACTGTAAGTATTTAAATAAAACCAATTTAATTTTTTTTTTATTTTTCTTATTATTTAATTTATTTCAATTATTTTAATTATATATAATATAATTTCTGGTAAAACTACACAAAATATGTTTTATTCAATGCAATTATCTGGTCTAAACAAATATAGAAGATTAGATTAATTAGAAATATTTTAATTAGACAAATTAGTAAAATTTAATAGTCAGATAATTGGTATTAAAATATTATAAAACAATTATTGTTATATCTACATTTACATAATTATATATATTTATACTTATGATTTATGTTTTTGTTATTAAACTAAAGCCTGAAATGAATATTTGATTAACAGAGGAAGTTATAAAGGTATTTAATTTTTTAATATAATTTCCATGTGTTGTTTCAAAAGCCTAAAACTATTTCAATAGAAACAAAAAAAATGTTTTTTTTTTTGTTTAATTGACGATAGTAGCACAAATTTTGTGTTATTAGATGAATAAATATTAAATAATATTACATATATGTATTTGTATTGCAAATTATTTTTGATAAGGTAAATGTTTCACACAAACAATTGTGCTTCGCCTAAATGTATGCAGCACATTAATTTAAGAGAAGACTACAATAATTATAATAATCTGCTCTGCATGTACAGTAACATACTGCTGTGTTAAATGTAGTTATTTAAATTTAATTATATATTGAAAATCATTGAATTCATCTCTAAACATTCTTTTAAATTTCATTGAAAATTATATATTTAACTCATCTTTGCACAACATTTTATTAAAAAATATTTATTTAAAAACATTATTATCTATTAAATCGGTAATAAAATACATATTTAGTGATTAATAAAAGATTTTCCGCTAAGGAAAAATTTGGTATTCAGTTCAAATTTTTTCTATGACTACAAATATTTTTTTAAAAAAAAGAGATTTGTTTTTGTAAAACAAATTAATTTAAAATAAAATATTATGAATATTTCTCAAATATTTATTTATATAAATTTCGTATTTTTCCAAAATAATTTTGTAACGATAACATAATTCTCATAACCAAATATTTAATTGTTGATATTTATTTACAAAGCAGGATTATTAAAATTATTTTACTTATAAAATAAATAAATAAATTTATTAAAATGTTTGTTAGTGGAAATTTCAATTGAACTTTTGAACTACGAAAAAAAAATGTCGTCATTAAAATATTCTAAAATTTAGTTAGCCGATGACGCAATTTTTATGTTTTGTTATCACTTTATTAATCAAATATATTTAAACTGTTTAACCAGACAAAAAAAAAATAATATTTTTTATATTTTGTATGACAATCTTCCAAGCGTTAACATAGCAATAAAAATTAAACAACAATATTAGATTATTTATATAAAAAAAATACAGTCAATAAAAATTTCTTAACGAACGAGCCCCCAAAAAAAAACCAAATTATAATTTGTGTTGCCGGGATCTAAATAAATTGAGAGAAGAAATGATAATATTTTATTTATTGACCCCTAATGTAGGCAAAAAATATTCTGAAGCAAAGCACTCTGATTTCTGATTATTATATTTTGGTTATTTTTTATAGAAAAATTATAAATTTTAAATCAAAAATGTTTGTTGGAGGTTAAATATATTTGTTGTTTAATTAATTTTTTTTATGATACCAATGCACTTTACACTTTAGTTCTTCTTAGGAGGAAGTATGTTAATTTATTTTGTCTAGTAGATAATAAAATTCTTTTAATATAAAGCATTTGAAATTCAAACTTAACGGATTTTAAAAAGTGAAAGTTGTTTTACAACTGCCACAATGAAATCACGGACCAAAAAATGATATTTATTGGAAGAGTTACATTTTATATAATTTATTTTAGATTCTTGTTGAACAGGTTCGCGAATGAATTTGATATTCTTTTTTTTTTTTTTTTGAAATATACTAAGAATTCAACTTGAAAATTTTAATTGTGGATTAATGAAAAATTTCCAAAACGATTATGCTAAATAAGTTGATACAAAAATCTAATTTTAGATATTCTTGTTCTAAATAAATATATTTGATTGTTAAAGAATTGTTAGAAAGTAATTTTGTATAAAGCTATTTGAATAATAAAATTTGAATATAACTACTTATATGTATAATTTTAATAAAAATTAAAAATTAATCATTACGTGATTAAGGATCATCATTATTGCATAAATTTAAACTTGTAAACATTTTAGTAAAATATATTTAAAATATTATCTAAATTGTTAGCAACAATATTATATACTTTTTAAATAAACATTTCTTTTCATCTTATTGACACTTTCCTTTAATGTATAAATCACACCACCATTTTTCAAAAAAAAAAATTGAAACAAACAAGTTAATCATAAACATCAATATAATTATATTTTCATTAAAATTTCAATTTTGAATAATATGTTTTTCCCACCTTTGACATAATTTATTATCAATATTATCAGGGTGTTTACCCTCTAATATTGAAACGATAAACATCTCTGCCCAATTTTGTTATTATAATTTTCCTAGTTAGAATATTCATAATAATTATAATTAATAAAAAAAAAATATTTTGCCAGTTTTGTAAAAAAAACATATATATATTTAAATAATTTCTTATTTTAACGAAAAAAAAAATATTTAAATTAATTTTTATAAATTTATGTTCTTTAACTTATACTTGACAACAAATTGTTTTATGATATTTATTCACGTTTTTCTAATCGGCAACAAATTATTTTGAATTTTTGTATTTTTATTGTTTTAAAAATACATTTTATTTTTTAAATATAAACTTTTTTTTTTAATAATATTTTGAATTACAAAGAAATTTTTAACCAAAGTTCAATGTTAAATTTAATATTATTATGATAAAATATGTTTATCAACAAATTTGGAATAATAAATTTTTGGTAATAATTATGTATCATTTCAATTTACACCTGATAAATTTATGTAAATTATTGAAGGAATTTGGTCAATTCAATATTTTTGCAAAAAATTTATTTAAATTGATATCTAATTGAAACTGATGAAATTTTCTAACTAGTTTTTATTATAAAAAATAATATTAACCTTTAATTTCATAATTCAAAATTAATATATGTATTTCAAAGAAATTTATAGGTCAAAATTTGTTATTAATTTTATATAAATTTAATTTCTATGCAAATTATCAGGAAGTTTTACAACTGCAAAAAAAAAAACAAATTCTGATAACGATTTGAAAATTTTAAATTTTATTACGCGATGATCTGCTCAAAAAACTAAACTTTGAACACTCACTATTAAATATTAAATCTAGTTATAGTTAGTAATAATCAAATTTAAATGATAAAAATACAGTGTGATTAAAAAAAATCATATTTAAATTTTTTTAGTACTTTTATTTATGAAATTTAAATTTATAAACTATGTATTCAAAATCTCTAAAAATAATTTTTGTAAATTATCAAACTAATTTTATGTTAATAAACTAATTTTATGTTAATAATTTGCGAATTGACTGCTTAAAACGAATCTATAATATTTTCAACCAAACTTGGGTCATTTAAAAATTAGATTCTATTTCTTAAATGCTTAAATAGTGAAAAGTGTTAGGCTATTTAAGAAATGGTATAATATAGATTATAGAGGTTGTTATTTCTCGATAAATTAAACTTCTCGATAAATTAAACTTCTCGATAAATTGAGAAACAAATTAGCTATCTCGAGAATTTTCTCGAGAAATCTCTAGAATTTTCGAAAAATACTGATAATTAAAACAAAAATAGGTAAATCATGAAAAAGTAAAGAAATATTTGCAGATGTATTTTAACTATACATATTTATTTATAAAAAAAGCATTAAATTTTCCAAAAAAAAAAAAAAAGGAAATTCATTTATTTTATTCAAAATTCTTTATACTTATGTATTAATTTTTTAAATTAAAATAAACATAATTTACTGTTTATTCAGCAAATGATGCTTCAAAAAACAGATTATCAATTAATTAATTGATCGATCTGAGAAGCTTGTTCTGTTATCCGAAAGAAATTTCCAGAAGTAGAAAAATTGTGTTAGTTTTGCATTGAAGTTAGTTTTATTGTTTGTATAATGCTACTTGCAACGACGCTAAGTTTTGGCGTAAGCTGACCATTGATAGTAAAAATATTAATTTATCTCGACAATGTTTTAAAGTTAACGCCTATATAAAGTCTGGAAAGATTTTGTTGCTTTCACGAATGGAATTTTCCAGATGTAATATTATCAATGTAGATACAATTATTTCGTAAAAAAATGGAGTTCTATAGTTTAAAATAAATATGATTTAATAAGACTATGGTTAGATTTTAAAATATTCTAATAATTTTTAAAAATTATTTAGTAATTTAAAATTTCTCGAGATATAAAATAAGCATTGTTGAGAATTTAGAAATTGAGAATTTTCGATTGTAATATTGTTCATTGCTAGTTCAATTAAATTTGTATTTTTCTTATGTAATATAATATTTAAAGTTTTCGACTGCAATCGTTAAATAATATTTCGACTTTGAGCACAAGGCAGAACATTCTACAATTCTGCCTTCGTGATCGTTGAACGCACAAGTTTTGTAAAAAAAAATTGATCGGATTCTTTAAAACTCGTAGACCTAATTTAATAAAAAAAATATATTTTTTGATAATGTTGGACTAATGATTTTGAAATAACCTTTTGAAAATACGTAATACAACAAAAGTTTAAATTTCTTGAAATCAACAATTAAATATAAATCAATAAAATATATATACAAAATAAAATATTATTAAATTTAAATATTTATTTGCTAATTTAATTAAGTATTATATCGTATATTATAATCACACTGTAAATACGTAACGTA